>LPNX011025816.1:102894-194397 GCA_001517045.1 Pseudotsuga menziesii
AATGAATTCAATATTAAATATTAAACTTTATATTATTAAAAAATAATATTATTACTATAATGTTTTACCACTTTTTGCATCCCAGTTTTAATAGCTCTAACCTTTGAGGCCATGCTCTATAATATTAATGTTTTACCAGTTTTTGCATATTAGTTTTAATAGCTCTAGCCTAAAATCTAGTTCACATAAGTCATGCTTTATAGTATTTCTTGTAATTATCAATCTTATGAAATGAAATGAAATTATAAAAGGTATAAAATTTTAATAATATTTCTTGCAATTATCAATCTAATGAAATGTAATTATAAAAGAAATTGGAATTTTAATTCAATAAAATGCAATTACATAGTCGCAAAAAGAACGGATAGAAGTTGTACCTAACTACATCTTTCATACCTGCATTCTGTGGATAAGCCATGAAGCAAATCTGTCCATCAAACCCTAGCCTAAAGTGGCCTAGAGAACAATCAAGGTACTTTCTAGTGCTTTGAATTTTCAGCACACTAAAGGTAAATTTTAGTGGATGTAATNNNNTAATCTCTGAACTAACCATCAGAAGAAGAAGAAGTAATTGTTGAGAAATCTGTTCTCTTTTTGGTTCCTGTAATTTATTTTCGAGGGAAAACATCAAAAAAATCAGAAACTTTAAGCTGCCAAGACTTCACAAGAGTTAGAATTTGGAATGGCGCAATACACAGATATGAGAGTATCTAAAAAGTCGTTGAAGCCAGAGAAAAGCAAGCACGGTACCTGCACATATTCCTCTAAATCTCATCTCTTTCTTTGTAGATTGTACGCTCATGATCATGTTTCTGTACTGTTTCCATGTTTTCTTTCAAATCCCTCACTTTCTTGATTAGAACTGTTGTCATAAGGGTTTCACTATATTTGTTTAATTGTTTTGGGGTAGATGAATTTGATGAACGGAAACAGCAACAGCCATGGCCAAGGCCATCGCCGCCTGCGGAGATTCATACGACAGCAACACAAATAAGCGATCATCAGCACCATGGTGAAGATGACGGTGATCATCACCAGAAGAAATCGGTGCTGCAGAAGGTGGAAGACAAAGCTAAAAAATTAATCTAAGAAGAAGAAGAAGAAGCCTAATCATGGCCATGGAGACGAGCTCAGAGAACAAGAAGATCACCATCACTTTGAAGAACAAGAAGGAGAAGAAGAAGACGACGATGACAGTGAAGAGGAGGAGGAGGAAAGAAACGCAAGGGATTTCAATCCGCTCGATTTAATCCATAGCAGACCTTGTAAGAATTTTCTAATTCTCCCATGTTGATCTCTAAAATTCTTTAAGAGTTCTTACAGAACTTTCAAATGATTTGAATTCGCAAAAAGAAAGGAGTTGGCTTATCTTTAGACCCTTTGCACCCTTTTCAAGCGAATTTGGCCTGAATTTAGTAACAAATTTGCACCTTTTTTCAGTAAATTTGGCAGGAATTTAGTAACAGGATTTGTTGTTCAAAGTTGTTGAAAATGAGATTAATCTTGATTATCTTTGAACATCAAGATTATACAATCACTGAAAACTATCTTTCCCACAAATTTGAGAAAAAAAACTTGCCAGATTTTAAGTGCAGTGCAAATGTTCTAGGTTACGGCAAAAAGGATTGATCTGTATGCTACCTAGACCGATCATTCCAATTATGAATTGTACTGACCATAACATTCCATGTACGATCCTTGGGCTGTGTGTTCATGGCTTCATCCCAAGCCCTGACAGCGATCTCCTTCGCACCTAACAGCTCAATGACTTCGACATCCAGCTCCCAAAAGCACCAACACCAGTGCCGGTTATATTTCGTGGGATTTTTCGGCCAATTTACTGTACAAAGATTCCACGTTTCCCCGCCATCGAACGTTATTTCGACTCTAGTGACTTTTCGCCCGCCGCCTGCAGCACCGTCAACAATCAATTTTTTGTCGCGACGACTGAATCAGGCTACGTCATATCGAATTAGAAAGAAAGAATTCGAGTAAAAAGATTGTAGTGCTAAATTGGATACGCCACGAGTTTTATGCAGAGAATTTCTTGCCGGAAAAATAGCCAAACGTACCAGAATATGCATATCCTCGCAGAGTGTAAGGTCTCTGTGTCGTAGCAGAGATGATCGGCAAGATTTTTTCATGGGAGGGCGTTGTAATGACAGAATTTATGTTTAGGTCATTGATTATGTATTCCGGTTTTTGCCACCAGCCTGTCAGGACAAAAGCAAATTTCGTAATCAGGACTGATCTATTCAAATAAAACAAAATATTTCTTCGAATACTCATATTCATGATGATCTAACCTTCTGAATTTGCTTTATCGGCATCGACATGAGAAGGAAGAAGACGGTTGTCATTATAATGATAATAGTTATCCGATTCCCCAGACGTGACCACGATACGCAGCCATTTCACCATTCGGCTTCCAATAAAACCCTGGACTATCATTTTTACAGGAAAGCCATGATGTCATCATTGCCATGTGTCAAGTGAAAACCAGATACCAAACTCCAAGAATGACATCATTTCTGATTGGTCAATTACAAAATAACAAATCCAAATATTTTTATTAAAATTTAAAATATTTTTTTGCAAACTCTAAACTTTAACTTTAGAAAACAGATTTTAATTTTTTGGTCAAAGATTGTTGACTTGCAAAATTGCAAAATAAAATATTAAAAAATTATTAAGATTGATTATTAATAAAGCATATTGATTTTCTCTTAACTTACCAATATTATCTTATAAATACAAATTGTATTTTCTTATTAATAAACATCATAGAATTCAATTTTTGTTTTTACAACCTTTTAGCAATCCTTCCACCTTATTTAATGGAAATCATTATCAAAACTTTCTTTATTGTTGTCTAATTACATTCTGCCGAGGGTGCTCATCGGGGTGTCCATCGAGCTACAACACGATCCTCGCCATCGAGTTGATAGCGATTGGGGTGCCCATCGAGCTACGACAAGATGTTTGCTATCGAGTCGTCGCTCAAAAGGCTCAGGGAGAAAGAATATATATATATATATATATATATTTTATTTTATTTTTAATCATTATTTTTAAATTGTTTTAATAGATATAAAAGAATTATAGGTTTTTTAAAAATATAACATTTTTTTTAATTATTTAAAAAAAAAATTTAATAGTTATAAAAAAATTCAAAAATTTGTATATTTTTAATTTTTTTTTATGTTTTTTTTTAAACAACATATATTTTTAAAATATATTGTTTTTTTTATGTAATTAAAAAACAAATAAGTGGATGGGTTTCCAAAATTTTGTAATTTAATCTTCGAAAAAAATGGTATGCTACCAATAGCACAATTTTTTGATTCATGTTAAAAATAGCTACTAAATGCACCCTATAAAAAACGAGAACTATTTAGAGTTTTTGTTAGGTTGTATAATGTGTTGTGATTCAACATCACATGGGGAGTTGTTAGCCTTGGGGGAGACAATTTTGATTACATTGCCTATGGATGGTGAGACTACTCTGTAGTTTATGGGTAAGTTTCATACCTTTCTCCCTCTATTGTTCAAGTCTCTCTCTGCTAATGAAAGTTTGGGAGCTATGTCTCTTTCAGATCCATCGAAAAAAAAAAATGGTCTAAACAAACCCTTGGCTAAAAAAGTTCGTTTTCCCAGTTCGATTGTTACGTTCTTGACGCTCAGCCTTTGGGGAGGAAAACCTTGTTGTCCCTTTGCTTGATTCAGGTCCTCAATGCAACCTCAATTCTAGATTCACGGTCATGGCCAAGGTTGTTATTGACTCTGATTCACAACCATTCAATATCTGTTTGTCCTCCTCTCCTTTGGATGAGGATCCTTCCTACTCTTCTCGGGAACCTTCTCCTCCTTTGTTAGAAGACTCTAGAAAATTGCCAATCCCCACATATGTTAGGGTTCCATGTCATAGGGGTTCTGAAGACCAAGCCATCCATATTGCATCGATCGGATTTCAAAATATGACTTCTCATAAAAAAAAATAGAAGCCAGTAACTCAACTCTCAGAGAATTCCAAATGGGTAAACCCCAAGGTATCTTCTATCATGCCAGTTACGACAGGTTTATCTTTTGACTCTCCCATCGTTGGAGATTCAGGGTCTCTTGGAGCAGGTGTGCCCCATCATAGGGTTTCTTAATCATTATTTTGTCTTTTAACATAAGAGGGATGAACATTTCTCCCAAAACAACTGGCTTAAAAAGGATGTTAGACAAGATTGGTCCATATATTGTCTTGCTACAGGAGACCATGTCAGCCGAAGTCATGGCTTGTGATTTCTTCCTTAAGCTTAAACTCACATGGAAGTCCTTTGGAGTGGATGCAAATGGGTTGTTTGAGGGTTTATTAGTGGCTTGGAACCCTGCCATGATTGATTTTTCTCTTTTTTTACATATTGTAGGTATCAAGATTAAGGGTCGTATTAGGGGTTTGGAGTGGCCTCTCAATATCTTGAACATTTATGGCCCTTAAAACCAAAGGAATAATTTTTGTGATAGGGTTATGGTTGTTGGTCTATTAATTGATTCCTCTCTAATTGTGGCAGGGGATCTTAACCTGACACTCTCTTTGGATGAAGCATGGGGATTGAAGGTAGTAATAGATCCATTGGCTCCATTATTCAAAGACATTTTTGAGAAGTCAAGTTTATTGGATGCTTCACCCTACAACTATGACTCTTACCTAGTCTAATAGGAATTCAAGTAGAGAGGGTATTGCTAAGAGACTAGACAAGTTTTTGATGGCCAAGTCCTTGGCTTTGGTGACGAGTAGGTTTAGATCTTGGTATTTTCTGACTAGTGTATCTAACCATAAGGAAATCACGTTGCAACTGAATTATGATACTAGCTTCAATTTCTATCCTTTTAAGTTCAATATAACTTGGCTTACTGAGCCTAAGTTTTTCTCCCTTGTGAAAAATTGTTGTTTATCATATTAAGAGCTGAACACTTTTTCTTCAATCTTGAACTTAATCAAGAAGTTGAAGTTGTTAAGAATTGAAGTGGTGAAATGGGATAGGTACAAAAAGAAGGAGAATGCGAAAGAGTTGCCAGTATAGTAAATGAGACTGCAAATTTTGATATGAAATTAACAAGATCTTTTTCACCATTTAATTTGCATGTGAAGATGGGAATGCTTAATCTCATAAAAAGAATTTTAAAAATAGTTTTTAAATGCTTAATCAAATCACATAAGAAAATAAACAAGTATGCAAACCATAAAATTGCAGATAGCAGATGATAATGGAGTTCACCCCTCCTGAGCTACATCTCCAGGCCACTTCCAACAGGAAGGCTGATCTTATTAAGTCTTCAAAATATTACATACATGAGTTATGGAAAAACTTATGAGTTTTGTTAATCAAACACAGAAAAATACTACACCACTGCATTCTTCTCGATATTCTGAGAAAAATGAGTATAAATTCAACCTATCTTGCTTGAGGCCTCCTATGGCATGCAATACAAGACAAACTTCTCCCGTGATGTATGAAATTGTACTTTATGTACTTTCATGTACCTTAAACTGTCTCGAGATCTGTGCATAAGTCGAGTGTCGAACTCTTGTACGCTCGTTGCTCTTCAAAATGGTTTTAAAAAGGTGTGGGTGGGAAACAACCACGTGCATTTTTTGCGGTAAGAGATCACAAACAAATATTTCAGAATATTGCACCAATCTTGTACAAAGGAGTGGGAAATAGCCCATTGGTAACACAATGCATTAGGGGAGCAGAGGCGTCGAAGTCAAACCTGTGGGCCTCTCACCTCTCCCCTTTTAACGTGGATATGTTGCAATATAACATATATTGATTTGGGGCTTCAACATTGGACTGCCAATTCTATGGTTTGTGTTGTGGATTGTTTGTTAGACCATCGATTCTATGGGTTGGATCCACCTTGATATATGGGATCCCATTCAGATTGTGGTATGGTGAACACCTTGCACATGGGGCAGAGGGTTTAGCCCTCGTCCTGCCCCTTTTTTCAAAATATACAATAATACAACTTCAAGTAGAAGTTATGATCCATATGGTTAAGAACCATCAAGAAGAGGGCACGATTAGGCAGATGATGTGGAGATTTTGGCATAGAATATATCGAGGGTTCGATCCTCTTCAGTCCCATATTTTTCATTAAAGAAATCCAACGAAGTGCCAACCAGGCTACCACGTGACAAAACCTAGTTGGTCCACATGGATGCCTACCCTGCCACTTATCAATAGACTATTGGTCCAACTCATCTTCCTAGTCACCTTGGAAACTCCATGTGGCCTGCTACAGGGCTTCCGTGTCACCTGTCTGCTGACTGTACATGTCACATGGCACCCACAAGGTGTTCCACATGGCACCCACAAGGTGTTCCATGTGGCCCCTTTTTTGGCCACATTCACTTGTTTTTTCAAAATTTCAGAACTCAATAGATTTCTCATTCGAAGACTGTTTTGCATGAAACAAATGTCACTAGAAATCTCTCGTCGAGATCTATGTAGATTCAAGCTTCTGTTTTCATTTTGAAGACTATTATTTTCATCAATCTTGGAGATCCTCCTGGATCAAACCTTCCCACTAGGAAGCTTTTGCACCACCAAAAACATGGAATTATTAAGAAAATAGGTGAGGGTATAGTTCCCTCACACTTCCAGTCTCTAGGCATCATGCATTGCTTGGATGAATTCCTTTAATCCACACACAAAATATTCCTCATTACCTCTTTGTGAAGATCTGACCTTCTCATCAAGTATGTCATCTTCTTGAAAAATTGTTGGTTCTAATTTTTTTTATAACAAAGATATATTGAAGAATGCAAAGCACAGTAACTATCTTTGATACCATGTTAGAGTAAAGAGAATATACATAAACATATATCAATATGTTTTCTAACATGTAAATCACTAACAAGAATCTACTAGTCTATCCTTCTATCCTTACAAGCAACAATAATCAAAGTAAGAAACTAGAGACAAAAGAAAACAAATGATGCACCAGATATACGTGGTAAACCCGCAAATGGGGAAACATCCATAGGAATGTCATTTCTTCTTATTCTTCAGCTCCACTCCACATATGCTTCACAACATTACAATAGAATTAAAATGCAATACACAAGATATGCCCAAAGGCTCTCCTTCACCTCTATTATATAGCTAGAGGTATGGAAGAATAACATCCCATAATACATTAGGGATAAATGATTTTCCACCTCCTTATACAATGAATGGTAATAGGAGCATATTACTTTATGATGCATGTGGGATAACTCCTTTTACATAAGTTTAGAGTTATTTATGTTTATTTGATAGATACAACTAACCACACCACACAAGTCATCATTACATATTCCAACACTCCCCCTTAATGATGACTAAGGAGAAATAATAGAAATGGAGGAGGGTAACATTACATTAACATAATTTCATTCAAAAAATATAGCCATGGCTATTGTGCAAGTCTCAATGAAAGATGGGGAGACAAAGGAAGAGGGAAAAGGGGGAGAGAAGAGGAATGATGGGAATATTAAGATAAAGAGGAATGTGGAGAAAAGAAAAAAAGGAGGAGGAAGGAGGAGTGGAAGAAGAATACATATATGAATAAATAGAAAAAGAAGAAGATAAGGATAAGAAGAGGAACATAAAGAATAATGGAGGAGCTAGAGGAGATCGAGTGGAAGAGAAAGGATGATTTTGGGGGTAAAATAGGAAGAGTAAGAAGGAATATTTGTGGGAAAATGGGGAGGATTACTTGAGAAAAAGAGGAAAAGGAAGAATAAAACAGGGAAGGATGCGAATACAAATAAGAAGATAAAGAGCACAACAAGAAGAGGAGGTAGGAGGAATTGAAAAAAAAGAGGGTCAGGAATAAGACAAAAATAAGGAAGGAGGAGGAGACAAGGCGAAAGAGAAAGGAAGACTTTCCTCCTTGGAGAAAAAGAGTGAGGAAGAAGGAGGATGAAAAAAGAAAAGAAAAGGAGGATGAAGGAGGAGAGGGAAAACAAGAGGAGACAAGGTGGAAGAGCAATGAGAACTTTCCTCCATAGAGTAAAAGAGTAAGAGGAAGAAGGAGGAAGGAAAAAAATAGAATCAAAGGAGGATGAAGGAGGAAAGGGAAAGCAAGAGGAGGAGAAGAAAAATAAAAATAAATAATGAGGAGGAAATGATAGTGTGGGAGAGGAAAGTATTTGGAAAAGAATAGAAAGAGGAATAAATAGAATAAAATGAGTGTTGGACTTTGGGTTCAACTCTCCCCATGAGTTTCATGACATGGACTAACCGCCTCCCGAGATCCTAACTCTGGATAATGTGGCAGATATTAAAACCTACAAGTATGGGTCTAACGACAATCGTGAGTTCAAAAAATGGTATCAGAGCAACAAGTCAAGGGTTCAAAACTCACCCAGTTCACGTTTTTGGGGAGATTGCTGGACATTGGGTTCAACTCTCATCATGAATTTCATGACATGGACTTACCGCCTGCCAAAATCCTAACTTTGGCGATTATGGCAAAGGTTAATACCTGTGGGTTTTTGTCTAACAACAATTGTGAGTCCAACAATGATGAGAAAGGAAGATAATGAAAACAAGAGGAATATAATTTCTATGAATTAAAATTAAGAAATGTTCAACAAAGATGATGCCAATGCATGGAAAATGCAGGGAAAAGTTTAGGACATCTTCCAAGAAGTTAAGGTTTAGATTGATGATATCGATTACGATGAATATGCTTATTTTCAACATTATAACACTTTTGGTCCTCATAAAACAATTTGGAAAGGTAATAACTATGAAATTTATTGTCCATGCAAAAAATGAAAGTGTATGAAGACAAGAAGAATTCTTATCTTACGATGACGTAAAATCTAATGTGATCAGTGAAACCAGCATGAATAGAAAGACCCACCCAAAAAAGTGAATCCTTTATACAGGGAGACCATTGTGAAAAATGGGAGTGTGCAGGGTAGTCTATTTCTTTCTTGAAAACCATAACTGTTTATGCTAATTATAGAAGGTAGTAGACTTGGAGTGAAGCCTCATGGCTAGGGAATCCTAGTACCAACCAAGAAAACCAAGTAGGAACTACATATATTTTGATTTTATGTACATTTGTCTAGTTTGTGTAGGGTTAGGTTTTTTTTGGCGGGTTTTTTCTGTTTTTTCTTTGCTTGGTACCGTTTTTTGTTTTTTTTCTCCTTGTGGTTTCTAGAGTAGGGTTCTTCTTTGGCTATTTGTTCCTATGTGTGGATCTATTTGTTGATGGTGACCGGTTCTTCTTTGGGAATTTCAGTTTCTTGTCACTCAATGGAGTTGCAATAGAAACCTATCCAGTAAGGGCTATTTTTGGCATCGGATAACATTGATTTACATGACAAAGACTAGAGGGTTACCATTAAAGGAAATGTTCCTTCTCTCAGCAATGATTTTAGGTTTTGTTCTAATCCATGTTCTCAAATTGTTTTCACACCACACAATCTAGATGTGGGTGGTTGTATTGGGACTTCGACTGATGTCTCGGCCTGGGTAGCTCTAAAATTTGGGGGATTTCACACTACCCATCATTGATTTCCTGGTAAATGACATAGTACTCCCTATCGTCTCAAACCATAAACAACCTTTGAGAGCTGTCAAATCACGCTCTTGTTGCCGGATTAAGACTAAAAATGATAGGAAAAGGAAACCCCTTTGTATCTTAGGAAGGGTGTTACTCTCGATATGGTGCATGGGTTGTCATCTAGGATCTGATGGAAAATTTCAAATACATTAAGATAAGTAGGGTGTAGGTTGTTGATTGGATCACCCATTCTTGAAAATCATTGATTAATCAAGTGTTGAGGGTAATTATGCTGGATAATGGGATGATATTTTTTCACTTCCTATCTGAAGAGAGAAAACATGTTATTGCATACAGGTACAGGTTTATTGGGGTTGGATCCTTGGTTTTATGAAACTGGCATTCTGCTTTTAATCCTTGGAAATAAAAGATGGTGAGAAGGCACTTATGGGTTTTGTTGCTAGGATGGCCCTTGCATTGTTGGAATTTTAGGGATTTCTTGGAGTTAGGTAACTCTATTGGGAACTTCATCAAGGTGGAAGAAGTGACCCCTCTAGAAAACGATAGGAGGATGCCTCAAATCCTAGTTGATATGGTTATGGATGAAGGCCTATTGGAAAGTATTGTAGATCATTGGGATGAAGGCTCTTTCATGCAAAGACTTGACTACTGGAATGTACCTTTTTTGGTGTTTTCATTGTCATAGAATAGGTAACCTAAGTTATGATTGTTCTCAAGATTCCAGAGGTGAAATAGATAATTCAAAATCACATGGGGAGTCATCATACTTGGGGGAGAATTTTTTTTTCCATTGCCTCTGGATGGCGAGTCTGGTTTGCAGTTTATGGGTAGGTTTCGTACCTTTCTCCCTCTATTGCTTAAGTCGCTCTCTACTGATGAAATTTCATCAGTTATGTCTCTTTTGGATCCGTCGAAGGAAAACAATGGTCTAAACAAACCCTTTGCTAAAAATAAATCTATTTTCTCCCCTTCATGACTCTTATCCTTTGGGGGAGGGAAACCTTGTTGTCCCTTTGCTTGGTTCAAGTCCTCAACCCAACCTTGAATCTAGATCGATGATCATGGCCAAGGCTGATGTTGATTGTGATTCATGACCCTTCAATATATGTTTTTCCTCCTCTCCTTTGTATGAGAATCCTTCCTACTCTTCTTGGGAACCTTTTCCTACTCTGTTAGAAAATTAAGGAAAATTGTCAATTTCCACTTATGTTGTGGTTCCATATGATAAGGGTTCTAAAGACAAAGTTTTCCCTATTGCATCGATCAGATTTCAACATGTGACTTCTCGTGAAGAAAAAAAACATAATTTGATAACTGAAATCTCGGATAATTCGAAATGGGTGAACCCTAAGGTCTCTTCTATCACATTAGTTGCAACAGATTTATCTTTTGACTCTCTCATTGCTGAAGATTTAGGGTCTCTTAGAGTTGGTGTGCCCCATCATGAGGTTTCTTAATGATTATTTTGTCTTTTAACATCATGGGGATTGGTAGTTCTCTCAAAAGAATCACCTTAGAGAGGTTGTTATACAATATTGTTTTAGATATTGTCTTGCTACGAGATACCATGTTAGCCAGATTCATGCTTGCTATTTATTCCTTAAACTTAAACCCACATGAAAGTTATGTGGAATGGTGCAAATGGTTTGTCTAATGGTTTATTAGTGGCTTGGAACCCTTCCATTACTAATTTTTCTCATTTTTTCCCTATTGCAAGTATCAATATTGAGGGTTGTATTAGGGGTTTGGAGTGGCCTCTCCATATCTTGAACATGTATGGCCCTTACAACAAAAGGAATAATTTGTGGGATAGGGTTATGGCTACTAGCCTATTAGTTGATTACTCTCTAATTGTGGTAGGGGATATTAACTTAATACTCTCATTAGATGAATTATGGGGATTGAAGGTAGTAATATATCCATTGGATCCATTAATCAAAGACATTTTTGAGAAGTCAGGTTTATTGGATGTTCACCCTATAACTATGACTCCTATCTGGTCTAATGGGAATTCAGGTAGAGAGGGTATTGCTAGGAGACTAAACATATTTTTGATGGTCAAGTCCTAGGATTCAATGATGAGTAGGTTTAGATATTGTTATATTATGACTGGTGCATCTGACCATAAGTCCATTGTGTTGTATCTTGATTATGATACTAGCTTCAATCAGTATCCTTTTAAGTTCAATAGAGCTTGGCTTGCTGAGCTTGAGTTTTGTTCCCTTGTGAAAAATTGTTGGTTATCATATTCAGAGCTGAACACTTCTTCTTCAACCATGAACTTAATCAAGAATTTGGTTTTTTTAAGAACTGAAGTGGTGAAATGGGACAGAGAGAAAAACAAGGAGAATGTGAAAGAGTTGTAGGTATAGAAAATGAGATTGTATATTTTCCAAATATGATCAATGAGGATTGTCTTTTAGAAGAAAGAAATATGAAATTGATCAATTTGGAATGTTACAAAGCTAAGATCTTGGATCAGACCAAATCCACATGGATATTTAAAAGAGGAGCGATTTGGATAAAGGAAGGTGACAAGGGTAATTTACAGGAGAAAAATTTCACCAATTGTCTATTTTTTGGGTTTTTTTCAAAAAAGAAATTCATTATTTGGTCATTTTTAGTGTCTAATATCGCCTATATTTACATAAAATATGTTTTTTTTTATCATAATGTTTGCCAAAATTTACACATTTTAGTGTTAATTTTATGTTTCATATTTAATACTCACCTACCTATCTATAAACATGTTTTTTTCAATCCAAAACAATCGTCTAGAATACTATACTTAGGTATAATATTAGAATCCTTAAAAAATACCCGAACAAATTTTCCATCATTTTTCTACCCACCATAGAAATATTAATTCTATCTGGGAATTGAGGGGTTGTTATTAATCTTGCACATTGATCTAGGAAAAAATAATCAATCTCATCAAGAAATAATCATCAAATAACTCATGAAATGGTGTAATCGGTCTATATAATAGTAGCCACTTTTTATATTCAATAAAAAATGAATAATTACAATTACAATGTCAAGCAACAGCTTGAATGAGTGAGCAATTCAAATACCTAAGGAGGTCATTCAAATTGAATGAGTGAGTCTAGCTTAACTGACTGTAAGCCATTGGTTCACTCTTAGTTAACCACTGACTAAAACCTTGATTGACTCACCAAACCCTAACTGAATTTAGAGTGCAATAAATGACTGAGTCTCAACTGAAAGAGATCGAACACATATCATAGCAAGCCAACCATCAAGTGCTAGTGCTTCAATGACTTCAATGAACGCCGATGGGTTTAACTGAAGCTGAACTGATCATCAGAAGTTGGTGGAGGCACCCCTATTGAATCCAGATCATTAAATAATATATTTAGTGAGAGGAGGCACCTTAACTGACTTGTTGAACTGATTGTAACCACCAGTTAGTAATTAGGTGCATTAATATCACTCAGATCACCCCCATAGTGCTCCAGTTAGCCTCCCCGAATGTAGGAGAAGGCTAAGTTAGCCTCCTTGACTATATGTAGGTGTGGGTGTGACTAGATGATGTCAATTAATGCTCCATTGATGTCAATTAATGTTAATTATACTTAGGATAGTGGTTTAACTAGGCCAATTTGACCAAAAAGAGTGTGTATGGTGGTAAATGTCTCCAACACCCCCCCTTAAGCTATACTTAGGAGGAGTTAGATAACACAAATGCATAAAAATGATAGGTGCATGGAAACTAAGGCCATAGGTCACCCTATACAATGCTGAAACTGAAACAATGCTCAAAACAAACTAAGTGAGGAAAAGAGGGAAAACCCAGTGGGAAACCCCCCCTCCCCTTAAGCTAAACACTGAAAGTAGTATGAATCACCCTAATGAACTCACCCCCAACACTGAAGAGAGGTAGGTGAACTTTTTTTCTGAAAATATTTTGGTGAAGATGTCTGCAATCTGCTCATCAGCCAAGCAGTATTGCAGAATGATGGTCTTGTCATGCACTAGCTCCCTGATGTAGTGCATGTGAATCTCTACATGCTTGGTCCTCTGCTTGGTAACTGTATTTGTGCATATATTAATAAAACTTTGATTTTCACAAAAGAGGACAATGGACAAAGTACTACCAAGATCAAACTCTAAAAGAATGCCTTGCAACCAAACTGCTTGGATGCAAGCATTCACCGCTCCTTGATACTCGGCCTCTGCTGAAGATAGTGCTATGGCAGCCTGCTTTTTGCTTGACCAGAAAATGGGGCCAACAACAAACATGAAGACATATCCAGAAGTAGAATTCGGATCAATAGAATCACCTGCCCAATCAGAATCTGTGTATCCAACCAGCTCTAGCTCAGAGTCTGCACCATAGTGAATGCCGTAGGTCCTAGTTCCCTGAATATACTGGAGGATCCTCTTGGCTTCCTTCCAATGAAGATCATGAGTCTTCTGCATGTATCCTGATACATCATTCACAGCATAACAAATATCAGGCCTAGAATGTGTCAAGTACAACAAGCTACCAATCAGCTGCCGATAGATAGTGCAGTCCATGGGAGGTGTGCTTTTTCCTTCTTCAAGGTTGATCCCTGAAAGGAAAGCGAATGGTACAGTCCTACATCCAGCCACATTAAAATTTACTAAAAGGTCTGAAATTTATTTGGACTGAGTGACCATAATCCCATCAGAATTTTACTCAATTTCGAGCCCCAAAAATTGTTTTAGAAGCCCTAAATCACTCATTTCAAAACCATTGTGGAGAGCAGTTTTGATGGCTAAAATGGAGGCAATTGTACTACCTGTGATTATTAATTCATCAACATATAAAAAAATGATAATTATATGACCATAATACTACTATAAATATACATTTGGATCTGATCTACATCTTTGAAAGTTTTGCGAGAGAAGGAAGCCATCCATCTTGGAATAGCACTCTCTTGGGGCCTATTTTAACCCGTATAGTGACTTCTTTAGCTTGCAAACGAAAGATGGATCAGTGATGTATCCCTTAGGATGCTTCATGTATATCTACTCATGAAGATCTCCATGCAGAAAGGATGACTTAACATCCATGTGATGCACCTCCCAGTGCTTGGATGTTGAAATTGCCAAAACAAGGCGAATGGAGTCCATTTTTGCAACCGGTGCAAAGGTCTCATGGTAGTCCACTCCTTGGACCTCAGAGAAAAAAATTTCTACCCACATTTCCTTATATTTTTAGGTGCTTCCATCAGCAGCAACCTTTTTCAAAAAAACCCACTTGCATTGAACCAATTTCCTTCCTGAAGGAAGAGAAACTAGCTCCCAAGTAGTGTTTTTCTGAAGAGAATTCATCTCTTCATCCATGGCAACTTTCCATCTATGATCATTTCGAGAATGGTAGTAGGATTTTTTATTTGAGATAATTATCAAATAGCAAGTTTCGGACAACAAATTATCAGGACAAGAGAGTGTAATACCTACTCTTTGGAAATCAAACCGGGTTCTCCCTGTGTCATCTAGATTTCCAATGTTGTCTCCTGCGGAGGAGTGTGTCTGTCGGGCCCATGTAGGAAGATTATTTTGCACTTTAGGTTCTGATTCAGAATATGATGATTGATAAACACTGATATCAGAAATCATAGGATCCAAATCAAGGTCATCACCCCCAATTTCATCATCCAAATAATCATTAGAATAGGAAGGAAAATCAACCGTTTTCTCCTTCACTAGTTCCACCTCTTGAAGAGGCTCATTGAACTTGACACTTCTCTCAATGATGATCTGATTGGTATTGATATATAGAAGATTGAAACCCTTAGATTCATCAGGATACCCAATAAACAGACATTCTATGCTTTGCGATTGCAAATCCCTTCTTTTATCAAGCGGAATCCGGGCCCATGCAGTGGACCCGAACACCCGTAGGTTCGACACATTCGGATTGTGTCCGAAGTATGATTCAAAAGGGGTATTCCCTTTCATGGATGAATGTGGCACCCTTTTCTAAATGTATGCTGCATCATGCAGGGCTTCAGCCCACAAATTTGCAGCAAGCTTCTTAGATTCCGACATACAGGTGGTCATCTCCTTGAGAGACCGGTTATTCCTTTCTGCTACTCCGTTCTGCTAGGGAGTGTAGGGAATTGAATGTTGGACCTGAATACCAATTTGGGATAATATGTACAGAAAATAATCACCGACATAATCCCCTCTATTATCAGATCTGAAGATCTTGATCTTAAGCCCAGAGGCATTTTCGATCAAGGCCTTCAATTCAAAAAACATTTCACATACTTCTGATTTCTTTTTGTGAAAGAAAACCCATGTATACCTTGAAAAATAATCAATAAAAGTAAGGAGGTACCTTGATCCATTCATGGATGTGATAGTCATTGGACCATGGATATCTGAATGTATCAGCCCCAATATTTTTGTAGCTTGGTTTTCCTTCCCCAGATCGAACTTGTGCTCAGGTTGTTTTCCAATCACACAGCCCTTGCAAATTCCCGTGGTTTCCTTGATGACCGGGAGGCATTCAACCATGGAGTTTTTCTATAATTGCTGAAATTATTTGAAATTAAGATGGCTAAACCTCTCATTACACAACCTACTAACCTCATTTCCATGAGTTAGCAGAGCGGTGGGCTTTGCATCCGCAACGAAGTGAGAGAACTCATAGGATTTTGCATGATGGTTTGCAAGGCCTTTAGAAATGAGTTTCCTGGATGCAATTTATGTTATCTCAACATAATTTGGGCTGATAGAGACTCTCTTAGGAACTCCTTTATGTGTCATTTGATAGACACTAAGGATATTTTCTACCAGAGACGCTACATAAAAAACATTAGAGAAAAAAACATTTTCAAGATCTACAGTACCTTGTCCTTCGGAAATTATGGTGGAGTCATCTCCCATGTGGATGGGGATGGATTTTCTGGTCTCCAAGGATGAAAAGGAGTCTTTCTCAGCCTTCATGTGATTTGAAGCTTTAGAGTCAATCAACAGTGCTTTCCATGAGGGTATGACCTTTCTCATGCTGTGGTTCCTGATCTTAGTGATCTCTCCTCCAAAAGCTCTCCGGAAGATTGATGTGATTCCTCTCAAGGAGAGAGGTTGCTTCATCAAGATTCTTCTTCATGTAGGTATGTTCAGGGTGGAATCCCTTCCCGCAATAAGAACACTTGACTTTCTCCTTGCCATGGTGCCCTTTTCCTTTGTTCTTCCTTGAGTCGGAAGGCTCATCATGCTACTGATTTCAACTCTAGGTTTAGGAGCATCAAATTTAGTTTTTTTATTCTTTTGCTGCTTTCCTTTACCCTTCAGATCTTTGGGCCCCAAGGCATGTAGGGCTTGATCACGGGAAGATCGGATGATCCCCATCTGGACAAGCTTGTCATGTTCACCTGTTAGGGACTCAATGAAGGCATTGAGTGTAGGCATGGTCCATCCGGGGGTTGTGAGATTCCCCGCATGGAATGTAGAAACAAAAAGTGAATAATCCACACCAAGTTTGGAGAGTATGGAGAGGATGAGCTGATCATCCTCCTTCTCCACTTTGCACTGCTTCAACAGTAAAATAGTATGCTTGAAATTTGTGAAGAAATCATTCAGAGTCTCAAAATTGGATGGTTGGAGAGACATGAGTTCATTTTCAAGCTGGTAAACCCTTAAGTCATCATGCTTTCTATATAGTGATTCCAATTTGCCCCATATTTATTTCAGTGTATTCAATCCCACAAGATGGAAGAGAAGGTCTCGAGAAATAGAGAGGCACAAGAAACTGAAGGCTTCATCCTTCTTGTTCAAGAATCTTGATTTTTCTATGGTGGATCCAGGCTCATCTTTAGTGTCCATGGTGATTCTAAAAAGACCTCTGGAGTGCAGCTGAATCTCCATATCACCTTTCCATGAGTGGAAATTGTGTGGAGTCAAGAGATCTACTAAGGATGCCATCTGGATGTGCTAGAGTGAATGCTTCACCTGCAGAAACCTGAAAATCAAAACAAAAAGGGAAATGTAAGGTCAGACAGCCTACACATTCTAGGCTTTCATCACACCCAACATAGTCAATCAATTAAGCTTGATCAACAATGTCTTTACTTGGGGTATTAAGTGGTAAGCCTTGGCTTCTGGTGCAGTGTTGGATTTTTGAGCTATTGCTCACTTTTCATGTAGAAATCTATCAAAAAGCTAGTTTTTGAGAGATGGATCTTCGTCCCACTGTAAGCTCTGATACCATATTAATATTGCACATTGATCTAGGAACAAATAATCAATATCATCAATAAATAATCAACAAATAACTCATGAAATGGTGTAATCAGTCTATAGTCTACAGAATAGTAGCCGCTCTGTATATTCAATAAATAATTAATAATTACAATTACAATGTCAAGCAACAACTTGAATGAGTGAGCAATTTGAATACCTAAGGAGGTCATTCGAATTGAATGAGTGAGTCTAGCTTAACTGACTATAAGCCATTGGTTCACTCTCAGTTAACTACTGACTAAAACCCTAATTGACTCACCAAACCCTAACTAAAGTCGGAATGCAATAAATGACTGAGTCTCAACTGAAAGTGATCAAACACGTGTCATAGAAGTCCAACCATCAAGTGCTAGTGCTTCAATGATTTGAATGAACCCCGATGAGGTTAACTGAAGCTGAACTGATCATCAGAAGTTGGTGGAGGCGCCCCTGTTTACTCTAGATCATTAAATAATATATTTAATGAGAGGAGGCTCCTTAACTAACTTGTTGAACTAATTGTAACCACCAGTTAGCAATTAGGTGCATTAATATCACTCAGATCACCCTGTGAGTGCTCCGGTTAGCCTCCCTGAATGTAGGAGAAGGCTAAGTTAGCCTTCTTGACTGTAGGTAGGCTTGGGTGTGACTGGATGATGTCAACTAATGCTCCACTGATGTCAATTAGTGTCAATTATACTTAGGATAGTGGTTTAACTAGGCCAATTTGACCAAAAAGAGTGTGTATGGTGGTAAATGTCTCCAACGGTTGTGAGGGTGTCCTTTTGAATGATCAAAATTATCTAAAAGGGAACGTTGTATTACATTTTGGAAATATTTAGAAACATAATTATTTTAACAACTTGGAATATCAACTAAATTTCTTAACGATGTATCTAGGGTTTTTCAATTCTGAATAGGGCAAGAAAGTTGGCAAGATGGTGGAACTAGCATAAGTTAAGGAGGTGTTAAAAATATTTATGAAAGACAAAAGTCCAAGGTAGGACATTTGGATGATGGAATTCCTCTTGCAGTTCTTTGATATTGTGGGAAAGGATCTGCTGCAAGCCATTGAAGAGTTGATAATGAAGGAGCACATTCCTGAGAGCCTCAATACCACCTATATAGGCCAGAAATTTTTTAATTATTTTAGGCATATATCACTATACAACTTGGTTTATAAAATTATTACTAAGATTATTTCTAATAGATTCAAGCTGGTTTTGGAAAATCACATCTTGAGCAATTTGGTATCCTTTCAAATAGGAAGATATTGGATGTGGTTGGGATAGAATAGGAATGTCTTCACTTGGGGAAATAAAAACATTTAAAAGATTTCATTTTAAATATGGATTTAGTTAAAGCTTACGATTATGTGGATTGGTCCTTTATCTGGTTTATGTTGATTAAGATTGGGCTTCTAGTAGAAGTTACAAACTGGATTATGGCATGTATTAGCATGATCTGTTATTCTTTTTTGATTAATGGAACCCCACTTTTATTTTTAGGTTGCAACATAGGATTAATAAAAGGGTTTCCATTATCTCTATTATTATTCATTTTGGTCATTGAAGGATTAAGAATACTCGTTATCAAAGCAACGAGAGAGCATAAGATAAAAGGTATCAAGATTTCATGTGCTTTGTCCATCACACATTTACTTTTTGTTGACGATATGCATCTATTAGTTCTTGGAAATGTTTTAGAGCGACAATATTACTGAGATATTGTTGGTAGTTTTTCCAAAGAAACTAGGATGTTGTTTAGTGCGAAAAAATCCATGTTTCATCATAATTTCCCCAAAGCCAAGATTTGTGAGCATATAAGAGGTTTATTTTTTTATAGAGTGGAGAAACTTGACCATCGGTTTAAGTATCTCAAATTTCATTTGAATCCATATTGTTATAAAGTAGAGGATTAGAATTGCCCAATATAGAAGATGGACCGTAGGATTAAAAACTAGACTTACTGCTGGTTGTCAGAGGTAGGCTTATCCTAGAAAATTATGTTCTTCAAATCCTTTCTGTCTATTGGTTCTACTTGTCTCTAGTCTCTTTTTTGGTGGTAAACAACATTCGAAAAAATGTCTTTCACTTTTTTATGGTCTGGAGGTAACTAGACTTCAAAACTTCATTTGTCTTCTTAGCAAAGTCTATCCCTTCTAAAACAATTGGGTGGATGGGGCATTAAAGGAATGCAATGGTTTAGTCCGGTCTTGAGCACCAAAATATTATGCAGATGTTTGTTCAATTCGAGATTATGGAGTAGAAAAATCAAGTAAAACTATTTAAAAGGATTACCAATTAGTATTTGGATCTGTCGGTCGAGGTTACTTGTAGCAAATTCTTCCATTATTTGGAAAGGGATTCTCAAAGAATTTCCCATACTCAGAAGTTGGATTAGTTGGAGAGTGGGAAACATGTTACATATATTTGTCAGGGTTGATCCATTTCTCAGGGTCAATGATTGTTTTGATTATCTAGTCCATTGATTTCTTAGTTGTACAATAAAAAAATCCATGTCTTGGCGCAAGCTAGAAGAAGAAACAAAGGTGAGTCATCTGATACTTACTGATATCAATCCAGAGACATGGGATTTTTGGTTGATGTATAGGAGGAATGGAACAATTTTATCATGGCGTCAAACAAATATGGGATTGTGCTATCAAAGAAGGTCAGTGCACTAGTTTGGGACTGGGGCGATGGAAATGGGATACTGTTAGCAAAGAAAGCCTCTGGGTCTATTATTGATCAAGAGGGGTCTTACTCCATTTGTCGGTGGGATGTAAATATGTGGAAGAGGAAAATTCCTATAAAAATAAAATGTTTCCTTTGGTTGTGTATTGAAAATAATATCCTCTCTGAGGATAATCTGCTTAAGTGAGGATTCATGGGTCCTAGTAGATGTGTAATTTTCCTTTCGGATACTGAGAGTGTTACTCATATATTTTGTCAATGTAGTTTCTTCATATTGGTGTGGAAATATTTGAAAACTAAGCTTAAGCATGAGGATGAATGGGATAAGCTTAATTTCAAAGACTGTATCTTCAAATGGATGCATTCGAGGGTAAAATTTAAAAATCTTCCTCTGATTAGCATTTAGGAGATGTGGAATGCCAAAAATCATTGTGTTTTTTAGGATGTTAAGCCTTCATCGTACCATGTGAGTATTAGAGTACTCAGTTCTCTTGATTCTTATGTTTATCATAAACATTTTATGAACCAAATATTTATTAGGCACCCAGATACCATTGATTTCATTTCGATTGGCTACTTTGATGGGGATGCCAAAGACGAAATATGTGGAGCAGGGATTTTAAATATAAAAAAGGATCAATAGATTCATTTGAAGATGGTTGTTGGCATGGGTAGCAATACAAGGGAATTTTTTTATATCTTTTGGGGGCTTGTTTTGGTTCTCCAGAAAAGAGGTTTTATGAATGTTTTTGGTGATTCTAAGGTAGAAATTGATTGCGCTAACGATCTTGTTCAAATGAATACAATTTAGTTGGAACACTGGGTGAACAAAATGCACTCTTTGATTGGATAATTTTCAAATATTGCCTTAAATGTGTAGGAAAACACTGTCTCCAATATGGCTATTGGTCCTATGGATGGTTTTATCTTTTCTTTATGAGTTTGTTTCAAATTTCCTAGGTGAGTCTAGCTCATACTATGTGTTTTAAGTGGCCACTCTCTTTTGAGAGTATTGAAATTTTTTCATAGCTATGTGGAGGCTTGTTTCCTTGGTGCCTTCTTAACATGTGTGATGAAGGTGATGAATTACAAAGATACGTGGTATAATGAATGTAAATATCTCATCAATGATTTGGATGATAAGAAGAAAACCTCAATGTGTGGAATAACTTCAACTTTTCTATTAACTAATATATCCCAAATGTGTGACATAAGATCTTAGATATTATGGCTATTTGTAAGATATACTAAAGTTAGACTTTAATTCCTCCAAAGTCATTTTCTATAAGCTTAGGTGGTAAAAATTATTGCTATAAGGTGTTAAAATAAATGTTATTGATCATGATAATTATTTTAAGATGATTAACATTGTTAGGCATGAGACAAGTACAAATAAATATGTCCTTACATGTCTATGCGAGGAGTTATTTTATTCACTAATTTTGAGTATACGAAATTGGTCACCAAGAGGAAGGGTTTCGTCAAAATAATTTCAAGACTAATGATGAAACCAAACGACAACTTACTAATGGATATGTAGACCTACAATAGAAATAACAAACATAAACTTAGTTTCGATGATTTGTTTTCCTAAAATAGGGACCACATGGTTTCTTTGCAGAACATACACATGTGTATGCACTTTTTTTAAGGAAAGGAATGTGTGTATGCACTTCCGTAGACCAAACAATTTGCGTTTGACTTAAATGGCTTGAAACTATCAAAAAATAGAAAGTTGCAAAACTAGTCGGTGTCATGTACGAAAAACTACGAAAAAACACCAAGATAGATGTAAAACAAACAAATATGCTGCAATAAATATAGATACTTAGTAACAAGGTTGTATACAATGAATTTAAACTCAAATCTACACGAAAAACTTGAAAAAATTATAAAATATAAATGGTGAGGGTTAAGGTTTGCTCTTCTTTTCTCAAACATGTAGAAAATGTCTAAATATAGAGAATAACCACAAGGTTTGATAACTTTGATGGAAAATATACTGGATATGGAATTCCCAAAGAAATGAAGAATTGTTACTTTTAAAAGAAAATTTAACAAAAAAGTATTGAAGAAGGTAAAGCATAGTAACTAGCTCTGATACCATGTTAGAATATTGAAAATATGCATAAACATACAACAATATATTTGTTAACATGCAAATAAATAACAAGAATCCACTAGTATGGACTTCTATCCATACAAGTAACAATAATCAAAATAAGAAACTAGAGATAAAAAAAGAAACGATACCTCAAATATACGTGGTAAAAACAAAATGAGGAAACACCCACATGAATGTATTGTCTTCTTATTCTGTAGAAATCTCCAATATTACACTTAATCTCCACTCCACATAAGCTTCACAACTTTACAATAGCATTTTGAATGCAATACACAAGATATACCCAAATTCTTTCCTTCAGCTCTAATATATAGTTAGAGGTAGGGAAGAATAACATCCCATAATACATGTGGGATAAATGATTTTCCACTTCCTTATATAATGAATTGTAATAGGAGAATATTAATCCATGATGCATGTGGGATAAATCCTTTTACATAATATTAGATTTATTGATTCCTTGTTTGGTATATACAATCAATAACACCTCACAAGTGATGATTACATATTTCAACACTCCCCCTCAATGATGACTAGGGAGAATGAATACAAATGTAGGAAGGTGGTATTACATTAACAATACTTCCATTTAAAAAATATTCCATATACAAAAATATATGCTTAGGTATTGTGAATGTCTCAAGGAAAGAAGGGCATAGAAGGGGAGATGGAGAAGGGAAAGAGAAGAGGGAAGATAAGATAGAACAGGAGGAGGAAGAATACAATTAGTAAGATGGAAGGAGGGGTAGAAGAAGTATTATGGGAATATTAAGATAAAGAGGAACATGGAGAGAAGAAGAAGAGGAGGAAGGAGGAGGAGAAGAAGAATACATAGACGGAGAGACAAAAAAAAAAAGATAAATAAGAAGGGAGGATTTTGGGGTAAAATAGGAAGAGTAAGAAGGAATATTTGTGAGAAAATAGCGAGGATTACTTGAAAAAAACTAGAATGGAAAAGAGGTTGGGAATAGAAAATGAGGAAGGAGGGGAATAAGAATAAGAAGATAAGGATCAAAACAAGAAGAGAAGGTAGGAGGAATTGAAAAACAAGAGGATGATAAATACAAAAAAGAATAAGGAAGGAAGAGACAAAGTGGAAGAAGAAGGAGGAAAGAATATTTGAAAAAAATAGAAAGAGGAAAAAGAGAAGAAAAAGATGAGATAGGAAGAGGATGAAAACAAGAGGAAGAGACAAAAATATAAAGAAGAATGGAGAAGTGTTAAATTTCATGAACCATAGATATACAAGACAAAAGGAGAGATATTTGAAAATAAGGATGCCGTTTAATTATCAAATCAATGTAATCTGAACAACAAATTCATGACAGAAATTTCACATAAATTGACATGTATTGCTTATATTATCATTACATCAATATTCATTAATTAATCAATAATAAAATGGTCATAAAATAAATAGAATTCAAATACCGTTTATGAGATTTGAATTCACCAACTCAAAATGATTGGTTAGCTAGCTCAGTGTGAAAATAATCATAGCTGGAGCTCAGTAGTTTAACTCCGGATAACCAAATCAGTCTACAATCAGTTAACTAATGATGGTAGGTGTGTTAAAGAAATATAACTTTGGAATATATTCTATTTTTTATGATTATATTTACTACCCCTTAGATATGTTGTTCCTACGATTAGGGATGTCCTTGATGTAATTAGTCATGGAAAGTCTTGAGGTAAAACCTCTGTTGTAAGTTCGATCTACAGTACCCACAAAAGTATTATTAAAATGTATTTTTTATTATTACAAGGAAAGTAGACCCTAGAATAAAGGATAAGTCATCCCATTTGGGCTATTAGGCCTCTCAAATGATCAATATAAATAGGAGAGAAGCCTCCCTCATTTGGACAAGCGGCACAACTCAACAGTTGCGCTAGAGAGAGAAAGAGTAGTCCATCTGGGAGAGAGGAGGAAGTACAATATTATTCTTGGGGTATTATAAGTATTATTATTTGGGTCTTATAATGTACTTGTTTCAATTCTATATCGAGTAAATTTTGCTGGGTTTTCTTCCCCATGAGGGTTTCCTAGGATAAATCTCCGTGTTCTTTTGTGTGGCTGTGCTTGTCTTTATTTTAGTGATCCTGTTGTATATGGTTATGATGTTACGATGCTAAATATTTTTAGATATTGTATAACCATTGAAATATTAACATGGTATCAAATACACACTGAAATAAGTCTTTGTGCAACCAAAACATGGCTATAACTACAACTAATGAAGATTAGGGTTTCATGCTTGAAAACCCTACAAGACAAAAACTAGTCATCTTGGGACTTTCACTATAAATTGCAATTGGAGAAGGATTAAGATATGAAACGTTTATAAAAAGAAGGAGAAATATTACTATACTATGTGTGAAATTTTCAGCCTCATATTAACTATACTTCAGGAAATATGATTCCTCCAAATTAGGGTTCCAACCTCTTCTTGAATACATTCATAAACAAGTGACCTAGGGAGAATTGCTATATCTCGGGATAGGAAGGTAAAAATAAAATTTCACAAGATGTCATATATAGGGAACATAATTTCTTTTCTGTTTTTAGAGTTTCATACCCTGAAGGTGAAAAAAAGAAACATGGAAGTCCATACAAGTTTTCTATGTAGAACAGTCCTTAAAAATGCCACCTTGGGAAAATTCACATAAGTACCACTTGGAGAATCCAATTATTCTCTAACCTATGGGGTTGGAAGGATTAAAAATCAATATATATTAGGATGAATTTTTAGATCCAAAGGATTAGGAATCACTGAGATACAACAAAATAAATATCAAACAATTATGGAAAAGAAATTGAAGAAAACTAGGGCTTCCGGTTCTTGGCACTTCCCTCCACCGATCAGTTGAAAAATGAGGAATATCAAACTTTCCTTAGGAGGGTGCACATGTCTTGGAATAAGTTTCTCATTCTATGGATATTCAATTTTTGATGTAACACTACTGCCGGACAAAACTAGGGCATCGGGGTTTTTACAATTGTGTGCACAATTTTGGGAAAATGAGTATGTTGCTCAAGTTGCCTTGAGGAGGCACATATTTCTATCTGAACATATCTAAAATATACCTAAGTTGAGAAATTAGGTCTTCTATGTCAAACCATAGGTCCAACAGAAGCAGTATTCCATAAAATCTTTCAAGAAAGCATAAAGTTGAATCAATATCATTGGTAAGTTCTATCCTCGCTATTCCCATCTGAGGTTCTCAATTTTATCACGATGAAAAACAATACCAATATTGGGTACAAGATTAAAGGAGTCTATAAATCATGATAATTAAATTATAGAGTTATTCTCATACCTGAAGAAGCATGACCTAGAGAACTATTTCAAAGAAGAAGCTACAGACCCAGAGGGAGATGAAGACAAAGCATAAGAAGGACTTAGTTACAGTTAAAAGGATTATTTCTATCTCCTTTTGATCTCACATGTATCATCCTTGTAGAATCCCAAGGATATGTTCGATACAATGACCAACATTTTTTTTTAATAGAAACTATAAAAGGGTTTGATATTAAACAGGTTGTGAACAACCATTCATTAGAAAAAACAACATCTAAATAGTTATTGCTGATGTGAGATACAAAAGACAAAACTAGGCCAAAAAATTGACGTTAAAATGCCAAACATAGTCCTTACATAACTATTTAAGATAGAGGTAGTATATACCTGAATGTACCGCTGATTAAGTAATAAGCAAAAAAACATAAGCTATTTATCAAACACATTAATGTTTGCTTGGATGCCCCAAAGGATGAGTGACCGATTCCTCCTCCATGTGTCGAGCCACCCCTGGAAGGTTTTCATGTGCTTGGATTCCTTGATTCATTTGAACTAGACGTTGGATGTCCTCCTAAATGCAGTCAACTTTCCCCATGATTTCCTTTAAATTCATTTCAGTATAATCAATCCTGGAATCATGGTTGCTAATATATTAGGATGTGTAACCAACCATATCAACAATATTTTTTACTTCTTTGGCTGTCTCCCTACTGTCCATTATTTCAATAGCCACCATTTCATATTGCCACCGAAGGTTTTCCTTCAGGTCTGTAAGGCCTGTGTTTTCTCCTGCACGGTCCATTCTCTCTTGACTAGAACTGCAACTATTAAGGTTTAGACTTGAAAAAATATTTAGAATATCCCTATCAGAACATGAAAACTCGTGGGCCTGCCTAATACAAATAATACTAAAACTGGAGGGAAAATTATCAAAAACAGAGATGAGAGTAGTAATTTCTTTCTATAAGATATCAAATTATTTCCTACTATGACAAGAGAGAGTTCCAATATCTCCTTGCTTCCGACCAGAACAATTACAACCAAAATTTAGAGTGTTACCTTCAAAAAGAAATTTCCCGACTAAAAATTCAATAGTCGTAGAGCCTGATACTGAATTCCACGAAGGACCAACAACACGTGAAGAGCAGATGCAATTCAAGACCATAGCGAGAGCTAGCCTTTTCTTAAAAAAGGCCCTGATCAGAGGCAAGGACTCCCACGGGATCCCCTGAGCATAGCCTTCATCAAATATAGAGATGACAGTGATCAAATATTTTTCCGAACAGACATCATAAGAATGAGAAAGTTTTGGTCTATTAAAAGGAGCGGGAGGGTAGACTAAACTTCAGGAAGAAGCCATTGTACAGAGCAAGATAAGACTTGATGTGTGCCTTCTGGTTCAACATTTAATCCAGAAAAGATGGCTCATTAAAGTGGGTAGTATCGTGGAGGAGGTGGGAGTGAGTGGAAACCACACGTCACGTTGGCAAGGAGCTTGGTTAAAACCATAGTCCAAGAAAATTAAGAAAATGAGATTTGAGGAGGGGTGGGTTATTAAGGGGGGGTATAACCTTTGAGGCATTAGGGAATGTGTTTAAGACTTGCATCTAAGCCATTGTAACAATAGAGACCTTGGGGAAGGGAGGAACCTAAGTTATACAAGGCGTCTACTGGAGCATTATTTGCTCGGAGGATATGATAAAACTCAATTTTATTCGAAAGAAGAGGAGTGATTCTATCATATAGCCTTATGCACTTGATGGATCCTGAGGTGTATCCATTGATCATTTTGTATATGAATTTCCTTGAGTTTCCAAAAACCTCTATCCTATAGGAATCTATAGTGTCTAGAAGTTGTAATCCCTGCAAGAGAGCCATTCACTCAGCTTCATTATTCGTCTTGTGGTCCAAACCCCAAGCAAATTTTTTCTTAGTTTGTCCTCTGGGATCCAATAAGATCCCCCTTGCACATGCCACCCCTGGATTTCCTTTAGAGGCACCATTAAAGAATAAGGCATAGAAATTTCGTTCCTGCAACCAAGCCATAAGCTCACTGTAAGTCTTCCTTATCTCCCAAGGAAATGAGCTAGTGAGAGAAATGGATCGAGTATTGATGAAATTGGACTGAGGGTAGCTCCTTTTAAGAAAGGTGCTGCACCAAGAAGAAAGAGACTTTGAAAGGTCTTCTATAACCAGATCACTAATCCCTTTTGAGGCATATTTTTCTGCTATCATTCCCATATTTTTCAAATCTATTTAGGATGGAACAAATTTCTCCCTTTTAAATATTTTTTTGTTCTTGGTGAGCCAAAGCTGCCAACAAAGGTTCTTTGGGATGGTGTTCCAAAGACGCTTGAGAATGGGTTTCTTACTGAGATTTCCATGGAAATACTTGATCCAATTTACGAGAAGCTGATCAAAAAAGTTAGGAGGTCTGAATTGAGAGCCTGGGGGTAGGATAGACTTCCAAACTTTCAAAGATACACTACACTGAAGAAAAATGTGGATTGAAGATTCTGATTCCAAGTTACATAGAGCACATCTAGAGGGGGATGCTATCGCCCTTTTCCTGATATTTTCAGTAGTAAGCAATTTGTTATGCATCAATATCCATATGAAGGAATTTACCTTGGGGATACAATCTAAATGCCAAACTTTTTTCCATAAGCTTTCATTTGCTGCAGGTTCCATAGATAACTTCTTGTATCCTTATCTGACTGTATACATGCCATTTTTCCCCAACCAATGTAGTCCTTTGAAGATTTATTTATTGGTGCCTTCCCATGGAGCGTAGAGAGGGGAAGGTTCTTCATAGCCTCCAAATGCTCAGGAGGATGGATATTGTTCCAACCAGTCCATCTACCCTTCAGGTTTCATGAGGAGAAATCATAGAGAGAGGCGATGCTGATGTTAAGAGCCCATTCAAACAGTTCTCTCATCCCCGAAAGCAAGGAGAGTGAAGGATGTCCCAGTATACTGTTCTCCCAAATATTAGTCTTTTTTCCATTTCCTAGAATCGAGTAGTAATTTGATTGTATCAAATTGAGAGAATCTTTGCATAGAAGCCAGAGAGAGGTCCCTTACCGATCTAAGAACAGGTCAAAATTTTGGATCTCGGTCTCTTGATATATTTTTTTCTTATACCTCTTTCCACCATTCTTTCTTTCTAGTAGCTAGTCACCAAATCAGTTTTGCACCAAGTGCTTTATTCATTTTCTCTAGGTCACTTATGTCCAATCCTCCTATGCGTTTTGAGCATTTAACTGTGGCCCATTTTACCAAATGAAATTTTTTAGTCTGCACCTTTCCTCCTTGCCAAAGAAATTTTATGATTTCTATACAGATACTATTTATTACTGTCTTAGGGGCCAAGATCATCGAACTAGAGCATATAGAGTACGAATAGAGGATTGAGTGAATGAGCGTTACTTTCCCTACAAGGTTTAACCACTTGGAACCCAAAGAATGGATTTTGTTTTTGATTTTTTGTATGACCGGAGCCCACATGAAGGTAGCAAAGGTTTTTTTATCTATGGGGATGCCCAGATAGATGAAATGAGTCCATTTATAATTGACACGAATGTGGAGGATTTGAGATATGTCACGAAGAGTAGTCACATTGTTATTCCAACAAAAAATTTGACATTTATCCATATTTCTAGAACTTCTAGAGGAGCGGAGAAAAAGGTCTAAGGGTCTTAGAAAATTTTTGGCTATTTGGGGGGAAGCAATGCCCAATAGAATAGTGTCATTGGAAAAAAGAGCATGATTAATAGGTTGAAATCCATTTCTAAAGGAGATTCCTGGGAGGGAACCCTCTTCTTGAAGTCTAATGAGCCTTCTACTCAGGGAATCAACAACAAGGATATAGAGGAAAGGGGAGAGGGGACAACCTTGCCTTATCCCTCGATTGGCCTTGAAAAATTATGTGGGTTTTCCATTGATTAGAGGGGCTATCCTAGGAGAGTTGATGTCATATTGGAATTGATTAATGAAGATGAAGGGGAAACCAAAATTTTTGAGAACCAGCAAAATGAAGGCATGTCGTAACCTATCAAAAGAATTTGCAAGATCAAGCTTAATAGCCATACCTGCTTCACCTCTCTTGGTGCTAGAATGAATCGCTTCCTACAACTGAAGGATGTTAGAAATGATATGGTGACCTAAGATGAAGCCTCCTTGGTTGGGGGAAGTTAGGGTAGGGATTATAGCCTTAAGTCTTAAGGATAAAAATTTGGAAAATATTTTGTAGGAATCGTTACAAAGGGAGATAGGTCTATATCTTTTGATTGAGGAAGGGTTAGCCTCTTTTGGGATCAGGGCTAAGAAAGTGGAATTAGTGTAGCCTCCCATTTTACCTTTAGACATCCAAGAGATAAGATGCAGAAGGTCCTTTTTTTATTAAAGTCTAGAACATCCTATAAAATCGAATGGGAAAACCGTCAAGTCTAGGGGCTTTATCTAGATGAACGGTCCAAATATCCTTCTTAATTTCTTCTTTAGAAATGGGGGATTCTAGGAAAATACTATCCTCTGGGCTGATCAAAGCGGGGATATCTCTGACCATTTCCTCCATATTTTCCTGTGAAACATCCTCTTAAGTATTGTAAATATGTTCAAAGAAACCTCTTACCTCAGTGTTGATTGCCGCTTGTCCTGTTATGACTGTGCCATATTCGGTTTTAATCTCCCTCATGGTGTTCCTCCGCTGCCTCTCTCTGCACTAATTTTAAAACAATTTGGTGTTTTGATCGCCCCCCTTGAGCCAAAGAACTCTATAGCGTAACCTCCATCCTTCTTCCTCTTTCCTTAGAATGGTTTGCAGACTCTTTTCGAGTTCTATTTCCCTAGGAAGGTGCTCTTTGGTTATCTCAATTTTTTCCATATCCTCTTACAGATCTTCCATCTGTTTGACCATTTCAATTTTTTTAAGTGATGGCTCCTGATAGTGTTGGGTGGTCCAAACCTTAAGAGAGAACTTCACCCTTTTGAGCTTTTGATCCCAAATAAAAGCTAGAGATCTTAGAATAAAGCAAAGCCAAGATTTTAAGATGATGTCCTAAACCCCTTCTGATTCCAACCAAAGATGACTAAACCTAAAAGGAAGAGGCCCCAAATTTTCCACTGGCAGGAAGAAGAGACATAAAGGCTTATGGTCCAAGACTGCTAAACACAGAAGCTTGGACTCTGGGAAGGGGTTCTTGAGAAGGTGGGTACTTACTAATATGTGGTCCAACCTAGTAGCTACATGACCTGGACCGATTCTTTTGTTGCTCCATGTGAAGACCCCATTATTTGGTTTGATATCCATTAATCCCCAATGCATGACCAGATCCTCCAACCTTTCTCTAAAGGGATTCCCTAATTTGAATCCTCCTCTCCGCTCAGTTGTAGAAATAGTGACATTAAAGTATCTGGCTATGAAGCAGGGGGTCCGCTTTTTCCCTTTGCATTGTTCCTCGAGAGAGTTCCAAAAATTTTCTTTTTGAGATTGGATTGTGGGTCCATAAATATTCTCTATCCAAAACAATTTTTTATTTTCTTTGTTTTCAAGCTTAATGAACAACCAATTTTTATTTTCAATGGTTGTTTGCATGGTGAACTTCTCACTATCCCACCAAGAAAGAAGGCCTCCTGATGCTCCACTCGTGCTGATAGAAAACCCTTCTCCTTTGGGCCACATATTTTTCATAGTTAATAGACTGTCTTCTGCAGTATTTTAGTCTCCTAGATGAGAAGGACAGAGATGGATTCCATTGATTTGAATATTTTGATCACTTCAGTTTTCTGGGATCCTCCTAATCCTTGACAGTTCTAGGAGACCAGCTTCATTATTTCTTAAGTTGACGGAGCGCCTTTTCCCTTTCATTTTTTTCTTCATCCATGCTAAGAAGGTATTTTCTTGCTTGTGATTTTTTTACCAGGAAGTCAAGATTGGATTGCTTCCTTACTACTTTTTCTCTTGTAGATTCCTATTCCCTTAAGGTATTATTTGATCTTCTACCTTTTTTGAATTGAGGTTCTTGCTCTTCATTGGAGTTTTCTGAAGTTTCTTCAGAGCTTGCTTTTTCCCTAGAACGGGTGACTAATCCTTCAGAGTTGGCAGTTCCTTCCTTTTTGGTGATAAGATGAGAGGGATCCTCTGCCCTAGGATAATTTTTCTTTGGAGATGGAGCCTCTACTAGGGTTTCTTGTTCCTAGAGAGGGGCATCTTCCTCATTTTCCTCTAGGGTTTCTATCTCCGGTTCTTCATTGGATAGGACTTCAAAATTGTTTTCGGGTGCATTCTTTGCTGGGATATGGGGCTGCTATGCCACGGTTGATTTTGCGCATTTTTTCCCACATGCCACATTCCATCCTTCTTCTTGTGGACCTTGAGAGTTAGGTTTGTCTGGTTTTTCGGATAGGATTTAGCGAAATACCCATACTCATGACAGTATTTGCATTTGAAGGGATTTGCTTGTAATCCACTATTTGGAGGTGATTCCAACCATCAATGGAAAGATTGATAGCTTCGGGTAAGCATTTCTCTAGATCAACCTCAACACAAATTCCAACACATGATAACATTGGGGCTTTTGGCTCTGATTTATCCAAATATTTTCACAAGGTATTTCCTATTGCCCGAAAATCCTCTTCATTCCAGCAGTGAAGAGAGAGGTGGGGAAGCTTTACCGATACTGGAAGTTCCTTCGGGATATATTTCTCAGGGTTGAAGGATAGATCCCACTTATTAAGATACATTCCTCTTAGACCCATAAAATATGGCCCATTTCTAAATATGAGGTCCCGATCTTCTTTTTTCTCAAAAATGAAAGCAAAATAGCCCTTTCCACAAAATATTTGCTGAAATTCTCCTTGAATGAGAGTTGGGCCAATTCTTATTGAACCATATTTCAACCGATTTGGGGGATATCTATAGTCCAGTGAACAAACCAATGAGTCATTTCTCTGAGAGAGTGACGACTTTCCTCTTTGAAGCTGCTGCAGAGAGTTTTACCTTAGGTATTTCTGAATGCTTTACAAAAGGATATGAAGGAGGGGTATTTGACGAGGGGGGATGGGGGGGAATGGAGGTGAAAATATTCTATAAATGGTAATCAAAGCTTGAAATATCATGATTCGGAGGATCTATCGAAGGCATGACGAGGGGGGGCTTGCGCAGAGACCTCCTACAAAAAAACCTAGGAGCCGAAAAAGCCTAGCTCACTATTTTCAACCTATCAACTATGTGTGTGTGCAATTTCAAATAAGGGTCACAACAGGATAAATAAGAAACCCTACCCCCCATCGGTTTTGAACTTATGACCTCCTTATAGATAACACATGCTCTTAACCATTAGGCCCACTCAGGTGGTCTACCAACTTATATGAAGGAAATAATAAATAAAAAATATGACATTGAGGAACCAACTGAAGAATGTGAATATATAGAACTTAGAGGCCACACAATCTCACTTCACAATGGTTGCTCAAATCAAGGAACAACTTGAAGCAGTCAAAGAGAATGGGGAAGAAGGAAATATTGTTATGACCACCTTGAATGGACTCCCAAGATCACATGATTCATTCATTCAAGGAATATGTGAAAGAAGGAAGGCGATATCTTTTAACAGACTATGGGAAGAATGCACACAAGAAGAAGCTCGGCTCATAAAAAAAGAGGAGAAGATAGGAGAAATTGAAGTTCAAGCTCTCATAGTTTAGTCCAATAAGAAATCAAAGAAAGAAGGAGGACCATCATTACAACATAATAAAAAATTAATTCAAAATAGATCCTTCCAAACATTCGATGCAAAACTTGTGATGAGAAGGGACACTATTCCAGAGACTATCCCAGAAATAGAGGCTCCTTAAATAAGAAGTCAAACAAGAAAAGACATAATGCTCACAACGCTAAATATGATGAACCATCAAATAAAATATTCAGAGAAGAAAAGGAATATTCCTTAAGTGATGAGGAATATGAATTCTACTGGTGAAGACAAATATCATACTCTTATCCATCTCAGTATTTGGATAAGAAGGAATGCAGTTAGTGACACTCAAAACTAGTACACAGGTTCCTAGAATTAGATGAGGAAGTATATGTCTCCAACTATTCTTGCAAGGACATAAGGATCAAGAAGGAGTCCACCCACAAAACAAACAAAGATAGGTTCCCAGAATCAGACGATGAAGTAGAAGGCTCCTGTTATTCTTATCAACAAGGAGTCCAACCATCAAAAAAATAAAGATAAGTATTTGAATTGTCATTTCCTATATATCTAGTTTCTTAGATGCCATTTTTCAGTTGTGTACATATCTATGTTCAAGGAAGCATATTATGCATGATATAATGTTTGTACCAATGAACAATATATTACTAATATGCATGTGATGGGTAAGTGGCCTATGCTATTATTTAACATTCCATTTCTACTTATCTAGATTGAAACCTCTTTACTAACATATTGGGATTAGTGAACAATCTCAATAATGTTATGGTAGATATGGAATGCATCTCAAAAGGTTTTGTGTATATATGAGATATGGATTAATGTTGTATTGGATAAAATAGTTGCATGATTATATATTTATGCATAAGAATTTGTCATTATGGATATGTCTTGAATATTATGAAATGTTTCTAACCATGCAATTGATTTATTTGACTTGTAGGAAAGATCGTGAACAATCACCTACAAGAAAATAAGGACGAGACTTGTTCTGAAGAAAAGGTGACGATGGTTTAGTTAGAATATTCACTCCAATAAACTTACATGAAGATGAACCTGAAGCTACTAGGTTCAGAGACATTGTGATGAAAGAAAGAGCTTCAGAAGAATATAAGAATCATGATATGACCTAAAGAGAGTGGTAGATCCACCTTAAGACATGAATACTATCTTGGGCACAAGAGATAATTCAAGATGAAGAAAAGTATGACATGAATTCCAATGAAAGTAAGAGGCCTTGGATACACTATAATTATGTGGAATTGTTGGGTGACATCATTGATGTAGATCCTTCCAACTATGAATAAGTAGCCAAGGTGAAATGGTACTAGTTGATCATGGGGAATGATGTCTAGGATGTGGTTTCGTGATCTGAAAACAAGATCTTTGCTACTCTATGACGTTAACATGAATTGCATAAAGAGCATGAATGAAGCTCACAAATCCATAAGAAGAGAACCAAACAGCATAGACAATATGCACATAAAGACAACAAGTTGATAACGGAGTTTGTCCAGGATGGACTATGTCTCCAGGCCTGCTTCTCAATAGGAGGGCCGATCTATAATATCATAATAAGGAAAAATACATGGAAATGATACAATGATACCTTGGTGACAATGGTCAGGAAGAGAACCGCTACCCAAAACACAACCAGACTACTTCCAGCAACTCTGAAGCCTGAAGACGGTGTAAAACTAGTATAAACACTCGTACCTTCCTCCTGTAGAGCTACGCAATCTCCCTTCTCTCCTTTAGCTACAAAGTCTCCACTCCAAAGCATGAGTGGAAAATGGCAACTAAGGGGGCTTATATAGCCATGACTTTCCCCTCTTCACATTTTCCTCATGTTCTCTTTGGTTACAACAAATTTTCCAAGATTGGCATCTTGTTTCAACTCTTCAAGTTTTGGTTGGGTTCACTTAAAGCTCCTTTTATCATGTAGTTGACATAATTAACAACTATTCCAACCACATACCCAAGTATGGCATTAATAAAATCTGGTTACAAAACTACCCAACCGAACTATGTATAAAACCCAAAAATTTGTTATAACCGAGAAACAATTCTCAACCCACTTTTAACCAAAACTCCATAGTTTATAATTCGACATGTGGTAAATAGAGCACGGGATCCCATGCTAGTCGAAGCTCCCGATCACACTAGACGAAGAACCAGGGTCGGGGCTAAGCCCCAGCCCCTTTGGGGCTCGAAATGCCACTGCACTTTAAATAAATTTATTTCCATACCTTATACAAGGAACACCTTGTGGGCTAATGGTAAGGTGGAGCACTATGCAGGAGAGGTCACGGGGTCGAACCCCATAGAGGCCAATCTTCCTACTAAACTTTTAACCAATCATCAAGTGCCATGTGGAAAAATATTACTGGGCCAACACCCCTTCCGTACAGACATGTGTTCCCTTTGGATTGGACCGCACAATTGAATGGGTTGACACGTCATCCGTCCATACATGCCACATGTCCTCCTCCCATTAGTTCATACACATGCCATGTCATCATGTTTGTATAGTACGAATGCCACATGTCACCCTATCAGTGGTGCCATGTGGCACCTCTTTTTGCCAATTTTGCCTGTTGACCTCATAGAATAGAACATGATAAATTTCTCATATGGAGTCTATTTGAGGTGAAACAAATGCTATTGGAATCGTATCAACGAGACCTTCTATCTGGCACTAGTTTTGCTAAGATTGGAGGAATTTGAAAATTCGACCTTCCTAGATCCTCCTGGATCATTCCTCCCCACTGAGAAGCTTTTGGCCTCCAAAAGCCTTTACTAATCAACAGATAGGTGAGGAAATTGCTCCCTCACTTTCTCCTTCTCAATCTACTTGGCTTTGCTTCGATGAGTGCCTTTGATGCCTGCTTGAAGATACTCAACATCACCTCTACGAGAATTCCTTGTCCTTCTATCCAAGATGACATATTCCTTTAGCTCATCCATGTACTCAGGAGAAAATTCATCAACTGATGGCAATGAGACATTCTCCCTTTCATCCATGATCATGGGAGGCTCATAGAGTTTCAAGTTCTCCACATTCACCACTGAGTAGATCTGCATGTATGGCGGTAGCTCTAAGCGAAAAGCGTTCATCCAAATCTTCTCCAAGATGGTGAAGGGACCATATCTAATAGGCTTGAGCTTATTTCCTTCTCCTTTCATCCTCTCCTTCCTGATGTGAAGCCACACTTTATCTCCCACCTAAAATTGATGATCAACTCTATGCTTGTCATGGCGAGCCTTGTACTGGGCTTGACTCTTCTCCAACTGCTCTTGCACTGCTTGATGTACCAGTTGAACTCTATGAATGAACATGTGGGCTTTGTATTCATCCTTGGAAGTGCTTGAACCAAAATCTCTCCCATAAGTCAAGTCCAATGGAGTCTTTGGAAAGTACCCAAAGCATGTATCAAATGGCGAGCTCTGAGTGAAAGAATGCATAGCCCTATTGTAGGCATGTTGCACATACTGGATCTGTTCATCCCATAACTTAGGATGCTTGTTGCAATAGCCTTGAATAAAATGGAAAACTGTCCTATTGACTACCTCTATCTATCTATCGGTCTGTGGATGGAAAGTGGTGCTCCTCTTCAGCTTGCTGTCCATCATACAACATAACTTTGTCCAAAACTCTCCAAGAAATCGGGAGTCCCGATCCGAAATAATGGACATAGGAAGTCCAAAGTGAACCCATACATGCTGAAAGAAGAGAGAAATATCCTGCTCTGCAGTAACCTTCTTTTTACATGGCATAAGAATGCACATCTTTCTAAAACTATCCACGACCACATACAAGTAGTCATGACCCCTCCTAGACATAGGAAAACCCCCCACAAAATCCATGAAAATGCTTTCCCAAGGATGGGAAGGAACAGGAAGTGGTGAGTACAGCCCCAATTTTCTATTAGTGGGATTACAAGTAGAGCACATCACACACCCCTTTACATATTTTGTTACAATGTCTTTCATATGAGGCCAATACACAAGTCTTTGCAAATGAGCCAAAGTCTTACCTACCGCAAAATGCCCTGATACAAGAGAAGTATGAGCTTCTCGTATTACATGGACTCTTTCATTGATAGGAACACATAGCTTGCCCAAATGATAGAGAAACTTTCCATGCAAATAGTAGTCTTCTACTTGTGTGCCATTGGTTAGGTTCTCATAAATATCCTTGAAATCATCATCAGTAGCATACTGCTCAATATAACTTTCATGGGACAAAGAAGCATTTTTCAAAACAATAGATGCAACAATAGGAGGTCTAGAGAGCATATCTACCACTTTTTTACTAGTACCCTTCTTGTACTTGATCACTAGATGGAATTGTTGAAGGAATCCCATACACCTGAAATGACGAGCTTGCTGGAGCTTAGTTTGGGACTGGAGATACTGCAAGGGATGATGATCGGTATGGATGATTGTCTCCTTACCCATCAAGTAGTGTTTCCACTTCTTGACACTCTGAACCAAAGCATACAACTCTTTGTCATAGGTGGGGTAGTTGATCACTACTTGAGTAAAAGTATTTGAATTGTAGAAAATAGGCTTGCGGGGCTGCATCAATACTGCCCCCATGGCATATCCACTGGCATCTGTCTCTATCTCAAATGGTTGTTGCAAATCAGGCAAGGCTAGGAATGGGGTAGTGCTGATCTTTCCCTTCAATGTGTCGAAGGCTTTCTGCTACTTACCTCCCCACTAGAAGGCTTTCTTCACGCTTGTTAAGGCATGCAAAGGAGAAGCTATGTATGAGAAGTTCTAAATGAACCTCCTCCAATATTGAACAACTCCTAAAAAGCTTCTCACTTCAGTAGTGTTAGTAGGCTTAGGCCAATTGACAATTACATCAACTTTTGAAGGATCAATTTTTAAATTTCCACCTCCTACAATATGACCCAAGTAAACTAATGAAGTTTTTCCAAATTCACACTTTGACAATTTTACATACAATTTCTCCTTTTTCAAAGTATCTAATACTTGCTTTACATGCCCCACATGTGCTTCCCAGGTTTTGCTAAAGACCAAGATATCATCTAAGTATACAATGACAAAATCATCTAAGAATGGCCGGAAAACATCATTCATTACCTGCATGAAGGTTGCAGGTGCATTGCAAAGCCCAAAGGGCATCACCAACCACTCAAATAGACCTTGCTTGGTCTTGAAGGCCATCTTCCACACATCACTTTCTGTAATTCTGATATGGTGGTAGCCACTGTGCAAATCCAATTTGGTAAAGAACACAACATCTTTCAATTGGTTGAGCAAGTCATCTATGCGAGGAAGCGGGTATCGATTCTTGATCATGATGTTGTTGAGAGACCGATAGTCAACACACATCCTCCATGTGCCATCTTTCTTCATCACCAATACAATCAGAAAACCACATGGAGAGGAGCTAGGTCTGATCACTCCTTGGTCCAACAAGTCTTGAACCTGCTTCTTAATCTCTGCCATTTCAACTGCGAACAACCTGTACATGCCCACATTAGAAAGAGGGGCATCCTATTGGAGATGGATCTCATGTTGAATCTCCCTTTTGGGAGGAAAACCTGTAGGTTCTTGAAATATTTCATCATAGTTAGCCACAATATCCATCATAGCCTTTTTATGAGAAGGATCACAACCTTTGAAATCATCATATGCCTCAACATATTTTTCTCTCACAACCATGAGCATGTATCTCGTATTAGTGTTGATGAGACATTTCATCTGTCCTGCACTAACAAGAGTGGTGTTAGCCTTCATACTGTGAGCTCTCACAATGTACTCCACCCCATTTTTGGTGAGATGGTACTTGTTCTCATGACGGAAGAATACTATTTTTCGATCATACAAGTATGGGCTTCCCAATATGATACCGCAGATGTCAAGAGGAACAACATATAAGTCCACCTCATGGATCAAATTTGAAGCAATAGCAAACCTTAACCTTCTTTTCTTAGGCACCTATAGCTTAGCATTATCACATACCCATCCAAGAGGATAAGGCTTGGGGTGAGGTTTAGTCCGTATTCCCAACTTCTTAACAACTGATTCTGAGATCAAATTTACTTGAGAACCTGGATCAAATAATGTTTCAATCTTTGTATGCTTAGACACAACTCTGATGTGAAACAACTCACTTCTTCTTTTATCATTTTCTTTAGAAACATGAGTAGAACTTAAACCAGTATGAGGAGTTTTGTTACCTTGCATTTCCACGGCTGTAATCATGGTTTTGTCACCTGAGTCAAAACCCAAATCTCGTTGCGCTATTGCAACGCCCTTTTTCTTCTTTTTGCCTCCATAATGATTTGGCCTCTATTCAGGATGCAACTTCCAACAACTTTCTTCATCATGCCCATCAGTGTCGCAATGTTTGCAATGGAGCTTCCCTCCTTCCTTATTAGCAGTAGTTGTCTTCTTTCTCTTGTCTTTCTTTTTGGACTTGTGGTTGTTGTTGGGCTTGAAAGGCTTCTTTGGATGGTCTTCTTGCAAATGCTTCCCCCTGTTCTCAAGATGAGTAGCCTGAACACTTGCTTCATCCACACTAGTAGGATTCAACAACAACAAAGTATGGCATAGATAATGATGAAGAGCACCAATGTACTTCAAAAGAGTGTCAGGAGAATCTAAAGAAATATTCAACTCTAAATCTTTATTTCTAAATTCTTCAGTAAAATTATGAACACTCTGACCCTTTCCTTGTCTAAAACTTTGTCGATTGCCTTTTGAACATAACCCAATGGATAAAATTGCTTACGTAAAGCAGAAATGAAAGCAGACCACGATGAGAGAAGATTACCGATTTGTTTGCTACCTTGCTGAAGCTTGCTTTCCCACCATACAAGTGCGGTGCCTGTCAGCCGAAGTGAAGCCAACTGAATCTTCACATCTTCTTCTTTGATCTCCTGGAATCGGCAATAGACCTCAATTTTCCTTATCCAATTGTCCAACTTCTCTACATTCGCTTCCCCATTGAACATGGGAAAATCAAACTTCACATCGAGCTTCAATAAGGGCTTCTTTTGAGGCTCTTTGTGAGGAACCTTGCAATGCTGAGAATGAGATGAGGAAGAAGCACTTGAACTTGTGCTTGGAGCTGAAGGTGAAGAGGGAGGCTCAGGAGGCTCTTTTCCACCTCCTCCTTGGTTAACTGAAGTGTTTCCTTCATCCTTCACTTCTTTGTCTTCCTTCTTTACTTCAATACCTTTTCTTTCTTTTGCCATGCGTTCTTCATAGTCTGCAAACAACTTTTATACCTTGTCAGCAATCATGTAGAAGACCTTGTGAAAATTTTCCTCCATCTCGATGCGGGCATCATTAGAATTTATCTTCCTCCTTTGGTGTGCACGTCCGGTCTTAGAATTGTAAGGCTCTAATGTACCCTCACCAGCTTGCAGTTTAGCCCTCATGAGCATCCGCACTCACAATCCAACGTCAAATAAACCTGCTCTGATACCAAATGATCTGAAAACAAGATCTTTGCTACTCTATGACGTTAACATGAACTGCATAAAGAGCATGAATGAAGCTCACAAATCCATAAGAAGAGAACCAAACAGCATAGACAATACACACATAAAGACAACAAGTTGATAACAGAGTTCGTCCAAGATGGACTACGTCTCTGAGCCTACTTCTCAATAGGAGGGCCAATCTATAATCTCAGCATAAGGAAAAATACATGGCAATGATACAATGATACCTTGGCGACAATTGTCAGGAAGAGAACCGCTGCGTAAAACACAACCAGACTGCTTCCAGCAACTCCGAAGCCTGAAGATGGTGTAAAACAAGTATAAACACTCATACCTTCCTCCTACAGAGCTACGCAATCTCCCTTCTCTCCTTTAGCTACAAAGTCTCCACTCCAAAGCATGAGTGGAAAATGGAAACTAAGGGGGCTTATATAGCCATGAATTTCCCCTCTTAACATTTTCCTCATGTTCTCTTTGGTTACAACAAATTTTCCAAGATTGGCATCTTGTTTCAACTCCTCAAGTTTTGGTTGGGTTCATTTAAAGCTCTTTTTATCATGTAGTTGACATAATTAACAACTATGCCAACCACATACCCAAGTATGGCATTAATAAAATCTGGTTGCAAAACTACCCAACCGAACTATGTATAAAACCCAAAAATTTGTTATAACCGAGAAACAATTCTCAACCCACTTTTAACCAAAACTCCATAGTTTATAATTCGACATGTGCTAAATAGAGCACGGGCTCCTATGCTAGTCAAAGCTCCTGGTCACACTAGAGGAAGAACCAGGTTCGGGGCTAAGCCCCGGCCCCTTTGGGGCTCGAAATGCCACTGCACTTTAAATAAATTTATTTCCATACCTTATACAAGGAACACCTTGTGGGCTAATGGTAAGGCAGAGCACTATGCAGGAGAGGTCACAGGGTTGAACCCTGTGGAGGCCAATATTCCTACTAAACTTTTAACCAATCATCAAGTACCATGTGGTGAAATATTACTGGGCCAACACCCCTTCCGTACAGACACATGTTCCCTTTGGATTGGACCGTACAATTGAATGGGTTGACATGTCATCTGTTCGTACATGCCACATGTCGTCCTCCCATTGGTTCGTACAAATGCCACATCATCATGTTTGTAAAGTACGGATGCCATGTGTCACCCTGTCAGTGGTTCCACGTGGCACCTCTTTTTGCCAATTTTGCCTGTTGACCTCATAGAACAGAATGCGATAACTTTCTCATACGGAGTCCGTTTGAGGTGAAATGAGCACCGTTGGAATCGTCTCTACGAGCCCTTCGATCTAGCACTAGTTTTGCTAAGATTGGAGGAATTTGAAAATTTGACCTTCCTAGATCCTCCTGGATCATTTTGAGACCTAAAGGGAAGTCTGTAGTGTCCTCCATGTGGATCTACAAGATCAAGTATGAAACAGATGGAAACATCGAGGGATACAAAGCAAGATTCATGGTTTCTCTAAAAAAGACGGAGTATATTATGGCATGACATACTCCATTTACCATACACACCTCTCTAGTGAAGCATAAGTGTATATAGATCGGAGAACCACATGGGAATAAAAGGATTTGTACAAGCTCAAAAGGAACCGATGGATAAGAACATCCAGTTACATGAGGAACTTGAATATCTCCTGGAGTGATGAAGAGCTTAACTTTTGCTACAAATTTGAAGATGGAAGCCTATAGAGGATAAGAATCTCACAAATGGGTGCAAGAGGAACTTGTCAAAAAAGTTCAAGATAGAGGATCTTGGTATCCGGTAACCTAATATGGATACATAGAAGATTAGTAGCAGAGGATGCTACCTGTCACTCCAATAGATAATGTTTCGATACATAGAGTACAAAATGTAGAGGGAGGATGATGCTCCGTTTCAAAGGGAGTGATTGCATAAGATCTCTGAGTTTGACATGGTACGGTAGGATGGACAACTTTCTGATGGACTAAGGATTTACCAAGAGTAAAGAGGGTTTCAACCTTTAATTTAAGGTTGAATACAAAACACTAGTATATGTTGATGACGTGACAGGAGAGGACAAACTCATTATATATGCAAAGAGAAAGTGATAGAAAGAGCACCTCAGGATGATGTCTTGGTTTGGGATCAGGTATGATCTCATGGATTAGCAGAAAGCAAACCAATGTTTCCCTTAGTACATGAGTACACTACAACATGATTTATCCTATAGCGAAGTGTTGAGGCCTGGAAATTCGCAGGCGGCAACAGTAAGGGATTCTCCCCAATCAATGTTCCCAACTAGCCCGTTGACTGTTTAGAATAGGGAATCTGTCTGGTTTGCGGTCCGGCTACCGTAGGTCAAGAAACAAAACTAAGGCTTTACTGGTTGCGGCCCGACCCACTGATTTTTTTGTATTTTGACTTTAAGAAATGAAATGTAGGTGCCTAACTAAATGCAGGGCGATCAAGATGCAGGGAGCGGTCACAATGTGATGCGCAGGTTCTTACCTGTCGTCTTATGCTCGCAAGCAACCAAATCAGATACAATAAGAAATAAACTAACTATCTAATCTATCCCTAGGGAGCACGGTTATCATTTTGGGTGAGCAATACATTTAGCACATGCATTATGAAGAAATCACAGATAGCTGGTACTTCTTTCAAGATACATGAACACTTACAGATATTCAAATAACCAGATAGCCGATCATTTTGCAACAACATTTATTACTCACAGTGAAAAATATCCCAGAAACGACCAAAGAACATTTAACAAGAACATAGGTTCAGAACATTAAATACTCTTACAGTAAATGAAACACAGCTGAAAACGAAATAGTTCCTCTTCAACATTATTCATTGATTTGCATTGATATATTCCACTTTTTACTCTCTCCAACAGGCAAAATTGTAGTTTCCTTTGCAAAACGAAGTAGCTCCTCTTACAAGAAAACATTTACAAAATTTTCCAGGGAAAAAGCCCTTTCTCAGTCCTACTTTCAAATATTTAAACCACAACTGCTGCCCCTTGGGCTGCCTCCATCTCTCCCTTTTAGCTTCCCCAACTCTTCAAATTCCTCTACCTAGTAAGTAACTGACAGATCTTTCCGTTCCATCTCTTCGTTGCCATGCATGTTGTCCTTTCTTTCGCTGTCCCCATGGCCTTAGTTCGTTCCACACCGAAACGCTCAGCCATACCTTCGTTCCATCGTAGTCCAACCAATCCCTTGGGTCCCCCTATGCAAAAACAGAAGAGCATCATTTATGTATTTACGTTACAAAACAAAATAGCAATATCTACTCATGAAACAACCATCCCGCAAGGAAATTACCAGGCACCGACACCACTACTTTGCCCATGGCGGGAAACTTACTGGGGGCTCAACAAAAATTACACCGGACGGGTAGACAACTTCAGAGGTGGGACACACCATTAATCGGACGTCGGAAGGATGGTACGTCAGAAGCTGAAAGGATCTCCCAGTTGAAACGACGGACAAGACAAAGGCTGAAGACAGGAAACGAGGGAATGAGGAGGCTGAGTCAGACATCGGCAGGTATTAGAATCGAAATCCCAAAGGATCTCCTAGCTGCAACAGTGGACGAGCCAGGGCTACAGGAAAGCGACTTAAGGTTAACACGAATCGGACGTCGGGGAGATTTAGAGAGTCGGACGCTAAAACGATATGAGAGCCGCAACGGCGGTGGAACAGAAAAATTAAAGCTTCCAATCTGGAATTAAAAAGAGACCCGATCTCAAGAAAAATCAAGTGTTCAAACAGTTTTAAGGATCAAGCACAGCCAGGTTCGTTCTTTCTCCGAAAAGGCAACTCTGAAGAAAAAATATTTTTCTTTTCTCGTCCAGTAAACCAGACATCCATGAATCAAACCAGAACCGAACACGGCATAAATAAACCAGCTGATATCCATCTCGAAAGTAAAATGAAAAGAAGAAAAGCCCGCGAGGCACAAAAATTTAATGATCAAACCAGGCAAAAATGATGAGGAGGGGCCCAGAATTTAAATAAAAATAAATTTGGGGAGAACAAGCCTGGCGGCCGAAGTGGCCAATAAATCAGCTGCTGCGTTTTTAATTCTTGGGATTGAAATAATGGTGAATGCATGAAAACATTTAAGCAACTCCCATACCTCGTTTTGGTAAGCTTTCAAGTGAGGGGAAACACAATGTATTTGATTTCTTATTTGTTTTACAACTATTTCTGAGTCCCCAAAAACTTTTAAATTATTACCTGTAGCTCAATTGCTTTCTTGAGTCCCTGCAGCAGTGCTTCATACTCAGCCGTATTGTTAGTACACTCAAACTCTAATCTATAGGACAGGAAGTGTTTATTTTTTTGTGGATCAATAAGGACGTAGCCGGCCCCTGACCCTTCTGATGTTTTCGAGCCGTCAAAAAATAAAGTCCAAAAAACATTATCTACTGAAGATGAATCTACTCCTACTGCTAAATCTACTATTTTACAGTCAATCTCATCAGCCTGAGAAAAACGAAGGAGATCAGGCTGGGTGTCCGATGTGTCGCTGGCCTCTTCCGTTTGATAATTCCCTGGTTCCAGTTCAAGAAAATAGTTTCCCAATACATATTCGACTGGTATATTATTCTCATCCAATTGAGTAACATTGTACTTCATGTGAGGTTCTCTCAAAACCTTAATATGATTGGGACTCCCTTTGTACGGCAACCAAAGATGTGACCAATCTGAGGCAAAGTATCCATTTAACTTAGCTGACCAATCTCTGCTCAGGACCAGGCCATAAGCGTCTGGTATATCAGCCACCATGATGTTAATAACTTGGCATACTCTGTCATCGGATGCCAGGCAGATTAGGACGTCTTCCATCTCACCAACTACCTTGACGTCTGTCCTATCCAATTGCACCACCCTCCACGTAGTTGGCTTAGGCTGCCCATTTATTTTCTTACATACTGATATGGGTATGACGTTACTTGATGCCCCTGAGTCCACTAGACAATTGTGCATGTTATGATTAAAAATTTCAAATGTCAGGAGGAAAGGTGGCTGTTTAGTTTTAGACTTACCTCCAGTGCTAGCTTCTCCAATTTCTTATTCGTCCAGAGGTTGATTGTCAGCGGCCCACTCCTCTTCTGATGTTTCCAGTGCTTTCAACAACCTTTATTTTTGTTGAGGTACTTTGCACATTTCAAACAACGGTACATTTTCCTTTATCTTCTTTAAATCTTCAACCACATCATATTCAATTTGTTGTTTAGTGGATTGAGATTTATCAGCATTCCCCTTTTCTTTGTTTAGTTCAGGTAGCATTCTGTTCTGCTTAGGATCTTGGCTGGTAATAGTGAATTCTGGAGTTTTATCAGCCACGGATTTATCTTGAAATTTCTTCCTGATATTTCTTTGCAGCCTTCTGATCTTTGGGAGTAGAATACTGTCATTGCTAACCATCCCTTGACTTCTAGTTGTCACGTTAGCCTCCCTGACATCCTTGTGCTTTTGAGTGATATCTTCTTCTGCATCGAGTAAGGAAATAGAACTCCATAATGCCATGGTCTCTTCTTCTTGTTCTTTTGCAGAAGTAGAAACAACACTTTCTTTCCTTTCATCATCATCCTCTTCCGTTAACCTCGAATCCAACATCTGATTCATGACCAAGGTCATCAAATTTATCCATTGCGGATAGTTCTTTTCAGAATGAGGTTGTTGGTGAAAAGTACAGAAATTTTCCATTCCTATATCTGTTAGATTCATGGATGCAGCTTTTTGAGGAGGAGGTTGGGACTGATTACTGTCCTCCCTTTTCTTATAATATGGCCTGTAGAAATTTTGTGCTTCTTTTTTTTTCTCCAAGTCTATGATCTTATTGGACATCTTTTGCATCATTTTGGCCATATTCTCCAGGTCTGGCGACTTTTCTTCCTTAGGCTTAGTGAACAATATGGTCTTCCTTCCTGTGCCTCTTTCTCCTGATTGTTCTGGATAGTCCTCAATACTTTCTCTTTCCACTTCCACCACTTCCACTTCTTCATAGGTCTCTGTCAAAGTAGTCTTGGCCCTACCTTTTGAAAACATGGCCAAATTAGGGCCCAAAGCTGAAGTATAGTATTCAATGAGTACTTTGTCTGAAGGCTTATCGGTTTCAGAGAAATTTTTAAGATATGCTACAAACCTTTGTGTGAAACTGTGCACTTTTTATTTTTTTTCTTTCTTCAATGCACATAGTCCTTTCATGAGGGCGGCGTGAGTCTTTTGGACTGCATACTTTCTCCTGAACATTCTTTCGAAGGTATCCCAGTCTGGGATAGAGTTGGTGGGCAATCCAAAGTACCATGAGGCCGCAGCTCCTTTGAGGGTATGCAGGAATAATCTACACACCACATCTTCATGTTCTCCCGCCATTAATCCTTCTAAAGCTAGATAGAAACTCTGCAAATGATCATCTACTAATATCTTCTCATTGGGGTCAAATTTAGGCAACAACTTTTCGAAGGCTTGAGGTAGGTCATGCAAAGGCGAGGTCAGATTTAGAGGTGATCTAGCTTTCCATGCAGGTGGTGGTGGAATTGGTGGGTTGGGAGGAGGTAAGTTGGCGTTAATGCCTGCCATGAGCAAAGGTGGAGAGTGTGGAGGTGAACCAACAGGGGTGTGAGCAGAAGAACTGTAAGGGGAATCTAGGCCTACTTGGTCCAAAGGTAATTCAACCTCCTGTAAGGCAGTTTCCACAAGTTCTTCCCAGTCTCCAACCAACACTGAATCTTCTACTATAGGACGGTCTTTCTTCTTGTACTCTCTTCTAGGAAATTCGTGGATAATTGGCAACCCTCCAATCTTCTTTACATAAGCACGGGTATGTATTCTCAGATCATTAACAATTTCATTGCGAACAGGATATAGATGTTCTCTGTTTTCTTCTTCTGGAATTGGATTACGCGGTCCACTACTTTCAGAACTGTAACCAACAGAATAATCTCGGGAAAAAGGGTTTCCCCGGCCAGCCATACACTGGCGGCCCTCCTTCTAGCACCAAAACTTGTTGAGGCCTGGAAATTCGCAGGCGACAACAGTAAGGGATTCTCCCCAATCAACGTTCCCAACTAGACCGTTGACTTTTTGGAATAGGGAATCCGTCCGGTTTGCAGTCCGGCTACCGTAGGTCAAGAAACAAAACTAAGGCTTTACCAGTTGCGGCTCGGCCCACCGTATTTTTGTATTTTGACTTTAATAAATGAAATGCAGGTGCCTAACTAAATGCAGGCTGATCAAGATGCATGGAGCGGTCACAATGTGATGCGCAGGTTCTTACCTCTCATCTTATGCTTGCAAGCAACCAAATCAGATACAATAAGAAATAAACTAACTATCTAATATATCCCTAGGGAGCACGGTTATCATTTTGGGTGAGCAATACATTTAGCACATGCATTATGAAGAAATCACAGATAGCTGGTACTTCTTTGAAGATACATGAACACTTACAGATATTCAAATAACCAGATAGCCGATCATTTTATAACAACATTTATTACTCACAGTGAAAAATCTCCCAGAAACGACCGAAGAACATTTAACAAGAACATAGGTTCAGAACATTAAATACTCTTACAGTAAATGAAACACAACTGAAAATGAAATAGTTCCTCTTCAACATTATTCATTGATTTGCATTGATATATTCCACTTTTTACTCTCTCCAACAGGCAAAATTGTAGTTTCCTTTGCAAAACGAAGTAGTTCCTCTTACAAGCAAACATTTACAAAATTTTCTAGGGAAAAATCCATTTCTCAGTCCTATTTTCAAATATTTAAACCACAACTGCTGCCCCTTGGGCTGCCTCCATCTCTCCCTTTCAGCTTCCCCAACTCTTCAAATTCCTCTACCTAGTAAGTAACTGACAGATCTTTCCGTTCCATCTCTTCGTTGCCATGCATGTTGTCCTTTCTTTCACTGTCCCCATGGCCTTGGTTCATTCCACATCGAAACGCTCAGCCATACCTTCGCGCCATCGTAGTCCAACCAATCCCTTGGATCCCCTTGTGCAAAAATAGAAGAGCATCATTTATGTATTTACGTTACAAAACAAAATAGCAAGATCTACTCATGAAACAACCATCCCGCAAGGAAATTACCAGGCGCCGACACCACTACTTCGCCCATGGCGGGAAAATTACTGGGGGCTCAAAAAAACTTACACCGGACGGGTAGACCACTTCACAGGCGGGTCACACTATTAATCGGACGTCAGAAGGATGGTACGTCGGAAGCTGAAAGGATCTCCTAGCCGAAACAGTGGACGAGACAAAGGCTGAAGACATGAGACGAAGGAAGGAGGAGGCTAAGTCGGACGTCGAAAGATATTAGAATCAAAAGCCCAAAGGATCTCCTAGCCGCAATGGCGGATGAGCCAGGGCTACAGGCAAGCGACTTAAGGTTAACACGGATCGGACGTTGGGGAGATTTAGAGAGTTGGACGCTAAAACGATCTGAGAGCCGCAACGGCGGCAGAACAGAAAACTTACAGCTTCCGATCTGGAATTAAAAAGAGACCCAATCTCAAGAAAAATCAAGTGTTCAAACAGTTTTAAGGATCAGGCACAGCCAGGTTCGTTCTTTCTCTGAAAAGGCAACTCTGAAGAACAAAGAATTTTATTTTCTCGTCCAGTAAACCAGACATCCATGACTCAAACCGGAACCGAACAAGGCATAAATAAACCAGCTGATATCCATCTCCAAAGTAAAATGAAAAGAATACAAGCCCGCGAGGCACAAAAATTTAATGATCAAACCAGGCAAAAATGATGAGGAGGGGCCCAGAATTTAAATAAAAATAAATTTGGGGAGAACAGTTGCGGCAGCAACATGAAGCAATATGGTAGGATTGTTTGATGTTGAGATGGATGCAACCGATATTTTTTGTGACAACCAAAGTTGCAGAGAGCCTGATGTTTCATAAAGTCTGGGATATGGTGTAAACAGGAGTCATGAAGCCGTAGTATTTTCGTACAGAGGAACAAGTTGTGGATGTACAAGAAAAGAATAATGAGCCCCAGTAATTTGGTCACTGTATAGAGAGCATGGTTGTATCTTTGGGGAGATCCCAATATGGTTGGTGACATCACTGAGGGTGGATCCTAGTACGACCAATCATATCACTAACGATAGAACCCAACGTGGTTGGTGGTATCCTCACAGGGAATTTTCCAGGAAGGTTGGTCATGTCTTCAAATAGGAAGATCCCAACGAGATGCGGTCTTGCATTCATTTGCAAACATTGTTGTCTAGCATTCATTTGTGAACGTTGTGGTCTGAAATTCATTTGCAGACATTGGGGTCCAAAATTAATTTGCAAATGTTGTGGTATGGTATTCATTTGCATACATTGTGGTATGATATTCATTTGTGGACGTTGTGGCTTGGCATTCATTTGAAGACGTTGTGGTCCAACATTCATTTACAGACGTTGTGGTCTGGAATTCATTTGCAGACGTTGTGGTCTAGAATTAATTTGTAGAATTTGTGCTTTGGAATTAATTTGCAGACATTGTAATTCAAAATTCATTTGCGGATGTTGTGGTCTAGAATTCATTTGCAAACATTGTGGTTTGGAATTCATTTGCATACATTGTGGCCCGACATTCATTTACAGATGTTGTGGTTTGGAATTTATTTACAGATTTTTTGGTCTGGCATTCATTTGTAGACGTTGTGGTTTGATATTCATTTGCGGACGTTGTGGTATTTTTTTCATTTGTAGACATTGCGGTCTGACATTCATTTGAAGACATTGTGGTCCGAAATTCATTTGGAGACGTTGTGGTTTGGAATTCATTTGCAAATGTTGTGGTATGAAATTCATTTGTAGACATTGTGGTATGGAATTCATTTGCAGACATTGTGGGATTGCATTCATTTGCAAACGTTGTGGTCTTGCATTCATTTGCGGACTATCCAACATCTCTTGATGCTGTGGGTGATTTCACATTAAGTTGTGTTGTTGTATTTATTGTAGGTGATGTTTATATAAGTATACCTGTAATGAGATGTGATGCTAAAGATGTGATTCTCATGATGATGTCACAATATGTGATTCTTGTGATGATGCAATGAGATGTGATGCTCATGATGACATGTTGATATGTGATGTGATGCTTATGATGATGCAATGAGATGCAATACTCGTGATGATGTGATGATATGTGATGCTCATGACGATAAGATGAGATGTGATCTGATGGTCATGATGTAATGATAGAGATGTGATGTTCCTTAATGGAGATATTCCATGGATAATGATAATGTTGATATAGTTATGAAGACTTCCTATGATGTATAGACTTACCAGTCAGTTGTACAGATGTATTAATGTGTTATAGAATACCCTCCTTGTTAAGATGGAGTGTTAAAGAAATGTAACTATGGGAGATATTCTATTTTGTATTATTATTGTTATTACCCCTTTCAAAGATGTTTCTCCTCTTATTAGGGATGTCATTGATGTAATTAGTCATGTAAATTATTGAGGTAAAAACTCCATTGTAAGTCGAGTTAGTAGTACCCACAAAAGTATTATTAAAATGTATTTTTGAGTCTTCCAAGGCAATTCAACCCTGGAAACAAGGAGAATTCGCCCTAGTTGGGTTATTAGGCTTCTCGTCTGATTAGTATAAATAGGAGAGGCCCCTCCCTCATTTGGACAAGCAATATAGCTCAGTAGTTGCACTAGAGAGAGAATGAGTATCCCATCTAGGAGAGGAGAGGCAATCCAGTGTTATTCTTGGGGTCTTATAAGTCTTATTCTTTGGGTCTTACAATGTACTTGGTTGAAGTCTGTATCAAGGAATTTTTGCTGGGTTTTCTTCCCCATGAGGTTTTTCTAGATAATTCTCTGCGTTCTTTTGTGTGGTTGTGCTTGTCTTTCTTTCAATGATCCTTTTGTATATGGTTATGATGTTATGACGCTAAATGTTTTTATATATTGTATAACAATTGAAATATTAACAAGGTGAGGGTAGGTGAATAATGATGCCCACTCTCCCATGAATCATACAATCTAGCGCTAATCCAATGATCAAATTTGAAGGGTGGGTCTTAATTTCAATTGGAAGGGAATTTTTTCTCTTAGCCCTTCAAAGATGAAGGGAAATATAAATAATTGTACTTTAATTGACAAGTATAAATTAACCAAAACCTTTCACACAAAAAAATGAAAAAAACAAATATTGTTCTTTCAATGATGTTGTGAAGGCATGCATGTATGTGGTCGAGGGGCCTAAGTAAATTGATTCCTTGCAACTCATTGCATCTCTGGGTCTAACAAACCGCCTTTTAAATTGAACTGGAATACCAAAATAAGTTTATTAATGGATAGATTTAATAAAGTTATAGGTGTGAGTAGCTAAGTGCTTGTGGTTCTAAAATTTGTTGTGTTTTGTACTAGTCCATGATTCACTGAATCCATAGTCACGGGTAGGAATTTAAATTATTTAATGAAAAAAATTAATGTGTATAACCTCTATGTCGAGACTGTTTTCCATGTTGATGCTTGCCACTACCCTCTTTATTGTCTTACCAAAAGGCATGATAATGAGGAAGAAGACATAAAATTATGGATTCCACCTTTAATGAATGCCTTGCAATCACATTGGTAAGGAGTGATAAGAAGATCAGAACAATCCAACTTGTCAAAACTCAGTTGATAGTGTTAATTAAAGACTTATAAGGTAAATTTAATATAAGACTTACTTATAGTTCTCTCTTACTCTTTGCATCTTGACAATTTAATATTTTATGGTTGTGTTTGCGCCTTGACCCAACTCGTATTATAAGGTGAGGATGCACAAACATAATAATAATTAGCTATGACTATGAGCTGAGGATTTAAAGAGAACATGATGTAAAGACAAGTAATTTTTATATGTATTTTGGTAGCGTTGAGGACAAATGTCGTGAGAAACCACAAATGTTTAGAAGGACGGAGGGAGATAACATCACGATCATGTCACTCATCAAACTGAAGACTATTCTTGAGCCAACAATTGTTTTTTTAATTTTATTAATAACCATTTTTTCTCCATATCATGTGCCTAATGACACCTCTCTATAGAAATGCATAAATCAATTTCCACACAGTTTGTGATCCTAGCTACATGCCATTATTTTTATTTGCATGACATTGAGTGTTCTTTATAGTTGTCGCGAGTTCATGATATTCATGCAAGAAATGAAGTCTTGTAGAGGAGGAATTTTCAAACTGACCTTTTGAATTTCATTTTGACAAAAAAAGTGGACATTGGTAGCGAGGTTCACATAGGTAGTAGGCACACATTTTTTACCTTGTTTCTGGCCTGGTAGTAGACTATTAGTTGCTGACACATTGTCACACTTTAGATTACAACCCCAAGTGACTCGAGAGTTAGAGTCACATATCGATGGGTAGTAACTCATAGTCATTAATGATTACTGGCCATCTTCAACAACTAAGCACTGAGTGCATGACATGAGTGAGTAAGTGATTATAATTTATCATATTTACAATATTTTGAATGATGAGTTGAACTTTATAGCATAGGAATTTCAACATCTTGAGACATTTATATGAATGGGTAATTTCAAATGTTTCTCTTCTTTTGAAATGTTGATATAAATTATACTCTTCTTTAGTGGAAGGGTAAAATTCAAATTTTTAAATTTTTTTGAAGGGAAATTTTAACTTTACACTTTTTGGGAAGGGCTAGAACCCTTTGGAAGGGTTGTGAAGGGTTCAATTTTGAATGCTGAATCCAATTGACTGTGAGATAATTGATGGTAACTGAAGCATAAATGAGCAATACTTATTACCTACCACATGCAATTGAATGTGATTGCTAGTGGCACTCAGAGTGGGTTCCTATAATATAGGGTTTAGTCCTTAGGGATCCTAAACTTATGCAATCAACTGCAGTAAGTGGAATATGAATCTTAGGTGTGTCCTCCATGCACTAGTGGGTGATGATGACCTCCTAATCTAGGAAAAATGAATCAAATAGAGTATGTGGGTAAAGGGAGGATTAATTTATCCTAACACCCCCCTTAATACTAACTTTGGACAACTTGGACCCTGGCAACTGGACAAAATTCACCCATACAATATAAATGAAATAAATTAATGCTTAATAAACAAGGAAAATAGGGGAAAACCTCATGGGAAACCCTCCTCTAAAAAAGAAGAAAGTCAATTAACAAGCCTTCCATTCTTAAGAGAAAAAAATTCTCTTTGAGAAAAAACTTGTGAAAAAATTGCTACAATCTAAAACTCTATGGAGTAGTAATGCAGAATGTTTGTTCTTGTTTTCAATAGTTTCTTGGGACCGTGCATGTGAAATTATCCATTTTCTTCAAATCTGATGATAGATAGGAGAAGGGGTGTTTCCTTTTTCTCTTATTTCTGGAGAAATAATGACTTGATCCAATTTGTTCTTCAATGGGCCAAATTGTGGAACAATCCTTACGATCAAGTAGCATCTCTCAGGGGTCTTGTTGCAACTAACAAAAGGAAGTGAAAATAAATGAGAGAGTGCAACATGTTCATTCTGATATCGACACTTCATTCTTCTTTTGTCGTCTGTATCCCAAACAACATTCCCAGTTGTTTCAATGAGATTTTGGGCCAATTTAGGCTTCTAATTTGTGTTGATGTATTTGTAACTTTGGAATGTATTCACTTGTATATCTTATGTATTATACCCTGATGTTTATTCCAGGAAGTATCTGTAATGTAATTGATTCATGTCATGCCTTGATGTTCCGATCGGTAGATTCAATAACGTAAACAAGTCATGTAAGTCATAGAGTATAACCCTCCTTATTGATCAAGGGTTAAAGTCCCCATAGTTGTGGGGCCCTAGGGTTATTAGACTCTCCTAGAGAAGTCGGCCCTAGTAAGTTATTTTCAAGTTAGGAATTAGTATAAATAGAGAGGGAGCCTTTCTATTTAACACACATTCACTTACACTCAGTTGTAGTGCATAACTAAGAGAGAGAGAAGAAGATGGGACAAGAGAGAGAGAGATTATTGCTGTCAAGCGATCATCTTACTGTCTTTGGGTTTTACTTTTGGTTCTGATTCTATATCTGAGGAAGTTGTGGGGTTTTATCGTTTATGGTTTCCCCGAGGAAAATATTTGTGTTCATTGTCTCTTGTGATTGATCACTATGCTTGTTATTCTCTTAGATAAGATCCTAAGATCATATAGCTTAAATGTTAAAAATCTAACATGGTATCAAAGATAACCTGAGAAGAAGACACTCTGCATTTACTGAAGCTAGGGATTCCTACATTTTGTGTCTCTCTTCATATATTTTGAGCAAAAGGAGGTTGGGTTGACTCTCCTCTCTAGGGCGCATCTTTCTATCAAAGAAGAATCTGATTATGAGCATTTTTAGTTTTTGACCCAACACTACTATCGAAAATTAGAGCTTTCCACAGAAGTGGAATTTTTGAATGATCCCAGGCCTGTCTTGATATCCTCCCCAAAATATGAGTTTAGAGATCAAGATCAAAGTTTTTGGTTGGGTATAACTTTAGGAAATTCAAACCCTAATTTGCTCCTAAACGAGAAAACCAGCTCTGCAGAAATTCAGGTCCAGATCCAATTCCGACATCTTAACCTGGTGAGATCTAAATATTTTGAATTTTTATTCGAGGTTCTCTGTTAAGATGTCTCATCATACCAAGCTTAATGAAAATCTTGAGTGAGCTGATAAATTCTGAGCTTGGAAGTATACTATCTCCCTAGTCCTGGAAGAAAATGAGTTGGACTCTTGCATCAATAAAGAGGTTCTAGTTCCAGAGGGAGATGAGGATAAGGTATTACATAAGAAGAAATTGGTCATGGATAAGAGAATTATTGCTGATTCAATCAAGGATCACCTCATACCACAGGCGTCCTCTCTAAATACACCTAAAGAGAAGTTTGTTTCCTTGACCAAGTTATTTGAAGGGAAGAACATAAACTGAAAGATGAATCTAAGAAACCAATTGAAGAATGTAAAGATCCAAAATGTAGAGACCATCCATTATTACTTTACAAGGTTCTCTTAGATCGAGGAGCAGCTAGAAGCAGTAGATGAATAAGTAGAGAATGAAGAAATTGTGATGACCACCTTGAATGGTCTCCCTAGGGCACGAGACTCTTTCATTCAAGGGATCTATGATAGAAAGAATCTATTTAAGTTTAACAGACTATGAGAGGAATACTCACAAGAAGAAGCTCGAATATCAGCTCGAGAAGAAAATATGGGAAGTGAAGATCAAGATCTCATAGTACAATCCAAGAAAAGCATAACATACCACCACAAAGGTAAGCACTCTCTCCAAAGGAAAAACACTAGAAAGTATAACAAAGATTTGTCTAAGTATATTTGCTTTAGATGTGATGAAAGAGGACACCTTGCAATAGATTTTCCTAGAAAAAAAGATAGATCTCACAAGAGGAAGGGAAACAAGAAAACACATCATGCTCATGCTACAGAAGATGATGAGACTTCCAAGAAGAGAATCAAACAAGACAGTGATGATTCTTTAAGTGATGAAGAATATGTTTTGATTTATTCTCTGATGAGAAACATCACACATGGAAGCAATGATTGGCTTATAGAAAGTGGGGCTTCCAAACACAAGACGGTATTCAAAGAATCATTTGTGAAACTATCAGAACATGAATCACCCCACAAGGTGAAACTTGGGGATGACTACCAGTATCCAATAAAAGGTAGTGGAGAATCCTCCTACAAATTAGACTCTGGAAAGTCTATGAAAATGAAGGATGTCCTATTTGTACGAGGACTAAAGAAGAACCTTCTATCCATATCTGCATTAGATGCAAAAGGTATAAGAGTTTCATTTATAGATGGCCAAGTCATCATGTGGCCAAAAAGAAAGACTACTGAAGATGTAGTAGTAATTGGAGAATAAGAGGGAGGACTATACAGATTAAAGGGCCAACCAAAAAAATATTTTGTTCATGACTCAGTAGACCCCAATGAACTTTGGCATAAAAGGCTTGCACATGTACACAATAGGGAACTACCACTTGCAAGCAAAGTTGTTGAAGGTATTCTAGAAATACAAGCAAAACATGAAGGAGTATGCAAGGGATGTGCGAAAGGAAAGAACACAAAAAAGACATTTCCAAGTTGTGAAAGCAAGGCTAAAGGAATCTTGGAAATCATTCACTTTGATGTATGCGGTTCGATGTCATCTAGTTCATTAAGGGGGTATGTATACTATCTTTCTTTCATTGATGATTTTTCTAGGAATACATGGATATACTTCATGAAGAACAAAGATGAAGTATTCAACAAATTCAAGGAATTCAAAGCCTTGATTGAAAACTACATAGAAAAGAAGATCAAGATTTTTCGATCAGACAATGTTGAAGAATTCACATCAAATGAATTCAAGGAATTATGCAAAGATTTAGGGATTAAGAGGGAGTTGAACACTCCATATAATCCACAACAAAATGGGGTTGCAAAAAGAAAGAATAGAATATTCATGGAAGCTGCAAGGGAAATGCTTCATGATCAAGATCTTCCCATGCATCTATGGGTAGAAGAGGCTAGAATAGCTGTGTATGTATAGAACCGTACTCCACATAGAGTACTCAAGAACAAGGCACCTGAAGAAGTATTTTTCTCCAAGAAGCTAGAAGTCAGTCATCTCAGAATATTTGGATGTCCAGTGTACATAAAAATTCCAAAATAAAAGAGGCCAAAGTTAGATCCTTCAGGAAGGAAGGGTATATTTGTGGGATTCTCTGAAAGCTCAAAGTCTTACAGAATATACTTCCCAGGATTTAAGAAGATTGACATCATCATGGACATAACATTTGATGAAGCTCAGCTTACAACAAATCTAGAAAGAGACCTTTTGAAGAACCTGAAGAACATGTAGATCCACCTCAGGAGAAGAATCCTCACAAGAGGAAACCTTCTTCGGTATGAGAAGCTATCCAAGGTACAGAAAGATATGGGGCTCCAGAAGAGATACACAGAGAAAGGAAAAGAACTAGGTCCTGCATCGGTTATGTAGCCCTATTATGTGGCTTCATTGATAAAGAACCTTCCAACTATGAAGAAGCGACATAAAATAAAGAATGGAAGGATGCTATGGTCGAAGTGTATCAATCGATCATGAAGAATGATGTTTGGGATGTTGTCCCAAGACCAGAGGGGAAGTCTACTGTGACTTCCAAATCGATCTATAAGATCAATCATGTTGCAGATGGTAGCATAGAGAAATACAAAGCAAGATTTGTGGCTTGTGCTTTCTCCCAAAAAGAAGAATAGATTATGAATAAACTTCTGCTCCTATATCTGGATACACTTCCATCAGATCAGTACTTGCTTTAGCTGCAGAAATGAAGTGGAAAGTACACCAGATGGATGCAAGACAAATTTATTAAATGGTGTAGTAGAAGAGGAATTATATGTGGAGCATCCACTCAGTTTTGAGACACATGACAGAGAGAATTATGTGTATAAGTTAAAGAAAGTTGTGTATGGTTTGAAACAGGCACCCAAAACATGGTACGTCAAAATTGATAGCTTCCTATCCAGTTTGGGCTTTACCAAGAGTAAAGAGGATTCCAAACTTAACTACCAGGTTGAAGAAGGGAACCTAATGATACTCCTACTATATTTAGATGATCTATTTGTAACAGGTGAGGATGGGTTTATTGTTGATACAAATACGAAGCTTTCTACTGAGTTTGAAATGAAGGACTTGGGTATGACGCACTATTTTCTAGGCATGGAGGTGTGGTAGAATGAAGATGGAATTTCCCTAGGACAAGGGAAGTATGCAGTAGAGATCCTGAAGAGGTTCAAGATGATGGAATGCAAATCCATGACCACACCTATGGAATCAAACTTGAAGCTATTGAGTGATGCTTCATCAAAATTGGTTTATGCTATGATGTATCGTCAGATGATTGGGTCCTTGATGTACCTGATGAATACGAGACTAGATATTTTCTAGCCAGTTCCTAACGGATCCAAGACATGTTCACTTGATTGCTGCAAAGCATATTCTAAGGTACCTAAAGGGTACAATTGATTATGGGCTCAAGTATGAGGTGAATCATAAGATTAACTTGGAAGGTTATGTGGATTCAGATGGGGCAGGCAGTGCCATTGATAGGAAGAGCACTTTAGGGTGTTACTTCAGTATGGGATTAGGTGTGATCTCCTAGTTTAGTAGGAATCAATCCTTTGTGGAATTGAGTACAGCCGAAGCAGAGTATGTTGCAGCTTATTCGGCTAGTTGTGAGGTAGTGTGGCTGAGAAATCTACTATCTAATTTATTTGATCTCCAAATGGATGCTACTTCTATATATTACGAAAACCAGAGCTGTGTGAAGCTGTTGGAGAACCCAGCGTTCCATGACAAGTCAAAGCATATCGAGATCAAGTATCACTATATCAGGGATATGGTGAAGAGAAGAGTAGTGAAGCTCCAGTATGTTGTGACGGACAAGCAGATCGCTGATGTATTGACCAAACAATTAGCTAGAGTAAATTTTGATTACTTCAAGGAAAAAATTGGTGTTCTCCAGATCGAGGTTCCCTCTAAAGGGAATTGATGTTTCCATTGGCCTTTCTAACATGGTGGAAGGCTCAGCTTCACATGGTCAGATGTAAGTGTATAGATGCTCTGATGTGATTATGGGTTGTGTTACCACATGATTAGTGCATAAATATTTTGATGTGATTGTGGGATGTGTTCTCAGATGTTAGATTTTTATCATATATGCTAGCATTATGATATTAGGATCTTTAACTGAGAGAATAACATGCATAGAAATAAAACACAAGAGATAAGAGACACAAATAATTTTCCTCAGGGAAACCATAAAGGAGAAAACCCTGCAACTTCCTCAGAGATAGAATCAGCACCAAAAGGTAAAACCCCAAAACAGTAAGATGATCTCCTGACAGCAGCAGTCTCTATCTCTCATACTGAGAGAGCTTTTCCTCTATCACTCATGCACCCCAATGGGTGAGTGTGTGTGTCCTAAATAGAGATACTCACTCTCTGTTTATATTCTTATGTTCACTTGGAACCCACTCCATCATGTCGGCCTCACTTGACAATTACTTACTAGAGCTGACATCTCTAGGAGTGTCTAATAACCCTAGTGCCCCACCACTTGTTGGGACTTTGCCTCCTTCGACCAATAGGAGGGTAACAAAATGGTGGGGGACTATTTCCCTGAATTAAAATGACTCACCTAGGGTTAACTTTTCTAGGATAGTCTAATAACCCAAGGGCCCCATAACTGTGGGGACTTTAACCCTTCACCAATAAGAGGGTTACCCACAATGACTTGACATGATTCAAGTACATCACAATACATCCCAGAATAAACGTCAGGTTACAATACGTAAGAAATACGAATGAATACATTTTAAAGTTAAAAATACATCAACACTCCCTCTTAACTAGGAAGGTATTCTATCGACACAATTTATCAGCACAATTCTTCTTCTCTGTATCATCTAGATCATCATTGAGTTCTCGTCATCTTCATGTTCAAGCCATCTTCATCTAGATCTGAATCATTACTAGATTTGGATCATCATCACTGGATCTGGATCATAACTCGATCTGGATCATCATCACTAAATCTATATCATCACTCGATCTGGATCATCACTGGATCTGGATCATCACTCGATCTGGATCATCACTGTTGGTTCTAGATCATCACTTGATCTGGATCTCTTGGAGTCATCATAACTGGATCTGGATCATAGCTCGATCTGGATCTCCTCTAGTCATCATCATATGTGCTATCTCATGATTCTTCTCATCATAGGAAGTTCTACAAATCCAACCTTCTTTCATGCTGGGTGTATGCCTACCTCCTCGTAGGTCTTTGGTAGCCATTACATCTAACCTACTCGTCATAATGGTGGTATCCCTTACATCTGACCTACTCATCAGAATGGTCAGCACTCACATCTGACATGGGAGGAACCTAATCCTTTAGCCATGACAGAATGGCATAGCCCTTACATCTGACCTACTCGTTAGAATAGAGGTAGCCCTTACATCTGACCTACTCGTCATAATGGTCAGCACTCACATTTGAAATGGGAGGAGCCTAATCCTTTAGCCATGATAGAATGGCATAGCCCTTACATCTGACCTACTCGTTAGAATGGCAGTAGCCCTTACATCTGACCTACTCGTCAGAATAGCGGTAGCCCTTACATCTGACCTACTTGTCAGAATGGCCAGCACTCACATCTAACATGGGAGGAACCTAATCCTTTAGCCATGATAGAATGTCTCATCCCTTATATCTGACCTGCTCATGAGAATGGCTCTGCACTCATATATTATCATATGAGAACACATCTCACAGTCATATCAAGATGGCCCTCAGTCCTAAACTGAGTTTTCCTAGTAACTGACCAGGCACCTCCATTCCAAGAATGGCAATAGCCATTATATCTAACATGGAAGGAACCAAATCCTCTCACCATGATAGAATGGCTCAGCCCTTTCATCTGACGTGCTCGTCAGAATGGATTTAGGACTCATCATTTCCCCTTAGAGGTAACCTCGATCTCAAGAACACCAAGCTTCTCCTTGAAGTACTCAAACTTCACTTTGGCCATTTCTAGCATAGAATCACACCAAGGCTGATTATGTCCAAGGATGACCTGTGAGCTTCACCGGGACAGATTACATCTGAGCGAAACCTGTCTCATCTACTATGCTAGAAATCCTTCTTTCAAGAGATATTTATCTAGATCATTGCTCCTTTCTGCATCATACAAAAATGCAAGTCAGATCAACCAAATCAAATAGTAGTTTTCAAAAGAAACATACTACCTGCCAAATAGTAAGTGGCAACATCTTTTTCCTCAGATGTACTCAGCGCCATGTAGGACTCCATCCTACCAAACCAAGAGATCACACTTGATCCCATACTGAAGTAACACCTTGAAATGATCTTCCTATCAATGGTACTGCCTACCCAATATGAATCAACATAACCCTCCAGGTTAATCTTTTGTTTCATATCATACTTGAATCCATACTCAACTATACCCCTACATGCTTTGAAACCATTAGGTGAACATGTCTCAACGTGTTCACACCAAAGCAAATATCTGGTCTCAAGTACATCAAGGACCCAATCATCTGACGATACATCGTAGCATCAACCATCTTTGATGAAGCATCATTCAATAGCTTCAGGTTCGATGCCATAGGTGTGGTCATGGCCTTACAATCCATCATCCTGAACCTCTTCGGGATCTTTATTGCATACTTCCTTTGTCCAAGGAATATTCCATCCACATTCTTCCACACCTCCATGCCTAGAAAGATAGTTCATCGACACATAATAAGAGCATCACTGATCTTCCACCTTCAACCTTGAAGCAAATGTTGGAATCTACTTTACTCTTAGTAAAGCCTAGAGTCATCAGTAATCTATCCATCCTGTTTTACCATGTTGAACCTTAGATATTTTGTAGTCACTCCCTCTGAAGCAAAGCATCATACTCCCTCTATCTTATGTACTCTCACGGGGGATTCACTTGTTGACCAATATCTTATCACGTTAGTTCATATTGTGGGTTTTAAAACTATCAAAAATTGAACCAATATATTGTAGGTATTGGGGGGAATTAGGGGTTTAAGGTGGGGGTGGGTAGGGTGGTTTATAATGATTGAGCTATAAAAAGGGGTGGGGAGGAGGTTTTAAGTATTGGGAGGGGGTTTCAACAAAAAGTGTTTGGGTCAATATCTCTGGAAATTAACGGTATTCTTTAAAATCCCACGATCGCACGTGCTATGTGAGAGGTTCACTAAGTGAAGTCCCCATGTGTACTCTATGCACTGAAACATTCTGTACTGGAGTGACAAGTAGCTTCCTATGCTACTAGTATTCTATGTATCCATATAGTGTATAGAATTTCATTTTCAACCTTGTAGCAAAGGTTAAGATATTCATCAATCTCATCATGTATGTGTTTCAATTATTACTGGCTGCAAATGTCTCTTCATAGTCTATGCCTTCTTTTCGTGAGAAGCCTCGTGCTACAAATATTGCTTTGTATCCCATGATGTTTCCATCTACTGCATGATGGAACTATGAACTTCCCTTCATGTATCGATACTGCATCCTAGACATCATTCTTCTTGAACTGGTTTTCCCTTCCTTCTTGGTTACTTCTTCATGGCTGGAAGGTTCTGCATCAATGATGTTGCTGCACTCATCATATTATTCTTTGTTTTTGAACTGTTGTCACTTGCTCTTTGGAACAAGTCTTCATTCTTATTTGCTTGTAGGCGATTATGTATGCAATCTTTCCTACAAGTCAAATGCATTTGTATGGTTAAAAACATTTCATAAGGAATATTCATGCTGGAAAATTCTTATGCATAAATATATGATCATGCAACTACTTTATCCAATACAACATTCATCCATATCTCACGGAAACTTTCTAGATGCCTTCCATCTCTACCAGGACAACATTGAGATTGTGCACTAATCCAATATGTCAGCAAAGAGGTTTCATTCTAGATAAGTAGCAATGGAGAGTTGTATAACACCATGAGCCACTTACCCATTACATGCATATTAGTAGTATACTGTCATTAATGCAAACATTCTATCATGCATAATACATTAACTGAATAAAAACAAATGCATAACAAAACAATGAAATTACAATTGAATACTTATCTTTATTTGTTTCGTGGGTAGACTCCTTCTTGAGCCTTCAGCTTCATCATCTTCTTCATTCATAATAGCATCATTTCTTATCCAAATGCTAATATGGATAAGGGGTTCTTCAAGAGTTGAGTTCTTCATATTCCTCATCGCTTGAGGGATCTTTTTTCGATGGTGAGAGTTTCATCTTCAGTTGCTCCCATCTTGTCTTCTCTTAATATGAGTCAAGCTTCTTCTTCTTCCCATAGTCTACTGAAAGTAATCACTTCCTTCTGGCACACATTCCTCGCATGAATGAATCCCATGATCCTAGGAGACCATTCAAGGTGGCTATCACCACTTCTACATTCTCCACTTCTTCTTCTACTACTACAAGTTGTTCTTTGATTTGAGAGACCCTTGTAAAGTATGACTGTATGGACTTTGCATTCTTGATCTTCACATTCTTCAACTAGATTCTTAAGGTCATATTCCAGATTATGTTTTACCCTTCAAATAGCTTGGTCAAGGAATCAAACATCTTCAGTGTTTTTAGGGAAGAAACTTGTGGTACAAGTTGATTCATGATTGAATCAATAATGATCTTCTTGGCCTTGACCAAGTTCTTCTTGTGTAAGGCTTTTAGCCTCATCTCCCTTTGGAACTGGAACCTCTCTACTCATGTAGGTGTCCAATTAGTTTTCTTTAGAGAGATCATATAATTCCATGCTTGGAAGTTGTCAACTTCACCAAGCTTATCATTAAGACGATGTTATAGATCACTTTGAAATGATAACCTCAAATGAAAATAGCAAAATATTATATCTTATCGATTTGAGGTGTCCATCCTGGTTCTGGAGCTGGCTGATCTAGGGTTTATCAGAGAAACCCTAATTTTCAAAACTTGGAATCTCTTAGATATAATTGGATATAAATATAGATCTCTTCAAAAGGATCTGTCCAATGTACTCCTTTTCTGAAAACAGTGGTGGGAAGCTCCCGGAACAAGAGGCCCTAGTTTTCCAATTTCTTGTGCAGAAATGCCTGTTACTGTTTCTATTATATATAAAAAATTACTACTCCTCTATGTCTAAAATTTATCACTGAGGTATCCTCACATGTCTCTGATCCAACACCATAGGTTTCATCAAAATAGGTTTCACCAATTTGGATTTATGATCCTTTTCCCAAGGTGAACTGTTATAGGACTGTTCAGAACAACAAAGTTATACAGACTGATAGCTGTCATTGTTTCATCTTCTAGGTATGAAATTTAGAAAAAAAAAAGTACCATCCATGCCCTTTCTATAAAATCTTCAAGCATTCCATTTGGACCTCTTTATCCCAAGCTATAGCAATTCTCCCCACGTGTCCTCTTTAGGGATGAATTTTGGAAGAGGCTGGAACCCTAACTTGGAGGGATCATATCAACTATAATATAGTGAAATGGAGGATTCCTTTTGGATACAATGTAAATAAATATTGCATCTTCGGCCTCATAAATTTTAAGCTCCTGATCCTTTACCAAATTTGGGATATAGCGAATGTACCAAAACTTAGCAGTTTTAGTATTTAGCGTTTTTCTAACTCGGGGTCAAACTAGGGTTTGACTTTCCTGGAGTTTCACCAAACTAAATTTCTTCATCCAAGTTTCTAAAATTTTATTTTTATGAGGAGAACAATCCTATTCTTGGCTCACTCAAAAATTTCTCTTTTGTAGAAAGCCCTAATTTTTCGCACCAAAACTGAAAATGCTCGGAATCGAATTCCACTTCGACAGAAAGATGAGCGCTTCAATGGAGAGTCAGCCTAGCATACTTTTGCTGATGGATTGTGGAGAGAGACCCAAAAATTAAGAATCCATAGCTTCCATATTTGTGCAATGTATTCTTCTCAGGTTCGCTCTGATACCATGTTAGATTTTTATCATATAAGCTAGGATTATGATCTTAGGATCTTTAACTGAGAGAATAACATTTATAGCAATAAAACACAAGAGACAAGAGACACAAAGAATTTTCCTCAGGGAAACCATAAAGGAGAAAACCCTGCAACTTCCTCATAAATAGAATCAACACCAGAAGGTAAAACCCCAAAACAGTAAGATGATCTTCTGACAACAGCAATCTCTCTCTCTCATACTGAGAGAACTTTTCCTCTCTCACTCATGCACCCCAATGGGTGAGTGTGTGTGTCCTAAATAGAGAGAATCTCTCTCTATTTATATTATTTCGTTCACTTGGAACCCACTCCATCATGTCGGCATCACTTGACAATTATTTACTAGAGCCGAAATCTCTAGGAGTGCCTAATAACCCTAGCGCCCCACCACTTGTGGGGACTTTGCCTCCTCCGAACAATAGGAGGGTAACACAATGGTGGGGGACTATTGTCCCAACTTACAATGACTCACCTAGGGTTGAATTCTATAGGATAGTCTAATAACCCAAGGGCCCCATAACTGTGGGGACTTTAACCCTTGACAATTAAGAGCGTTACCCACAATGACTTGACATGACTCAAGTACATCACAAATACATCCCTGAATAAACATCGGGTTACAATAAATAAGAAATACGAATGAATACATTATGAAGTTACAAATACATCAACATCAGATGATTAGTGCAAAGACATTTGATGTGATTTAGGGATGTGTTCCCACATGATCGAATGTAAGTGTAGCACCTTTCTGACATGATGAGGTCAAATGTAAGTGCAGAGCCTTTCTAACATGATGAGGTTGGATGTAAGTGCAACGAATTTTTGACATGATGAGGCCAGATGTAAGTACAGAGCCTTTCTGATGATGAGGTTGGATGTAAGTGTAGTGCCTTTCTAACATGATGAGGTCGGATGTAAGTGCAGAGCCTTTCTAACATGATGAGGTTGGATGTAAGTGTAGAGATTTTGTGACAAGATGAGGTCAGATGTGAGTGCTGGGCCTTTCTAACATGGGTTTTGGATGTGTTCCTCCCATGGTCATATATGAGTGATGGGCGTGCCTTTCTAACACGGTTCTTGGATGTGTTCCTCACATGGTCAGATGTAAGTGTTAGTCTGGCATTTGTGACATGGTTCATTCCATGGTCAGATATAAATGCGGAATATGATGAAGACCTACATGAAGGCTAGGCCTAAAACTAGCATGAAAAAGGGTTGGCTCTATAGAAATTCCTATGACGAGTAGAATTGAGATAGCACCAGTGATGATCCAGTAGTGATGATCCATACTTGATGATGATACCATGATGATCCATAGTTAATGATGATCGAGTGATGATCCAGATCAAGTGATGATCCAGAGTTGATGATGATCCAATGATGCTCCAGATCAAGTGATGATCTAGAATCGATGATGATCCAGATCCAGAGATGATTTAAAATTGATGAAGATGACTTGATGATGAAGATGACTTGAAGATGAAGATGACTTGATAATGATCCATATGATACAGAGAATAAGACTTGTGATGATAAATTGTGTCGAGACAATACCTTCCTAGTTAAGAGGGAGTGTTCATGTATTTGTAACTTTATAATGTATTCACTTGTATATATTATGTATTGTACCCCGATGTTTATTCTAGGAAGTATCTATAATGTAATTGAGTCATGTCATGCCCCAATGTTTCGATCAGGAGATTCAATAATGTAAAAAAGTCATGTAAAGTCATAGAGTATAACCCTTCTTATTGATCAAGGGTTAAAGTCCCCATAGTTGTGGTGCCCTAGGGTTATTAGAATCTCCTAGAGAATTCGGCCCTAGTGAGTTATTGTCAAGTCGGGAATTAGCATAAATAGAGAGGGATCCTCTCTATTTAACACACATTCATAAAAATTCACTTACACTCAGTTGTAGCGCATAACTGAGAAAGAGAGATGAAGATGGGACAAAAGAGAGAGAGATTACTGCTGCCGGGAGATCATCTTACTATCTTTGGGTTTTAATTTTGGTGTTGATTCTATCTCTGAAGAAGTTGTGGGGATTTATCCTTTATGGTTTCCCTGAGGAAAATATTTTTGCTCATTGTCTCTTGTGATTCATTGCTGTGCTTGTTATTCTCTCAGATAAGATCCTAAGATCATATAGCTCAAATGTTAAAAATCTAACAATTTGGAATAGGATTTGTATCTAGATCTAGATCCACTTGAGGCTCAATATCAATATCAATATCATGCTAATATTATTCCTCATCTTCTGAATCAGAAAAATTAGAGAACACATCATTAACAAAAGATGTAGATAGAATATTTTTACCTCCCCTTTCAAATGGCAGCTGAGATTGCACTAGATCTGAGTATGGAAAAAGCGTGAGAATTCATATGCCTTGGAGTCATGGTTTGCAACACCCTTCACTATAATATTCCCAATTGAGATATCTATGATCTCCATTGATTCAAGACCAAATACTACTCATTTTGGTGAGCGACTAAGTTTTATCTGATATACAAATAAAAAATTTGTAGCTAAGGAGGGAACATAGATTACATTTCTGAACACTCCATATTTTAACTTAATAGAACCCTTTACTTCAGCTCGAATTTGGGTGTCATCACCTATGTGAATACTCATACCATATGTAGTTTGTAATGAAGAGAATGATTCTTTGGATGCAACCACATGATTGGAAGCTCCAGAATCAATGAGGAAGGCATGTCATTTTGAACAACTAGCCTTCAGTGCATGGTATCTCTCATCACGATCTTCAATATGTTCTCCAGATTTAGTCTTCCTTGTACTTTCAGGGATGGAAATATTGTGCTACTCAAGGATTTTTTTCATTTGATCAATGGTCTTCTTCATACAATGGCTCTCTAGATGAAATCCTCTCATACAATAGGATTATTTAGGTTAATCAAATTTCTTGTTCTTGTTCTTCTTGGAACTTGAGGCTCCATCGCAAGGGTTATGTTAGAACTCCTTTGAATTTGAATCATAATTTTTATTCTCCTTTCCCATTTTCTTCCCTTTAGCTTGTGAATTCCAAGATTCTATATCTAAGAGGGCCTGATTCTTGGAGCCATTGGGCACTCCCATCTGAATCAATTTGTCTTGATCCTGGATTAATGACTCTGCAAATGCATCCAGAAAAGAAATTTTCCAATTTGGGATGGATACTCTTTTAGAGTGGAATGTGGATACAAAGAATGAGAATTCTGAGCCAAGCTTACTCAGAATTGATAGTAGTGTAGCAGGGATTTCTCCTTGCTACAAGGGCAGGAATGGATCCCTTCCATCTATAGGATGGAAGGGTAGGTTCATATTTGAAAATGCATGAAAGAAAAATAGAACAGAAAGATAAGCAAATGACAGAAAGAAAATGGCAATGAGCCCCTCTACAAACAAGGTTATGGATCCACCTTGGCTACCTGCAAACAACTATTAAGCTACAATAAACCTGTAAAACGTGTTAGAAATCAAACCTGCAAACAATTGGTGGTCACAAAACAACTAAACTAACAAAAAAAATACATAAAAAAATGAAGTTATACCTCTCCTTTGGTGAAATGGGCCACCATGCCCTAGCTGGAAGCACCTCCCTATTTCACTCAGCAATGGAGGAGCTCTGGCTCAATGGGGAAGATGAGTGGAAGAGAGGGGGATGTGGGTGGCTTGAGAGGAAAAGAGGTCTCAAGGCATCCACGAGCAGCATAATAGTATGCAAGAGAGGTTTTTTTTAGAGTGACCCCCCACCCTCCTTTTATAGCTTTTTTGGGGACTTGTAGGGTTTTAAGCCCTTGGTCAGGGATTTTAGCCCCTTTCTCCCTAACTTTAGCTCCTTTTAGGGTTTTAGCCCCTTTTTGGGGGCTTTAGCTCCTAGGATAGTATTTTAGGCTCCTTTTTGGGTTTTTTAAGCCATTTTCTTCATTCTTAAGCCCTTTTGAGCGTGTGGGGGTCTAATGGAGTGATATGAGAGTTGTGAAATGGTGTTCTTGGGTGGTTTAGGTCATGGAGAGGTGAGTGAGGGATTTTTTGGGTTAACAGATTGCTCCTTGATGTGTGTGTTAGCACTCAGAATGTACCCAGGTTGTGAACAGGTAGATCCCAAGGTAACAACAAAAACCACTTTAGAATGTATTTCTGACCTAATACAATCAGAGAGGGATCTCTCACTATTTACAAAGGTTTTATGCTCAATATATTCAATCAAAGGAACTCAGAAGGTAAGATTTCTGATGGGAAAAATAGGACAAGTTTGTTTTAAAGACTTGGTAGGACAGTCATGGAGGAGACCATTGGGCAATGGAGTCAACAATTAGATCTGAAATGGGTTGCAGGAGGTAAGGTTTTGAAGGTTTATGATCAGAGGCAAGGTAGGCACCATTTCCTTAGTCTTGAGGTATTAGCAGGTTGATTAGTAGACAAAGGGATACATTCCATCAAACAGAGCAACTAACTAGGGTGAATTCTACAAAACTTTAGAAGAAAATATTTTGAAAATGCTTGAACAATGGATCGAGAGCATGCAGAATGAATTCTAGCCCATAAAAACTAATGGTCAAGCATGAAAACAAATACAAAATGGAGTGGAAAATAGAATAAATAGTCACATAAAGAAATTACTTACTGAAGAAAAAGATGGCACGAGAATCTTTGACATGAAAAATATTTTACATTCCTCCTCTGCAAATTTCATTCATTTATTGAAAACTTGAAGCCGTTACAATGTAGAGCCTCTCCGATCTTGAAAATCCTCTCCTCTAACTATCAATTACATTTTAATTTATATAAGAATAGTTTTTACCTAATTTAGAATTCAAAACCTAACTGAACTCTAAAAATAGAAACAGTTACAACAAAGGTTCTCCTGCATTTCTCCAATGGTAATAGCTGTATGAAATATGGGAGAGGTTTTTATAGCTGGACATGTTCCCAACAAAATCCATGTCTTCATCTCTCCATAATAATCTCAATATCCTCGAAATATTCCTTTGAAGCTAATGACTCATATAATAAAATTGTATATTTCTGGAAAAATGACCTGTACGATATTTAAAATTATCCCAACCTGTGATTACTGTGGAAAAATGGAAGGAGGTTTTTTATTATAGGCCTGTTAGGAATAAAAACCTCTCTCATTTTTGTCAAATTAAATATCATTTGTCCAAAACAATTCTTTGAAGTTGATGGCTGAAATAGTCCTTTGGAAAACATGAAAAATGGCGTGTACAACTGATTTTGTTGCTTATGAACTGTAGCACCTGTGTGAAAACTGAAAGAGGTTCTAGTGGATAGGTATGTTGTGAACCAAAAACTCTCCCAATTTTACAAAATTCATCTTCATTTGATGTAAACAATAATTTTAATTGGATGACTAAAACAGTCATTTCGAAATCTGAACATTCTCCCTCTGAAGATGACTTTTTTGCTCCCAATATGTAGCACCTGGGTAAAAAATGAGAGAGTTTATTGTATATCATAATCGTCTGATGAAAAACCTCTTTCGGTTTTTTAAAATTCTTCTTTGTTTGCTAGAAACAGGTCGTTGAATAAAATGACTAAAACATTCTTTTTCAGAAAAATATGCTAAGTTGCTTCTAAACCTTGAACTGTTTAACTATAAGAGAACATATAGAATTTGTCCTTGTAATATCATCTAATGTAAGAAAAATCCCATGAATTTAATGATCAAGGTAGCCATATTTTTTAATAGTGCCTCCAAACACTTGAATAATCCCAAGCTTTGGCACACTCTCCACTGTAAATTCTGTTTGTAAAACTTTAAACACATACCAATACCTTCATGAATGTTCTCACTATATATATTTCTTCAACTCTTCTGGGATGATGTTCTTTTTTGGATTCCCTTTTGCACTGTTGAGTGGTGACTTCCCTTCTCTTGTTCTATAAAAATCAATTTCCAGTTGACTCTTTATCTCCGCCATTTTCCCTGTGATTGAAAACAAGTAAAAGTTTGAGTTTGGAAATATGGAGGACTGTCTCTTCCCTTCAGCGCGTGGCACGCAAATAAAATTATTTTTAAAAACCAAGTCAACTTTATTTAAATAATGGTCTATTCTGGAGCCTCCTTTCGACTGTTTTTTCCAAACTGCTTTTGCCCGCGGAATTTACCAAAAGTTACCATGTGGACATTCCGCTACCACCTTTCCAAATTAACCATCGTGCAATTTTTTGCTCCATATCCATCCACGATCGTCGATGTGATTTGCCTTTATTTCCCCACCGTTAGATCAAATGATACGTACTGAATTCCGCCAGTCTCCTTTGGTTTATCAAACGTGTAAGTTCACTCTCCGGAAACCATAATATCCGTTGATGATTTTTCACTTTATACATTAGCTGTCGAATTATTTTATGTGCTAATGGTTTGATTATACCTTAAGAAAGGTAATAAACCTTGTTTTAGTGCGTAAACCTTCATTAAACTTGGTTTGGTGAATAAAGCCCACTTTTTTTACGTTGGAAAAATATTCAAAACTATTAATTTTTGAATATAAATAAAATAAAATATTTATAAAACCCATTTTTTAGATTTCATTCAAAAATTAATAAAATTTTTTGCCCCATTCGTGAAAAAATTATTTCTAAAATTCCTTTAACTTCTCTTCTTTGCCAACCAGGAAATAGATTAACGAGAAAACTTTGGAAACCAACTCAATCACCCATGAAAACTTAAAATTTTGAAGGCAATAAGACCAATTCCGACAAAAATAAATTTAGTGCTAACAACTGGTTCCAACTGGGGATGCTATCCTCCCTGCGAGGTAGCAAAGAACCCCGTAGACCAGGTGCCGAATCCATAGGGTTTCTCTTAATTTTTCTCTGAAATCCTCAACCTATTTTGAACTAAACCATCAACTGAAACTATTTTGCAAACAAATCCTACTCTGTCAACCTGTAACCTGTAACTGAATTCCACTTGAAACTGAAACCAAACTGAAAACTGCTGAAAGAGATGCTCACCATGTCGAGATTATTCATGCCTACCTATCCTACTTAACTAAGCACAAATGCCCAATCAAAATCTGACTTCCAATGAAGCCAATCAAGCAATTTATCCAATAATTCCATTTCTTCCTCATGCTTGAACGAAATTAGAACATAAGAACAAAATAGATGAAAAATTAGTCCTTTGCTGCAAACATATAACCAACTACTCCATCTGAAAAAATTATCCATGTACTCTGCTATTGGATCATAAAAAACATGACAAATCTCAAAATACTCAATCGCTTGTTTGTCATGACAAGGTTGTCCAAAAAGTAACTCTTCTTGCATACTGTCAAACTGATCTTTAGAAGAGCTTTGAAAGGAATTCTCATGATTGTTTTTCAATGATATATCAGCAACTTCATTTAATATTTCTACATTTACAACTCCGTTCTTCTCAAGCACTTCAAGAGGAATATCATTTTGTTCTTCAACAAGATTAAGCAAAAAGATGTCTTTTTGAAAAAATGTTTCTGAATTGGAAAGATTTAAAGAAACATCCCATTGAGAGTCCTCATCTCCTTCTTTGCGATCCCTTGGTTTATTGCACACTGTTGGTTCTTTCACATACTGATATTGATGGCATGATTGCTCTTCCTTTTCATTAGATATAAGTAGGATAAAATTTTCTTTAAAACCATCACTAACATAATTTTCAACAAGCTGACCACAATCATCAGAAAAACCATCAAGAGTGTAACCATCTTCTTTCACATCAATAGGGTTGATCATCTTCATGCTCATATCTTTTTTCCAATTCTAATCCAAGGGATGATTTCTCTTTAATTGTATTTTCAGAAAATAAATATGTGGAGGGACTGTAAGACCGAAAATTTGAAGAATCAGAATTCTTTATGTAATCACCCACAGAAGCATTAGAATTTAGAGGAAATTGATGCTGCAAAAAGAAATTGTCTGATTGGGAATCGGTAGCCTCATCTTGAAACAAAACTTCAGAACTTGAATAATATGAAGAAGGGTTTGATTGAAGATCCCAACTTCCTTCTTGGTCACACAAAGATTGACAAGATTGCTGCAAATTATCATCTACTTTAAGAAAAGAAATGTAGCTGCTTGAATCAAAGTTTTGGCTCATGTCTCTTTTAGTAGAGGAAGAAATTATTAACTGGTAAGATTTTTCTTGAATGTGAAGATAGCTAATTTATGTTTCTTTTTTCTGAAATGGGTTCTCATATAAAATTTCTAAAATCTCTTCATCCACTAACTCATCATCACTATACAACTTTTTAAAATCTTCAATGAAACCTTTAGCATGCATACAACAATCTTGAACCAGCAGCAAGGAGGGGTATTGGTTTTTGTAATGTTCATGAAATACTGTATGAAAACCAATAAGGGAAAACAAACTTTCTGATGGTAACCCTTCATACCATGACCTTGCATCTCCTTCTAAAGTAGCCATGAACATTTTCATTAAAGAATCCTCGTGCAATTTAACTCCCAGCTTATGTATATGCATATGAAATCTAACCAAATGAAGGGCAGCATCATCTTTCTTTTGATCTTTAAGCTTTGGAAGACATGTTTTCCAATCCAATTTAGGTATTCGATTTGGAAAATGAGGAATGTGAGCACGATTCATAGGAGCATACCTTGCAAAGAAAGAACTCATCTTGACAAATGAATATACTGAATCAACTCTTCAAACTTTACAATCTTTTGACAGTGGAGTCACCATAGGAATTCTGAAAACTGTATTCTTTGAAGATGGAGTCACGAGGTGAAAGATGCACAACCTTGCTCATATCTGACTGTTGTTAACCATCAACAATCAAATCTGAAACTATGTCGTTCATACCCAGGGAAGATTTGAACCTTTGTTCCCCGGCAACGGCGCCAATTTGTTAGCACTCAGAATGTACCCAGGTTGTGAAAATGTAGATCCCATGGTAATAGCAAAAACCACTTTAGAATGTATTTCTGACCTAATACAATCAGAGAGGGATCTCTCACTATTTACAAAGGTTTTATACTCAAGATATTCAATCAAAGACACTCAAAAGGTCAGATTTCTTATGGGACAAATAGGACAAGTTTGTTTTAAAGACTTGGTAGGACAGTCATGGAGGAGACCATTGGGCAATGGAGTCAATAATCAGATCTGAAATAGGATGCAGGAGGTAAGGTTTTGAAGGTTTATGATCAGAGGAAAGGTAGGCACCGTTTCCTCAGTCTTGAGGTATTAGCTGGTTGATTAGTAGACAAAGGGAGACATTCCATCAAACATAGCACCTAACTAGGGTGAATTCTACAAAACTTTAGAAGAAAATATTTTGAAAATGCTTGAAAAATGGATCTAGAGCATGCAGGATGAATTCTAGTCCATAAAAACTAATTCTTAAGAATGAAATCAACTACAAAATGGAGTGGAAAATAGGATGAACAGTCACATAAAGAAATTACTTACTGAAGAAAAAGACGGCATGAGAATCTCTGACATGAAAAAGATTTTACATTCCTCCATTGCAAATTTCATTCATTTACTGAAAACTTGAAGCCATTACAATGTAGAGCCTCTCCACTCTTGAAAATCCTCTCCTCTAACTATCAATTACATTTTAATTTATATAAGAATAGTTTTTACCTAACTTAGAATTCAAAACCTAACTGAACTCTAAAAATAGAAACAGTTACAACAAAGTTTCTCCTGTATATATCCAATGGTGACAGCTGTATGAAATATGGGAGAGGTTTTTATAACTGTTCATGTTTTCAACAAAACCCATATCTTCATTTCTCCATAATAATATCAATATCCTCGAAATATTCTTTTGAAGCTGATGACTCATATAATAAAATTGTATATTTCTGGAAAAATGACCTGTAAAGATATTTAAAATTATCCCAACCCGTGATTGCTGTGGAAAAAAGGAAGGAGGTTTTTGATTATAGGCCTGTTAAGAATAAAAAACTCTCGCATGTTTGTCAAATTAAATTCTTTTTGTCCAAATCAATTCTTTGAAGTTGATGGCTGAAATAGTCCTTTGGAAAACATGAAAAATGGCATGTACAACTGATTTTGTTGCTTCTGAACTGTAGAACCTGTGTAAAACCGGAAAGAGGTTATAGTGGATAGGTATTTTGTGAAGAAAAACCTCTCCCAGTTTTAAAAAATTCATCTTAATTTGATGTAAACAATAATTTTAATTGGATGACTAAAACTGTCATTTCGAAATCTCAACATTGTCCCTATAAAGATGAATTTGTTGCTCCCAACATGTAGAATCTGGGTAAACAATGAGAGAGTTTATTGTATATCATAATTATCTAATGAAAAACCTCTTTTGGTTTTTGAAAATTCTTCTTTGTTTGCTAGAAACAGGTCGTTGAATAAAATGACTAAAACATTCATTTTCGAAAAAATATGCTAAGTTGCTTCTAAACCTTGAATTGTTTGACTGTAAGAGAACATATAGCATTTCTCCTTGTAATATAATCTAATGTAAGACAAATCACATGAATTTAATGATCAAGGTAGCCATATTTTTTAATAGTGCCTTCAAACACTTGAATAATCCCAAGCTTTGGCACACTCTCCACTATAAATTCTGTTTGTAAAACTTTAAACACATACCAATACCTTCATGAATGTTCTCATTGTATATATTTCTGCAACTCTTCTGGGCTGATGTTCTTTTTGGGATTCCCTTCTGCACTGTTGAGTGTTGGCTTCCCTTCTCTTGTTCTATAAAAATCAATTTCCAGCTGAATCTTTATCACCGCCAGTTTCCCTGTGATTGAAAACAAGTAAAAGTTTGAGTTTGGAAATATGGAGGAGTGTCTCTTCCCTTCAGCGCGCGGCACACAAATGAAACTATTTTTAAAAACCAAGTCAACTTTATTTAAATAATGGTCTATTCTGGAGCCTCCTTTCGGTGGTTTTTTCCAAACTGATTTTGCTCGCGGAATTTACCAAAAGTTACCACGTGGACATTCCGCTACCACCTTTCAAAATTAACCATCGTGCAACTTTCCGCTCCGGATCCATCCACGATCGTCGATGTGATTTTCCTTTATTTCCCCACCGTCAGATCAAGTGACACGAACTCAATTCCTCCAGTCTCCTTTGGTTTATCAAACATGTAAGTTCACTCTCCGAAACCATAATATCTGTTGATGATTTTTCACTTTATACATTAGCCGTCGAAATATTTTATGTGCTAATGGTTTGATTATACCTTAAGAAAGGTAATAAACCTTGTTTTAGCGCGTAAACCTTCATTAAACTTGGTTTGGTGAATAAAGCCCACTTTTTTACTTTGGAAAAATATTCAAAACTATTAATTTTTGAATATAAATAAAATAAAATATTTATAAAACCCATTTTTTAGATTTCATTCAAAAATTAATAAAAAATTTTGCCCCATTCGTGAAAAATTTATTTCTAAAATTCCTTTAACTTCTCTTCTTTGCCAACCAGGAAATAGCTTAACGAGAAAACTTTGGAAACCAACTTAATCACCCATGAAAATTTAAAATTTTGAAGGCAATAAGACCAATTCCGAAAAAAATAAATTTTGTGCTAACAACTGGCTCCAACTAGGGATGCTATCCTCCCTGCGAGGTAGCGAAGAACCCCATAGACCAGGTGCCAAATCCATTGAAGTTCTCTTAATTTTCCTCTGAAATCCTCAACCTGTTTTGAACTGAACCATCAACTGAAACCATTTTGCAAACAAATCCCACTCTGTCAACCTCTAACCTGTAACTGAATTGCACTTGAAACTGAAACCAAACTGAAAACTGCTGAAAGAGATGCTCTCCATGTCGAGCTTATTCATGCCTACCTATCCTAATTAACTAAGCACAAGTGCCCAATCAAGCAAAATCTGACTTCCAATGAAGCCAATCAAGCAATTTATCCAATAATTCCATTTCTTCCTCATGCTTGATCGAAATTAGAACATAAGAACAAAATAGATGAAAAATTTGTCCTTTTCTACAGACATATAACCAACTACTCCATCTAAAAAATTTATCCATGTACTTTGCTATTGGATCATAAAAAACATGACAAATTTCAAAATACTCAATGAGTTGTTTGTCATGACAAGGCTGTCCAAAAAGTAACTCTTCTTGCATACTGTCAAACTGATCTTTAGAAGAGCTTTGAAATGAATTCTCATGATTGTTTTTCAATGATATATCAACAACTTCATTTAATATTTCTACATTTACAACTCCGTTCTTCTCAAGCAATTCAAGAGGAATATCATTTTGTTCTTCAACAAGATTAAGCAAAAAGATGTCTTTTTGACAAAATGTTTCTGAATTGGAAAGATTTAAAGAAACATTCCATTGAGAGTCCTCATCTCCTTGTTTGCGATCCCTCGGTTTATTGCACATTGTTGGTTCTTTCACATACTGATATTGATGGCATGATTTCTCTTCCTTTTCATTAGATATAAGTAGGCTAAAATTTTCTTTAAAACCATCACTAACATAATTTTCAACAAGCTGACCACAATTAATAGAAAAACCATCAAGAGTGTAACCATCTTCTTTCACATCAATAGGCTGATCATCTTCATGCTCATATCTTTTTTCCAATTCTAATCCAAGGGCTGATTTCTCTTTAATTGTATTTTCAGAAAATAAATATGTGGAGGGACTGTAAGACCGAAAATTTGTGGAATCGGTATTCTTTATGTAATCACCCACAGAAGCATTATAATTTAGAGGAAATTGCTGCTGCAAAAAGAAATTTTCTGATTGGGAATAAGCAGCCTCATCTTGAAACAAAACTTTAGAACTTGAATAATATGAAGAAGGGTTTGATTGAACATCCCAACTTCCTTCTTGGTCACACAAAGATTGACAAGATTGCTGCAAATTATCATCTACGTCAAGAAAAGAAATGTAGCTGCTTGAATCAGAGTTTTGGCTCATGTCTCTCTCAGTAGAGGAAGAAATTATTAACTGGTTAGATTTTTCTTGAATGTGAAGATAGCTAATTTATGTTTCTTTTTTCTGAAATGGGTTCTCATATAAAATTTCTAAAAGCTCTTCATCCACTAACTCATCATCACTATACAACTTTTTCAAATCTTCAATGAAACCTTTAGCATGCATACAACAATCTTGAACCAACAACAAGGAGGGGTATTGGTTTTTGTAATGTTCATGAAATACTGTATGAAAATCAGTAAGGGAAAACAAACTTTCTGATGGTAACCCTTCATACCATGACCTTGCATCTCCTTCTAAAGTAGCCATGAACATTTTCATTAAAGAATCCTCATTCAATTTAACTCCCAGCTTATGTATATGCATATGAAATCTAACCAAATGAAGGGCAGCAGCATCATTCTTTTGATCTTTAAACTTTGGAAGACCTGTTTGCCAATCCACTTTAGGTGTTTGTTTTGGAAAACGAGGAATGTGAGCACGATTCATAGGAGCATAACTTGATGAGAAAGAACTCATCTCGAGAAATGAATATATTGAATCAACTCTTCAAACTTTACAATATTTTGACAGTGGAGTCACCATAGGAATTCTAAAAACTCGATTCTTCGAAGATGGAGTCACCAGGTGAAAGATGCACAACCTTGCTCATATTTGACTGTTGTTCACCATCAACAACCAAATCTGAAACTATGTCGTTCATACCCAGGGAATATTTGAACCTTCGTTCCCCGGCAACGGCGCCAATTTGTTAGCACTCAGAATGTACCCAAGTTGTGAAAAGGTAGATCCCAAGGTAATAACAAAAACCACTTTAGAATGTATTTCTGACCTAATACAGTCAGAGAGGGATCTCTCACTATTTACAAAGGTTTTATACTCAAGATATTCAATCAAAGACACTTAGAAGGTCAGATTTCTTATGGGACAAATAGGACAAGTTTGTTTTAAAGACTTGATAGGACAGTCATGGAGGAGACCACTGGGAAATGGAGTCAACAATCAGATCTGAAATACGTTGCAGGAGGTAAGGTTTTGAAGGTTTATGATCAGAGGCAAGGTAGGAACCATTTCCTCGGTCTTGAGGTATTAGCAAGTTGATTAGTAGACAAAGGGAGACATTCCATCAAATATAGCACCTAACTAGGGTGAATTCTCCAAAACTTTAGAAGAAAATATTTTGAAAATGCTTGAACAATGGATCTAGAGCATGCAGGATGGATTCTATTCCAAAAAAACTAATTCTCAAGCATGAAATCAAACACAAAATGGAGTGGAAAACAGGATAAACAGTCACATAAATAAATTACTTACTGAAGAAAAAGATGGCACGAGAATCTCTGACACGAAAAAGATTTTACATTCCTCCTTTGCAAATTTCATTCATTTACTGAAAACTTGAAGCCATCACAATGTAGAGCCTCTCCTCTCTTTAAAATCCTCTCCTCTAACTATCAATTACATTTTAATTTATATAAGAATAGTTTTTACCTAACTTAGAATTCAAAACCTAACTCAACTCTAAAAATAGAAACAGTTACAACAAAGTTTCTCCTGCATATCTCCAATGGTGACAGCTATATGAAATATGGGAGAGATTTTTATAATTGGACATGTGTGCAACAAAACCCATGTCTTCATTTCTCCATAATAATCTCAATATCCTCAAAATATTCCTTTGAAGCTGATGACTTATATAATAAAATTGTATATTTCTGGAAAAATGACCTGTAAAGATATTTACAATTATCCCAACCTGTGATTACTGTGGAAGAATGGAAGGAGGTTTTTGATTATAGGCCTATTAGGAATAAAAAACTCTCTCATGTTTGTCAAATTAATTTCCGTTTGTCCAAAACAATTCTTTGAAGTTGATGGCTGAAATAGTCCTTTGGAAAACATGAAAAATGGCATGTACAACTGATTTTGTTGCTTCTAAAATGTAGCACCTGTGTGAAAAATGAAAGAGGTTATAGTGGATAGGTAGTTTGTGAAGAAAAACCTCTCCCATTTTTAAAAAATTCATCTTCATTTGATGTAAACTATAATTTTAATTGGATGACTAAAACTATCATTTTGAAATCTCAACATTGTCCCTCTGAAGATGACTTTGTTGCTCCCAATATGTAGCACCTGGGTAAACAATGAGAGAGTTTATTGTATATCATAATCATCTGATGAAAAACCTCTTTTGGTTTTTGAAAATTCTTCTTTGTTTGCTAGAAACAGGTCGTTGAATAAAATGACTAAAACATTCACTTTCAGAAAAATATGCTAAGTTGCTTCTAAACCTTGAACTGTTTAACTGTAAGAGAACATATAGAATTTCTCCTTGTAATATAATCTACTGTAAGAAAAATCCCATGAATTTAATGGTCAAGGTAGCCATATTTTTTAATAGTGCCTCCAAACACTTGAATAATCCCAAGCTTCGGCACACTCTCCACTGTAAATTCTGTTTGTAAAACTTTAAACAGATACCAATACCTTCATGAATGTTCTCATTGTATATATTTATACAACTCTTCTGGGCTGATGTTCTTTTTGGGATTCCCTTCTGCACTGTTGAGTGGTGGCTTCCCTTCTCTTTTTCTATAAAAATCAATTTCCAGCTGACTCTTTATCTCCGCCATTTTCCCTGTGATTGAAAACAAGTAAAAGTTTGAGTTTGGAAATATGGAGGATTGTCTCTTCCCTTCAGTGCGTGGGACACAAATGAAATTATATTTAAAAACCAAGTCAACTTTATTTAAATAATAGTCTATTCTGGAGCCTCCTTCTGGCGGTTTTTTCCAAACTGATTTTGCCCGCGGAATTTACCAAAAGTTACCACGTGGACATTCTGCTACCACCTTTCCAAATTAACCATCGTGCAAATTTTCGCTCCGGATCCATCCACGATCGTCGATGTGATTTTCCTCTATTTCCCCATCGTCAGATCAAGTGACACGAACTCAATTCTGCCAGTCTCCTTTGGTTTATCAAACGTGTAAGTTCACTCTCCAGAAACCATAATATCTGTTGATGATTTTTCACTTTATACATTAGCCGTCGAATTATTTTATGTGCCAATGGTTTGATTATACCTTAAGAAAGGTAATAAACCTTGTTTTAGCGCGTAAACCTTCATTAAACTTGGTTTGGTGAATAAAGCCCGCTTTTTTACTTTGGAAAAATATTCAAAACTATTAATTTTTGAATATAAATAAAATAAAATATTTATAAAACCCATTTTTTAGATTTCATTCAAAAATTAAAATTTTTTTTTGCCCCATTCGTGAAAAAATTATTTCTAAAATTCCTTTAACTTCTCTTCTTTGCCAACCAGGAAATAGCTTAAGAAGAAAACTTTGGAAACCAACTCAACCACCCACGAAAGCTTAAAATTTTGAAGGCAATAAGACCAATTCCGACAAAAATAAATTTAGTGCTAACAACTGGCTCCAACTAGGGATGCTATCCTCCCTGCGAGGTAGCGAAGAACCCCATAGACCAGGTTCCAAATCATTGGGTTTCTCTTAATTTTCCTCTGAAATCCTCAACCTGTTTTGAACTGAACCATCAACTGAAACGATTTTTCAAACAAATCCCACTCTGTCAACCTGTAACCTGTAACTGAATTGCACTTGAAACTGAAACCAAACTGAAAACTGCTGAAAGAGATGCTCGCCATGTCGAGCTTACTCATTCCTACCTATCCTACTTAACTAAGCAAAAATCCCCAATCAAGAAAAATCTGACTTCCAATGAAGCCAATCAAGCAATTTATCCAATAATTCCATTTCTTCCTCATGCTTGATCGAAATTAGAACATAAGAACAAAATAGATGAAAAATTTGTCCTTTGCTGCAAACATATAACCAACTACTCCATCTAAAAAATTTATCCATGTACTCTGCTATTGGATCATAAAAAACATGACAAATTTCAAAATACTCAATCACTTGTTTGTCATGACAAGGCTGTCCAAAATGTAACTCTTCTTGCATACTGTCAAACTCATCTTTAGAAGAGCTTTGAAAGGAATTCTCATGATTGTTTTTCAATGATATATCAGCGACTTCATTTAATATTTCTACATTTACAACTCCGTTCTTCTCAAGCACTTCAAGAGGAATATCATTTTGTTCTTCAACAATATTAAGCAAAAAGATGTCTTTTTGACAAAATGTTTCTGAATTGGAAAGATTTAAAGAAACATCCCATTGAGAGTCCTCATCTCCTTCTTTGTGATCCCTTGGTTTATTGCACACTATTGGTTCTTTCACATACTGAGATTGATGGCATGATTTCTCTTCCTTTTCATTAGATATAAGTAGGCTAAAATTTTCTTTAAAACCATCACTAACATAATTTTCAACAAGCTGACCACAATCATCAGAAAAACCATCAAGAGTGTAACCATCTTCTTTCACATCAATAGGCTGATCATCTTCATGCTCATATCTTTTTTCCAATTATAATCCAAGGGCTGATTTCTCTTTAATTGTATTTTCAGAAAATAAATATGTGGAGGGACTGTAAGACCGAAAATTTGTAGAATCAAAATTATTTATGTAATCACCCACAGAAGCATTAGAATTTAGAGGAAATTGCTGCTGCAAAAAGGAATTTTCTAATTGGGAATAAGCAGCCTCATCTTGAAACAAAACTTCAGAACTTGAATAATATGAATAAGGGTTTGATTAAACATCCCAACTTCCTTCTTGGTCACACAAAGATTGACAATATTGCTGCAAATTATCATCTACTTCAAGAAAAGAAATGTAGCTGCTTGAATCAGAGTTTTGGCTCATGTCTCTTTCAGTAGAGGAAGAAATTATTAACTGGTTAGATTTTTCTTGAATGTGAAGATAGCTAATTTATGTTTCTTTTTTCTGAAATGGGTTCTCATATAAAATTTCTAAAATCTCTTCATCCACTAACTCATCATCACTATACAACTTTTCCAAATCTTCAATGAAACATTTAGCATGCATACAACAATCTTGAACTAGCAACAAGGAGGGGTATTGGTTTTTGTAATGTTCATGAAATACTGTATGAAAATCAGTAAGGGAAAATAAACTTTCTAATGGTAACCCTTCATACCATGACCTTGCATCTTCTTCTAAAGTAGCCATGAACATTTTCATTAAAGGATCCTCATGCAATTTAACTCCCAGCTTACGTATATGCATATGAAATCTAACCAAATGAAGGGCAGCATCATCATTCTTTTTATCTTTAAAATTTGGAAGACCTGTTTGCCAATCCACTTTAGGTATTCAATTTGGAAAACTAGGAATGTGAGGACGATTCATAGGAGCATACCTTGTAGACAAAGAACTCATCTCGACAAATGAATATACTGAAGGAAGTCTTCAAACTTTACAATATTTTGATAGTGGAGTTGCCATAGGAATTCTGAAAACTGGATTCTTCGAAGATGGAGTCGCCGGGTGAAAGATGCACAACCTTTCTGATATCTGACTTTTGTTCACCATCAACAATCAAATATGAAACTATGTCTTTCATACCCAGGGAAGATTTGAACCTTCATTCCCCGGCAATGGTGCCAATTTGTTAGCACTCAGAATGTACCCAGGTTGTGAAAAGGTAGATCCCAAGGTAATAGCAAAAACCACTTTAGAATGTATTTCTGACCTAATACAATCAGAAAGGGATCTCTCACTATTTACAAAGGTTTTATACTCAAGATATTCAATCAAAGACACTCAGAAGGTCAAATTTCTTATGGGACAAATAGGACAAGTTTGTTTTAAAGACTTGGTAGGACAGTCATGGAGGAGACCATTGGGAAATGGAGTCAACAATTAGATCTGAAATAGGTTGCACGAGGTAAGGTTTTGAAGGTTTATGATCAGAGGCAAGGTAGGGACCATTTCCTCAGTCTTGAGGTATTAGCAGGTTGATTAGTAGACAAAGGGAGACATTCCATTAAACAGAGCACCTAACTAGGGTGAATTCTGCAAAACTTTAGAAGAAAATGTTTTGAAAATGCTTGAACAATGGATCTAGAGCATGCAGGATGAATTCTAGTCCATAAAAAATAATGGTCAAGCATGAAAGCAAATACAAAATGGAGTGGAAAACAGGATAAACAGTCACATAAATAAATTACTTACTGAAGAAAAAGATGGCACGAGAATCTCTGACATGAAAAAGATTTTACATTCCTGCTCTGCAAATTTCATTCATTTACTGAAAACTTGAAGCCATTACAATGTAGAGCCTCTCCGCTCTTGAAAATCCTCTCCTCTAACTATCGATTACATTTTAATTTGTATAAGAATAGTTTTTACCTAACTTAGAATTCAAAACCTAACTGAACTCTAAAAATATAAACAGTTACAACAAAGTTTTTCCTGCATATCTCCAATGGTGATAGCTGTATGAAATATGGGAGAGGTTTTTATAATTGGACATGTGCCCAACAAAACCCATGTCTTCATTTCTCCAGAATAATCTCAATATCCTCGAAATATGTCTTTTGAAGCTGATGACTCATATAATAAAATTGTATATTTCTGGAAAAATGACCTGTAAAGATATTTAAAATTATCCCAACCTGTGATTACTGTGGAAAAAAGGAAGAAGGTTTTTTATTATAACCATATTAGTAATGAAAATATCTCTCATTTTTGTCAAATTAAATTCCATTTGTCCAAAACAATTCTTTGAAGTTGATGGCTGAAATAGTCCTTTGGAAAACATGAAAAATGGCGTGTACAACTGATTTTGTTGCTTATGAATTGTAGCACCTGTGTGAAAACTGAAAGAGGTTATAGTGGATAGGTATGTTGTGAAACAAAACCTCTCCCAGTTTTACAAAATTCATCTTCATTTTATGTAAACAATAATTTTAATTGGATGACTAAAACAGTCATTTCGAAATCTGAACATTGTCCCTCTGAAGATGACTTTGTTGCTCCAAATATGTAGTACCTGGGTAAACAATGAGAGAGGTTATTGTATATCATAATATTCTTATGAAAAAACTCTTTCGGTTTTTGAAAATTCTTCTTTTTTTGCTAGAAGCAGGTCGATGAATAAAATGACTAAAACATTCATTTTCAGAAAAATATGCTAAGTTACTTCTAAACCTTGAACTGTTTAACTGTAAGAGAACATATAGCATTTGTCCTTGTAAGATAATATATTGTAAGAAAAATCCCATGAATTTAATGATCAAGGTAGCCATATTTTTTAATAGTGCCTCCAAACACTTGAATAATCCCAAGCTTTGGCACACTCTCCACTGTAAATTCTGTTTGTAAAACTTTAAACACATACCAATACCTTCATGAATGTTCTCACTGTATATATTTCTGCAACTCTTCTAGGCTAATGTTCTTTTTGGGATTCCCTTCTGCACTATTGAGTGGTGGCTTCCCTTCTCTTGTTCTATAAAAATCAATTTCCAGCTGACTCTTTATCTCCGCCATTTTCCCTGTGATTGAAAACAAGTAAATGTTTGAGTTTGGGAATATGGAGGACTGTCTCTTCCCTTCAGCGCACGGCACACAAATGAAATTATTTTTAAAAACCAAGTCAACTTTATTTAAATAATGATCTATTATGGAGCCTCCTTTCGGCGGTTTTTACCAAACTGCTTTTGCCCGCGGAATTTACCAAAAGTTACCACGTGGACATTCCTCTACCACCTTTCCAAATTAACCATCCTGCAACTTTTCGCTCTGGATCCATCCACGATCGTCGATGTTATTTGCCTTTATTTCCCCACCGTTAGATCAAGTGACACGTACTCAATTCCGCGAGTCTCCTTTGGTTTATCAAACGTGTAAGTTCACTCTCCGGAATCCATAATATCCGTTGCTGATTTTTCACTTTATACATTACTCGTCGAATTATTTTATGTGCTAATGGTTTCATTATACCTTAAGAAAGGTAATAAACCTTGTTTTAGCGCGTAAACCTTCATTAAACTTGGTTTGGTGAATAAAGCCCGCTTTTTTACTTTGGAAAAATATTCAAAACTATTAATTTTTGAATATAAATAAAATAAAATCTTTATAAAACCCATTTTTTAGATTTCATTCAAAAATTAATAAAAATTTTTGCCCCATTCGTGAAAAAATTATTTCTAAAATTCCTTTAACTTCTCTTCTTTGCCAACCAGGAAATAGCTTAATGAGAAAACTTTGGAAACCAACTCAATCACCCATGAAAAATTATAATTTTTAAGGCAATAAGACCAATTCCGACAAAAATAAATTTAGTGCTAACAATTGGCTCCAACTAGGGATGCTATCCTCCCTGCGAGGTAGCAAAGAACCCCGTAGACCAAGTGCCAAATCAATTGGGTTTCTCTTAATTTTTCTCTGAAATTCTCAACCTGTTTTGAATTGAACCATAAACTGAAACCATTTTGCAAACAAATCCCACTCTGTCAACCTGTAACCTATAACTGAATTGCACTTGAAACTGAAACCAAACTGAAAACTGCTGAAAGAGATGCTCGCCATGTCGAGCTTATTCATGCCTACCTATCCTACTTAACGAAGCACAAATGCCCAATCAAGCAAAATCTGACTTCCAATGAATCCAATCAAGCAATTTATCCAATAATTCCATTTCTTCCTCATGCTTGATCGAAATTAGAACATAAGAACAAAATAGATGTAAAATTTGTCCTTTACTGCAAACATATAACCAACTACTCCATCTGAAAAATTTATGCATGTACTCTGCTATTGGATCATAAAAAAATGACAAATTTCAAAATACTCAATCACTTGTTTGTCATGACAAGGCTGTCCAAAAAGTAACTCTTCTTGCATACTATCAAACTGATCTTTAGAAGAGCTTTGAAAGGAATTCTCATGATTGTTTTTCAATGATATATCAGCAACTTCATTTAATATTTCTACATTTACAACTCCGTTCTTCTCAAGCACTTCAAGAGGAATATCATTTTGTTCTTCAACAAGATTAAGCAAAAAGATGTCTTTTTGACAAAATGTTTCTGAATTGGAAAGATGTAAAGAAACATCCCATTGAGAGTCCTCATCTCCTTCTTTGCGATCCCTTTGTTTATTGCACACTATTGGTTCTTTCACATACTGAGATTGATGGCATGATTGCTCTTCCTTTTTATTAGATATAAGTAGGCTAAAATTTTCTTTAAAACCATCACTAACATAATTTTCAACAAGCTGACCACAATCATCAGAAAAACCATCAAGAGTGTAACCATCTTCTTTCACATCAATAGGCTGATCATCTTCATGCTCATATCTTTTTTCCAATTCTAATCCAAGGGCTGATTTCTCTTTAATTGTATTTTCAGAAAATAAATATGTGGAGGGACTGTAAGACCGAAAATTTGTAGAATCGGAATTCTTTATGTAATCACCCACAGAAGCATTAGAATTTAGAGGAAATTGCTGCTGCAAAAAGGAATTTTCTGATTGGGAATAAGCAGCCTCATCTTGAAACAAAACTTCAGAACTTGAATAATATGAAGAAGGGTTTGATTGAACATCCCAACTTCCTTCTTGGTCAGACAAAGATTGACAAGATTGCTGCAAATTATAATCTACATCAAGAAAAGAAATGTAGCTGCTTGAATCAGAGTTTTGGCTCATGTCTCTTTCAGTAGAGGAAGAAATTATTAAGTGGTTAGATTTTTATTGAATGTGAAGATAGATAATTTATGTTTCTTTTTTCTGAAATGGGTTCTCATATAAAATTTCTAAAATCTCTTCATCCACTAACTCATCATCACTATACAACTTTTCCAAATATTCAATGAAACCTTTAGCACGCATACAACAATCTTCAACCAGCAACAAGGAGGGGTATTGGTTTTTGTAATGTTCATGAAATGTTGTATGAAAATCAGTAAGGGAAAATAAAATTTCTAATAGTAACCCTTCATACCATGACCTTGCATCTCCTTCTAAAGTAGACATGAACATTTTCATTAAATAATCCTCATGCAATTTAACTCCCAGATTATGTATATGCATATGAAATCTAACCAAATGAAGGGCAGCATCATCATTCTTTTGATCTTTAAACTTTGGAAGACCTGTTTTCCAATCCACTTTAGGTATTTGATTTGGAAAACCAGGAATGTGAGCACGATTCATAGGAGCATACCTTGCAGACAAAGAACTCATCTCGATAAATGAATATACTGAATCAACTCTTCAAACTTTGCAATCTTTTGACAGTGGAGTTGCCATAGGAGTTATGAAAACTGGATTCTTCGAAGATGGTGTTGCCAGGGGAAAGATGCACAACCTTACTGATATCTAACTGTTGTTCACCATCAACAATCAAATCTGAAACTATGTCGTTCATACCTAGGGAAGATTTGAACCTTCATTCCCCGACAATGGTGCTAATTTGTTAGCACTCATAATGTACCCAGGTTGTGAAAAGGTAGATCCCAAGGTAACGTCAAAAACCACTTTAGAATGAATTTCTGACCTAATACAATCAGAGAGGGATCTCTCACTATTTACAAAGGTTTTATACTCAAGATATTCAATCAAAGACACTCTGAAGGTCAGATTTCTTATGGGACAAATAGGACAAGTTTGTTTTAAAGACTTGGTAGGACAGTCATGGAGGAGACCATTGGGCAATGGAGTCAACAATCAGATCTGAAATAGGTTGCAGGAGGTAAGGTTTTGAAGGTTTATGATCAGAGGCAAGGTAGGCACCATTTCCTCAGTCTTGAGGTATTACCAGGTCGATTAGTAGACAAAGGGAGACATTCCATCAAACAGAGCACCTAACTAGGGTGAATTCTACAAAACTTTAGAAGAAAATATTTTGAAAATGCTTGAACAATGGATCTAGAGCATGCAGGATGAATTCTAGTCCATAAAAAATAATGGTCAAGCATGAAAGCAAATACAAAATGGAGTGGAAAACAGGATAAACAGTCACATAAAGAAATTACTTACTGAAGAAAAATATGGCACGAGAATCTCTGACATGAAAAAGATTTTACATTCCTCCTCTGCAAATTTCATTCATTTACTGAAAACTTGAAGCCATTACAATGTAGAGCCTCTCTGCTCTTGAAAATCCTCTCCTCTAACTATCAATTACATTTTAATTTATATAAGAATAGTTTTTACCTAACTTAGAATTCAAAACCTAACTGAACTCTAAAAATAGAAACAGTTACAACAAATTTTCTCCAGCGTATCTCCAATGGTGATAGATGTATGAAATATGGGAGAGGTTTTTATAATTGGACATGATCCCAACAAAACCCATGTCTTCATTTCTATAGAATAATCTCAATCTCCTCTAAATATTCCATTGAAGTTGGTGACTCATATAATAAAATTGTATATTTCTGGAAAAATGACCTCTAAAGATATTTAAAATTATCCCATCCTGTGATTACTGTGTAAAAACTGAAGGAGGTTTTTTATTATAGGCCCGTTCAGAATAGAAACCCCTCTCATTTTTGTCAAATTAAATTCCATTTGTCCAAAACAATTCTTTGAAGTTGATGGCTGAAATAGTCCTTTGGAAAACATGAAAAATGGCCTGTACAGCTGATTTTGTTGCTTGTGAACCGTAGCACCTGTGTGAAAACTGAAAGAGGTTATAGTGGATAGTTATGTTGTGAATAAAAGCCTCTCCCAGTTTTGCAACAATCATCTGTTAGTTTTTCATCATATTTAAGCTAGCATTATGATCTTAGGATCTTTCACTGAGAGAATAACAAGCACAACAATAAAACACAAGCACATCACAAGAGACAAGAGACACAAAGAGTTTTCCTTGGGGAAACCATAAAGGAGAAAACCCTGTAACTTCCTCTAAGATAGAATCAACACCAAAATAGTAAGAGATCTCCCAAAACAGCAGTAGTCTTCTGTCTTCTATCTAGTCCCAAAATTTCCTTCTCCAGTAGTGCGCCACACTTGGGAGAGCAAGTGATGTATTTCACAAGTGATAAATAGAGAGACTCTCACTCTCTATTTATATTCATCCGTTCACTTGAATTGCCTTTTCACACGTAGGCTCAACCTAATAATTACTACTCGAGCCTACACCTTAATTAGTGTATAATAACTCAAGTGCCCCGAAACTATGGGGACTTACCTAATGACTTGATATGACTTGATTACATTATTAATCCTCCCAATCGGAACATCGGGGAATGACCACATGACTCAAATACATAATAGATACATCCCGGAATAAACATCGGGTTACAATATGTAAGATACATAGAAGAATACATTCCGTAGTTACATATACATCAACACTCCCTCTTAACTAGGAAGGTATTCTTTCGACACAATTTTCAGCACTGGTCTTCTTCTCTGTATCAACTAGATCATCTCGTCTTCAAGTCATCTTCGTCTTCAAGTCATCTTTGTCTTCAAGTCATATTCATCTTCAAGTCATCATCGGATCTGGATCATCTCTCGATCTGGATCATCATCGAACATCATCACTAGATCTGGATCATCTCTCGATCTGGATCATCATCACTAGACTGGATCTGGATCATCACTCGATCTGGGTCATTACTGCTGGATCATCATTACTGGATCTAGATCATCACTCGATCTGGATCAACACTGGTGCTATCTCATGATTCTTCTCATCATTGGAAGTTCTACAGAGCCATCCCTTTTTCATGCTGGTTGTAGGCCTACCCTCATGTAGGTCTTCGCCCAGCACTTATATCTGACCTGCTCATCAGAAAGGCACGCCTAGCACTCACATCTGATCATGTAGTAAACTACAATCCCATCAGAAAGGCCCAGCACTCACATTCACCAGCA
>LPNX011025816.1:203218-296476 GCA_001517045.1 Pseudotsuga menziesii
TGTAATTGTATGAAGTTGAAAATTGATGTCTTTTCATCGAATGAATGAGGATTGAGTTCCGTGTTGTCGATACAAGTGTAAGCTCTTTGTAAATTTGTGCTGTTTATATTGTAAGCTTCCATTATGTGATTTGGATCACAGTCTAGCGCTGCATCAGTGAACCTGTAAAATTATTTTAAATTTACCAAAAATCCATACTAGTTCAAAAACCCGTACCAATTTCCCTATTCCAAGCAACATGGCTTTATAAACAAAAATTGTAACTTTGACAAAATTACTAGATTCAATTATGTTGCTAAATTTAGATTCAATTTTGTCATATTTGTTAGATTATTACTCTTTCTTTATATTCACAGCATCCTTGAAGGCTGCAGGACATGAACTAATGAGGCGGGCAACTTATTAAGGCCTGGGTCGCAATCACACTAATCATTTTCCACCCAAATTTTTTTAGTTGGAGTCAAAGAGAGACCGTACCTCCTTCCTTAAAGAAGAATGAACGTTACATGGGAATCACCCTCCGACGGTCTTGCACTATTCCAATCACCCTCCAATTGTCTTGCATTATTCTAATCACCCTTCAACTGTTTTTTTTAAGAAAAGGAATGACAATACTTGAACATTTACATTTAGAGGCATAATGAATGCAATCAATGCAGTCCAATATTTGGTATACTAGAGAACCCACAAACAAATATTAAGATCTGATCACTATGGACCAAGTAATGCTTGAAAACACCAATGGCATCTTTCCTAGGATATATGTAACAAGTAAGAACTGCATTGCACATATTCAGAATTGGGCAGTGTGTAACTGAAACGATTACAAAGTAGAACTTATAGTTTTCGCATAGCCCTCTCTTGATCACAAACCACTAAAGAGGCATTGTTTAATTAAAATGAGATACCATTGTTATTTAGAGAAAGCATTTTTACTTGAGTAGAAAAAGTTGTTAACTTAAAGATCTGTTCTCCATCACATGAAGCAATGGACAGTCAAAAGAAAATATCAGAACTCCAAGAAATTGTCTATATTCATCTCCCAATGACAAAACAAATGGTTCAAGCTGAAAACCATCCAGTAGTTGGTCCTTGTGGGATTGTGCTCAAGTTGCACAACATTTCACAAGTTCCATTTTTGAAGGTTGCGACTGTGAATTAGATCCTATTGTTTTGCCTAGTAAAAAGGAATGAATCCTTTGTGAAGCTCACCTGAGCCCACCCTGAAAAATAGTACACTAGATACCCTGATAAACTAGTGCTTGGGCTTGTTGCTCATAGGATAGGAAACCTGACCTGCAGCGTGACATTCCTGGAAACTTGGTTAAGCCATGAATAAGTGTGGGATGAGATTCCTTCCATTCACTGGTGTCTCTAGGAGTCTGCACTATTTAACTGACCTAATATTGGAAATTTGCTCATGATGCTTGTTGTCATGGGAGCTTATTAGAGCCTGGAAGTAAAAGATGATGAGCATGAAGCTAGCAATGTGGGGCGATTGGAGTCTAAATTTGGATCAAATTAAAGTGAAGACTTGCATGGTGATTAACTAAATTCAGTACAAGATTCTGACTGAGTATTGATATCTGTCTGAGCTTAACTTTTTAATATTTAGATAATGAATTTCACAGATTCTTATGCTAAATGTTTTGGCATGTAATCCATACTTGAGTTCTTTTATGGAAAACACTTTAGGGATGCAGTCTGAAGGGTATCTAACTTGTATATCAGGATGGTGGTCACTAAATTGCAATCAATTGGATATGAGGATTATCATTGTGTCATGATTTTGTTTCCTTGGTTAGGGTATATGCCAATACTTCTGTCATTCCATATAATGCTTATTCAGTGGATAGAGTAAATCTCAAATGCTTCTTTTAAGTACATATTAAGTTGCTCATATGTTTTATTTCTATAAACAAGGCTAGAATTGGTAAATTGAATGAAGGTTGGTTTTATTGGTTTATCATGTTATTGAAGAAATCCTACTTGCTAATAGTCAAATCCTGACTTCTGGTGGGTATTGTGATTTGTTCTTTCTGAAAGACATCTTAAAGAAATCACAAATGTTGGTGATTGGTCATTATTAGTCTAGGCCAATTGCTAATACCTTTTATTATGATCTATAGGGTTTGAGTCTAGCAAAGCAGCGGCAGAGTGACAGGGACACCACACATTGAAATGAAATCGAACAAAATAAGAGTAACAGATCTAGAGAAGTCCCCGATGATAGGGTGGAACAAGTTGTTGGTAAAAGTGGTCATGAGAACTGTCCAGTTTGTCATGAAAAACTGGATACTAAACTAATGGTGTTTCCATGTGGACATCTTTTATGCCGCAACTGTAAGTCTCTTGAACCTTTGTCTGTTGACCATTGTGAAATTGGAAATCAGATATGGAAGTTTTATTGCTACCTTTGTAACTAGGTAGAATCTTACCTGTTTTTTCATAGGACTAATATAACCATATTGATGAGTTCATGTCTGTCGGCCTGATCGATTATTTTGTATTGCAGGCATGGTTTCTCTAGTTGAGATGCCATCTCCTTTTCCTTCAATATCACATCGTAAGCGTATTATGTGCCCTACATGCAGACACTGTACATATTTTGGAAACATTGCCTACGTGGATGATGGCCATGGTGAGAAATCTTATGGAGAAACAATTAGTAAATTCCAAGATGGTGAACGATTTGAGTTATTGATCACGGTACAAGGTTCATTTGCCACAAAAGTATGTTGGAAACCAAGCTAATTCCTCTTTATTGGTCAGAATGATTCTAGCTTGGTTAGAATAAGAACAGTAATATCCAATTTATAATGTTCATTTATTTCTTTTTATCTCTGTTGGATGTTATTGACATTTTGCTTGTTACTAAGTATATTGCAATGAGATTTTTGCCTTTTACTTATCAAGTGAGCTTTGTTTTATGTCAATCTGTTTGTTTTATGTCAATGTCAAGTAAAATTCTGTCTTGGATGTTTTCTGCTGTCTGATTTTGTGCACTTGAGCTTTCATCTTCTGAGATCATCCTCAATATTTTTTGATAATGATATGAATCTATTTTTCTGTATGTTGCAGCTTAGCATGGGGGATTTCTATTGATGGTATACCTCTCAATTTTGAGGCTGGTGAAATAGATTTTGGAGAACCTGGTACAAATGGCCAGCATAGCTTTTACCAGTTAATTCATCAGGTATAATTATTGCTCTTCTGATGCAAGTGAAATGAGACCATGATTTTAGAACCTGTTGAGATTCATTTTGTATCTGCCCAATTCAGGACTCCATGGCAAAGCACCAGCTTCCTTAACATCAATATCTAAATAATATAAATAGCCTGTTCCTGTGGGAAGATGAAAAGTTCCTCCTTGTGTAATCTGTATTAACTTATTTCTTATATTGAACATCAACCAGGATGGGAACTTATTTCTTATTATCGAGCAACATTTAAATATTAGAACTTGTAATAGATGTTCAAAGAGATCGATACTCTATAAGTAATTCAAAGAAATAGATTTAATCTCTTCAATATTCAATACATACTTAAAGTGATTCAAAACTGGAAGCCTCTTAATAGGAGAGATTCATTCATCCAAATCCAAAATCCAAATTTGTTAGTTGTTCAAATACATCAATGAATATATAAACACCATTCATTTCAAATGTGCCAACTAATCAGCAAATGTTTATTGCAAAGTAAAGCAAATTCAATAAAATTAAAGTCAATCCTTTGGTCTTTAGAAACTATACTACTTATATTATACTAAAAGCTTAGGGGTATAAAAATAAGGAGCTCCCCTACTTAATTGCAAAGGTAGCTTGACAAATTGTAAAAAGCATTCCTCCGGAAAGAGCATCTCATTCTCTTACATCTTCGTCTACTTACATTGCTTCCTTCACATCAATTGTAAATTCATATTCTTGATCACACCCAAGATATGAATCACACATGAAATATAATGTATATTTCTTTTCTCCAAGCTCTGATGGTGCAGTGAAATCAAGCTTAACCTTATATTTTCTCTGAAGTGATACTCTCTTAATAGCCAGCAACTGATTGCTACTAGGATCCCCAACAACTAGCCACCAACCTTCTTCTTTTGGTTTGGGATACCTGGGTGCATCAACTAGACCTAATTCTTGTCTTCTTTCTAGATCTCTTTCAAAAGTAACTTGCAATGTAACATTTTCCCCGGCACTCACATCATCACTCTCTAATATATCATATGCTAGATCAATGTTTGGAAAGCGGTTACAAAAATGAGCAATGTCCAACAACTGTGCATCTGACATCTGCAATAAATCACGTCTTTCGTCATCCTCCATCTCAACTAAATCAAAAACCGTATCAATGCTTTTACCTGGATTTTCCTGGCACTTTTTGGCAAGTTCCTTCGTAAAATGTGGAAGCTGCAACAAGACAGAATCACGCTCCCAAAGACCCTAGGTAACCATCTGGGTCAATTCCATTACTGCAAGAGCTGGGTTCAACCAACCATTACTAGAAATAACATCCACCATTGCCTGAAGAATCCGACTTGAAGAGAGGAGGACCTCTCGCTGGTCAAGTGCTAGGTTCCCAGCAATAACATGCCTAGAGAAGTAAGCTTGCAACAATGCATTTTCCTTCACATGGGGATCAGTATATTTTGGTTTATCAACAAAAAATCTTTGATGATTTATTAATTTTCTTATAGTTTCTTCTTCACCTGGCCATATCGGGAGTTGTGAATACTCTGAAGCAGAAGCAAGAATTTCAAGGAGCCCCTTCAGCTTTGTCTTTGCAGTCAAGGATGAGCTAAAGAGCTCGAAGGTGGTGTAGCTGATATAATGATACGAAGCTATCATGCCAAGGTTTAAAGGTGAAAGATACATGTCATCTTCTATGGCCACACACTTGCTTGAATCCAAATTAGTCAATGTGCTCCAACAACTGTGATGGGAATTTATATTCACTTATTTCTTATCTAACACCAGTATACATGGAAGCATACCTCACGAAATTGGCAACCTGAAAAGCTTGACATACCTTGCACTGGCTGACAATCTCTTAAGTGGCAGAATTCCACCGAAATTGGGCATGTTCCAGAGGTTGGAAAGATTGCGCCTGCGGAACAATAAGTTACAAGGAAGCATTCCAACTGAGATTTCTCAGCAGGTGCCATGGGGAGTTAGTCTCCTAAACTCTACAATTTATGATTGCAGAAAGCTATCTAGAAAGCCATGTATGTCCCCAAAGTTAAAGTTATCTTTCTTCTCGAGCCAAAATACTTGGCCACATGAATTGTGAAGAGAGTCTTCTAATTCCTCCACTTGCAATTTTGCCCGCAATTCCTTTGGCTGTATTTAACATTCATAAAGTGACTGAAACATTTAAAAAAATATGTACTCAATTTAGTTTTGGACAGTGGAAATGATGCTTCCTTCGCTTATCAGAAGTGAAATGGACTGATATAGACACAAGAATCATCTGTAGCTCAGAAACCATGTGAATTTTGGACCGATTAATATCCATATTTATCATTTAGTGAAGTGCGTCCATCTCTTGTTTTCCCTTGAGGAGGAACCCATGTATCATAATCTGTGCCACGTTGTGTTAAAAAACCTGGTTTTTTGGGTCCAAGCTTTCTGTTTTTCTTTTTCTGAGGTTCATGTGCGATGCTACTTGGCAATTCTGGCTCTCCACTGTGGTCCTCTTCACCTGAAGCAATAAAGCCTCGTTTGTGCCTCAGCAATAAAGCAACAGCATCTGCTGCAGTTGTCTCTGCATCCACTCCAGTAGTATATGGCAACCCACATTGAATCTCTTCATCTTCTCTATTTTCTAGGAAGCATACCTCACGAAATTGGCGTGAAAATTTTATTTTATTTTTTTAAAATTTCCACAGGCGTCACTTAAGCGACGGTTTCTTCTGTCGCTTTTCCGACGCCTTATTTAGCTCTCCGTCGCTTATCCGACGGTAAAATGTGTCGCTTTTCCGATGTTTAGTTTAATATACGTCGCTTATCCGATGGTGGTCGATGGCGCTTATCCGACGCATTTAGTTAATTTTCATCGCTTAAGCGACGGTTCTGAAGGCTATTTTCTCAAAAAATCTTGCTACCGTCGAAAATATTCTGTCACTTAAGTGACGCGTTACATTTAAGCGACGGTTACATAGGTGTCACTTAACCGACGGTTATTTAAGTGTCGGCTAACCGACGACAAGTTTCCGACGCTTAAAAAAAAATCAAAGTGTCGTACAAGCGACAGGAAAGTGTCGAAAATACGACATGACGGCCGTCGTATTTTTGGTCGAAATGTAGTAGTGTATATTCATCGGTTCACTTGAATTTCCTTTTCACACGTAGGCTCAACCTAATAATTACTACTCGAGCCTACACCTTAATTAGTGTATAATAACTCAAGTGCCCCGAAACTGTGGGGACTTACCTAATGACTTGATATGACTTGATTACATTATTAATCCTCCCGATCGGAACATCGGGGCATGACCACATGACTCAAATACATAATAGAGACATCCCGAAATAAACATCGGGTTACAATATGTAAGATACATAGAAGAATACATTCCCAAGTTACATATACATCAACATCATCTTCATTAGATGTAAAAAATTATTTTAATTGGATGACTAAAAACGTCATTTCGAAATCTGAACATTGTCCCTCTGAAGATGACTTTTCTGCTCCCAATATGTAGCACCTAGGTAAAAACTGAGAGATTTTATTGTAGATCATAATCTTTTGATGAAAAACCTCTTTCAGTTTTTGAAAATTCTTCTTTGTTTGCTGGAAACAGGTCGTTGAATAAAATGACTAAAACAGTCATTTTCAGAAAAATATGCTAAGTTGCTTCTAAACCTTGAACTGTTTAACTCTAAGAGAACATATAGCATTTTTCCTTGTAAGATCATCTACTGTAAGAAAAATCCCATGAATTTAATGGAAAAGGTATCCATATTTGTTAAAAGTGCCTCCAAACACTTGAATAATCCCAAGCTTTGGCACACTCTCCACTGTAAATTCTGTTTGTAAAACTTTAAACACATACAAATACTTTCATGAATGTTCTCACTGTATATATTTCTGCAACTATTATGGGCTGATGTTCTTTTTGGGATTCCCTTCTGCACTGTTGAGTGGTGGCTTCCCTTCTCTTTTTCTATAAAAATCAATTTCCAGCTGACTCTTTATCTCCGCCATTTTCCGTATGATTGAAAACAAGTAAAAGTTTGAGTTCGGAAATATGGAGGACTGTCTCTTCCCTTTAGTGCGCGACACACAAATGAAATTATTTTTAAAAACCAAGTCAACTTTATTTAAATAATGGTCTATTCTGGAGCCTCCTTTCAGCGGTTTTTTCCAAACTGCTTTTGCCCGCGGAATTTACCAAAAGTTACCACGTGGACATTTCGCTACCACCTTTCCAAATTAACCATCGTGCAACTTTCCGCTCCGGATCTATCCACGATCGTCGATGTGATTTCCCTTTATTTCCCCATCGTCAGATCAAGTGACACGTACTCAATTCCGCCAGGCTCCTTTGGTTTATCAAACGTGCAAGTTCACTCTCCAGAAACCATAATATCCATTGATGATTTTTTACTTTATACATTAGCCGTTGGATTATTTTATGTGCTAATGGTTTGATTATACCTTAAGAAAGGTAATAAACCTTGTTTTAGTGCGTAAACCTTCATTAAACTTGGTTTGGTGAATAATGCCCGCTTTTTTACTTTGGAAAAATATTCAAAACTATTAATTTTTGAATATAAATAAAATAAAATCTTTATAAAACCCTTTTTTAGATTTCATTCAAAAATTAATAAAAATTTTGGCCCCATTTGTGAAAACATTATTTCTAAAATTCCTTTAACTTCTCTTCTTTCCAACCAGGAAATAACTTAAAGAGAAAAATTTGGAAACCAACTCAATCACCCATGAAAACTTAAAATTTTGAAGGCAATAAGACCAATTCCAACAAAAATAAATTTAGTGCTAACAGTGTGAGGGCAGGAGCTCATCGTATGTCCGATGGACATCATAGGATTTGCTGCGGAGAGGTGGTGGTTCCGGAGGCTAGGGAATGGTGCCTTTTGTTATTTGTATTAATATGGTTTCCATCAATGGGTGAGATACAAATAATGTGTGACATGTATATGGATGAGGTAGGAATCCCTATGCTCATGATAATATAAAAAGAATAATTTGATCTATGCTCTAAAATACAAGAGTCGACCATATACTACTGATGATACAATGATGGTTGCCTCAATGTGAGGCTGAATACAATGTTGATCTGGTACATTGGACCCATGGCATTCTTATGGAATGCTATATCTTCCTAACTGATGGTCTGCTGGATCTAGAATGGTACATGGCTATATGGACTTGCTGATTGAGAGTTAGAGTCTCTATGGTACAAGTATGCTACATCAATCATAAATCTATATAGAAGCACTGCTGGAGCTTCTGAACACTGTCTCCAACACAACCTAGAAATCACAAGGGACATAACCTGTTTAGGTCCCTCGAATAGACTCATCAATGTGCTAGAGTCATGTAACATCCAGGGTCTTTGAACCAAATACTATGCAGATCAAACCTTGTACGAGTTTCAATGGTGTGATGATGTAGTTGGAGTCGAGCATGTGAGAAACAACCATCTCGAGAGGCACTAAGGACTCCTCTCAAGTGGTACAAGGAACTCATCAATAAGGTTACTGAAACCAAGGTACAGGGACCTCTGGGTCTATCCTCTGGAATATGTGTGTTGTCATCAATAGAGGGAGACCTACCCCTAGTTAAGGAAATGATGTTTCCTTGACTAGGAGTGTGAGGGAAATAACCAAAAGGTGTGAGACAATCTGCGGACTGACCCACTTAATGGGGGGGGGAGGGGGGAATATTTGAACAGGGGAAAGGGGAGTGTGGTAGAATCAAAATTCCTTTGTTCAGAGTATGATGATAGGGTGTACCAGGAAGCAAATGAAACTAAATCATGGGAATGGGATCATAGCTGTAATACCAGGAGTGTCACTGCAGATGGAAAATACTTGGACGAGGTGGACACTTTTGATATTGATGGGATCCAAGGAAGACACATTGCAGAGTACTCTGAACAAAGGTGACCCAAAGGGGGAATGCTACCAAATTGTTTTTTGTGGGGTGGTGTCTAGGGACACCGTTATGGTATGATCTCGTGGATTTTTGGTGAGCCAGAGAAAGTAAATGCTTGATGGTGCTTTCAATTTTAGAGAGTCTAAAAGCACGAAGAAGACTCCAATGGGGGATTTTTTTCATTGGTAGTCTCCTATGCCCGAAAAAGGATAAAAGTATACATAGGAGAGCTTACTCATCCTTTGGGGGATGAGAGACTTCTTTATCGTTGGTAGTCCAATCAGGCTGGAAAAGGTTAAACCTATACTGATTGAATGGTCATTCAGATACTTTTATGAGCATGAATGAAACCAAGTTTGCTCGGCAATATTTTCTTGATGAGAAGGATCGAAAAGATCTTAACAACAACCCGTGGTGAGATTTTTTGTAAAGTGCGGCCCCTCTTCCTGAGAAAGCATAAAAGTATGTAGAGGGGAATGATCTTGGCTTGAATATGCCAAGGTGGTCCTTTTCATTTAATGGTCTACATGGTCCACAAAAGGAGGTAAACAAGATGATGTCGATGCCCTTTCCTATACTTTAGCGAGCGGGAAATGAAGTAGCTACGCTTGGCTATATTTTCATTGTTTTAATGAGTCAGAAAAGAGCTTAAACAAAACTCCAGTACGATCAACCGGTTGCAGTGGCATAGGTGGTGCCCCATGTTGGGACAGTGGACAGCAGTCCAAAGGTCATCTGCGTAGTATGGACAGAGTAGAAGGCTCGCAAACATACCAATACATCTGTGGGAAGATAGCGGTAGAGGCTCGCGAGTCGGTGTGGCAGAGGCATGCAAACCGAGGTGGCTCTCAAATAGAGGTCAGGAGAGTGTGTGTGTGTGTTGTGGTGGACAGACTTGACTACATGTGATGTGAGTGCAAGTCCGAGGGTAGTTCTATGCCAAATACATGCAAGAAAAATAAATCATTTTGTGGACAATGATCCAGAGATCCATGTAAGGTGTGGTGAATGGAGAAGATAACTATGTGTTAAAATACAAAATCAAAGTAAAAATGGCATTCCTTAATGGGTGGTGGCCCGAGAACCTGCATGAGTAGCGGTAGGCAAGTGTGATGTAAGTACAGGTCCAAAGACACTTGCATTACCATGCCATGGCTCATAAATCAAGGTAACTTCTGGGAAGCGGTCCCAAAAATTTGTTTGTTAAACATGAGACGATGGTCTCATCAGGAGATGGAAATTTGAGACTAGAGCTGTGAGAGGTGTGTTATACCAAAATCCTGTCACCATCATGTGATAAGACCTTTGACATACCTACATGCCCAAAAATCCTAGGTTCTGGAGTGAAGACTAAATGGTTTCTTATTAGTCTATCATATGAATTCCCTGCACTGCTAATATTCCCTTATCTAGGAGCGATACCCCTGTTCGCACTGTTTTTAATCAGTTGTCCACAGGTGGTGCCACTGCCTATCACCCTCGGTCCATAGGTGGTCATTACCAGAACTACTCTGTCAAAGAAACAGAAGCACGGTACTTTGGGTAAAAGGGTAAAAAGAGAAGCTTCTCGAGGCTTTTAGATGATAAGCCTCGAGATGTCTCTTATGCCTACTACTATGGGTTGGTTGAGCTTGAGATCCCTCATCCTAGGATCTTAGAGGCCACCTCACCCACTAATTTCTCAACCATCTCTATCCATTAAAGCGCTATATATATGATAGCCATGGTTGAGGGGATAACATTGAAGGTATTGTTATGCTGTTGGACTGATTCTTGGCCCAAGATCATTTGGAAAGAGCATAGAGAGCTAGAGTCGGAGCTTTTGGGGATGAAGAGCTGGTTTCATGGAGATGCATGTCAATACTAAGGCTTGGTTGTAAACTTCTTCATATTTCTAGGGCAAATTGATTTTTTGTCCCATATATATTGTTGATGTTTTGATTTCAGATATATATTCCTAGATTCCTTATTCACTAGCATAGATTAGTAGATCATATTCTAGTTGCTTTGATCTGTTTCGTGTTGAACTCTTTTGCAGGTACGCAGGAGAACTATCAAGGCCTTGTATTCCAAATATATATAGTGTCCATGGGGAGTTATCAACCTCTGTGATCTATTTGTTCTGAATCTGAACCATTCAGATCAGCAGAACACCTTGCTATCCGCAGGAGGTGAAATATTCCGATCAACAAGGTGTCTCAAACCAGTTCTGGGTGACTTTGTATTAGCAGCTAATGATGCTGCCCTTGACTTGTGCTAAAAAAACGTTGAAAAACAAGAAAGGGAAAAAAATACGCTATAAGGGACTCATAGTGGTTATATTAGCCATAAACTCTCTTGAGGTGGATCCCATTGCGTGGCTTCTTCAAGAGTCAACCGTCTGAGTCAGTGAAGAGGTATGCCCCCTTGCAAAGACGAAGGTCATTGGCAAGGCGAGGTGACAAAATATGGTCTTTTATGGGAAGAATCGATTCCACACTATGGTTTAAAGGGAATGGGGTAAAACCAAAGGAAATATTATAGATATCTCCTTCATCGCGTAAGTGGTGCCGGGATAGATCAGGTGGATCTTCCATGACCGGCGAGACGAAAGGGAAACTAGTGCTAGAGATAATGTAAATGATATTGGTTGTGGCTGTGGTTTCCTTGCCACCAGTCTCTGTTGGAGGAAGAGGGGTAGGCCTGGAGATGGGAGGAGTCTATGATGGACCTGGAGGTAGGTGCAACATCATCTCAATTGGTTGGACATGAGTAAACACATCTTGGAGCCTCATAGGTATGGTAGGTGGTTCAAGGTACCACACAGGATCACCTAGTGTGAAATCCTATAGATTACGGGTTGCCAAGATAGACTTACTCACGATCTCGGATGGTAGGAAAAGGAAAGGGAAAAGGAAAAGGAAAAGGAAAAGGATTGTGTTGATCAGGAATGAACCCCAATGTTTCTTTGGTAACAGAGATTGAGGTTGCAACTAAGGTTGCAGCTGTGGCTGGGGAAACAACAAAAGAGACAGGTCTAATGGACTATCGGTGATGGTGGAGACAAGACAGTCTATAGAATTGGACATCATGTAAAAAGACATGGTGTCTGAAGAAGGAGGTGGGGGATGAATTTCTTCGATCAGGGTGATCTCAGACTCTAGGGACTGTTGACGGAGGTCAACTAAAGCCATTCTAAATTTGGGAAAGTATTGGCAATGGTGAGAATAATGTCCATACAAACTGTAGAGTGTGCAAGCATGGTTTGTTCTCAGTGACTTGTTTCTGACTATTGGCGCGGTTGGAAGTTCAACCACGGGGAGGTTTTTGGTTATGTCCATGGCATCCAAATGCACATGGATCATTGGAATTTTAGGGAAATTCTAAGTTGGATGGTGCTATTGTTCACAGAAGGTGCAAGGTAGGATCTGCTGAGGTTTTGTGGTGGCTTTGGCATTCTTGCCCCTGGCCCTTTTTGGGTGGGGCGATGCAGGTGCAGGTGCGGTGGTTGGTTTTTGCGGACCGGGTGGAGGATGGGACTCGACCGCAATGCGATGCATAGGTGTTAAGACTACCTGGGAAATTGATGGTTGAGTTGGTGGATCAAGATACCACATGGGAATTCCCAATGTAAAGTTGGGTAGTTTCAGGGTGGCCATTACCGACTTGTTCATAACACCAAGTGGGGGAAAGAGGAAGGGAATTGTATGGACTGAAGAGGAGCCCAGATAACTCCCTGATGGTTGTATGTGTGGATGTAGTTGTTGTTGCAGCTGTGCATAATGTTGCAGCTGCAGGTGATGTTGCAGATGTTGTTGGTGTTGCGGCTACTGACGGTGTTGCGGTTGCGGTTGGGGTTGCGGCTGCGCTTTTTGTTTGGGTGCAGCGGTGTTGGATGAGACCATGCACAAGTCCACTGTCTCATTTTGTGTTGGTGATGGTGACACTAAGGGGAAATGAGCCATCATGGTGGTATCGGTAAACAACCCAGGGCCCACATTCAACAATGGGGAAGCTGGTGTGTTGTAAACCATGGTGTTCATTGTAAGGACAACATTGGTGTGTATGGTCATCCCTTGTGGCTCAGTGGTGGTGATGGTAGGGATAACATTGGCAGGTGTCGTTAACCCTTACAGATCGTGATAAGTGAGTTGATCAACCATCACAATATTCCCTTCGTGGGGGAACATCATGAGACGAAAGACAGTTGATGCAACCGCTCTTGTGGCGTACATATAACTTCTTCCAAGGAGAAGGTTATAGTCCAGTTGAGCGTTGAAAAACTCTATGTCAATTAGAACTGTCTTCCCAGCTAATGTGATGGGGACATGGGGGAGGACTCCTTGGGATTTAGTCAGATGACGATCATAAGCCTGCAGATTTGTGGAGGATGGTTGTAGAATTGGTGATCCAAGTTTCTGCTAGATTAGGGTAGACATAATGCATGTAGATGCCCCCTCATCTACTATGCACCGGTGCACAACCAAATTCCAAATAGACACTGGGATTTGGAAGGCAATGGTGGATGGCATGCATGGTTCTCCATTCTTTGTGTCAAATGCGATCAACTTGGAGTCAAACAAGTCTACATCCCCAAGGGCGGCTAGTAAGGATTTCCGCTACGTTGGGCACGTTTTGAGTACCTCAAGAGCAGACATAGCCATTGGTGTTTGGGATAAATAATCCATGATGCTATAGCTAACTACAACTCTAGCTATGACATTATTGGAAACTCGTCATATGGGGGGGTGAGGGAATGGGGGTAACTAAAGAGGCAAGTTGACTGTTTTAGACATTGATGCCGCTGGTGTCTTAGTGGGTTCGATATTGGTGCCATACTGATTTCATCTGGTATGTAGGTTGACCTCTTCAATCATCATAGCTAGTAGGTGGTGAACACCTATTTTGGCTATGGGAGGTGCCCCCAGTGCATTGGGATTGGGTTGGGGAGGGGGTACGGTTTCCACCAACCCTTGGACTGGTAGTGGGTTTTGGAGCACCATAGGAGGAGGTCCTTTTGGTGCCCATTTGGGTTGGGCTTGGTCCGTTGTGTTGGTGGCATGTTGAACCTTGTTCCGGATGGCCTTCTTCGTGCGACCCATGAAGGGACACTCGAATGTGTAGTGCTAGTAGACCTCACAGAGTGTGCATGGTTGGTTTGTATGCAATGGTGGCATTGCATCTCAGTGAATTTGTTCATGGAGGATTTTGGGTAGGTCAGTTTGCTGCAGCATTGTTAGGTGGGTTTGGTTGTTGACCACCTCCCTGCGGTTAATTATTGCCTTGGTTCCAGGGTTGGTTATTCCTCGCTCTCCCTTGTTGATTATTGGGGGCTGGCTGGTTAGGACGATTTTGCTATGCAAAAAACTTGTCCCAATGGAGCGCGTGGAGCAGGGGTGGGGGCTTGACCAGCTTGAACTGGTGGTGGATAGTAGATTTGGGTGAGTGGCGGTGCCACAAATGTGGGAATTTGCTCCGTGTATTGCTGTGATGGCCAAGCCAAGGCTTGAGCTTGTTTCTATGGAACAGGTTGTGCATAGGAAGTTGTTGCTCCAGACCAGGACATCATTCTGGCATAGTCTAGAGTTTGGTTTTGGTAGGCAACACTAGTAGTGTTGCTTGGTTGTGGTGGAACTAAAAGTGGTGTCAGACGGTGATATGGTTGTTGGGAGACTGAGCCTATGACGTTGTTTGTAGCATGAGATTCCCCCAGTGCATCCCTCTAGGAGGTGTTGGGACAGGGGGCATCTGGAATGACAGTGTACAGATATCCAGACTGGGCGTAGATAAGGTCAAATTGTTGGGCTTTTAGTGTGGCCTCCTCTTTGGATTGGGGATGTTCGGATGTAATTTCCTTTGCTATGGGTGGGAGCAAGGTCTTGAGGAGCCAATCCAAGAAGATCATGTCATCAAGTTGGATTTTACATAAGCTGCGATGTCGCTGCCACTCATGGATGTGGTCGGTTATATGTGTCACAGTGCTTTGGTGACAGGATAACAGGATCTCCACCCCTTTGTCATATCTAATGGGGAGTTGGAAATACTGCAAGAACATGAAATCTAAGGAGTTGAAATCTGGGTACTTGGCCTGCGGTAGCTCAATGTACCATTTGGCCGCGGCACCTGTAAGGGTGCGTTGGAATAGCCTCAGCCTAATTGAATCATCTATGATGCTATTGGACAAGTGCCATAGATGGAATGTCATAATATGGTTTTGGGGACATTCCCCTGCCTTTCCTTAAAACTTGGAGATGTATGATGGTAGCTTAGTTGGCATTGGAGGCCAAAAAGCTTGATGGAGAATGGGGTCATTTGTTAATCAATCCAAATCAAGCAAGTTAAGCTGAGCCATGAAAGGTATATTGGACCCCAGGTTGATCTGAGATGGGGAAGGGATGGTGGTGGGGTTTAGAGGTGCATAATGTACCTACATAACTGGAGGTATTGGTTGTGCCATTGTAGATGGGCCAATGCCCCCAATTGTAGAGGGAGGGATAGCATGGGTTGATGGGACATTGCCCCCATGAATGCCAATAGGGGTAATGTAAGTGGATGGTCCACTGCCCCCCTATGTGGCAGGAGGGGCAGCGTGTGTGGAAGGGCCACTGCCCCCGCGTGTTGCAAGTGGGCCAGCTTGGCTAGTCACTATGGGTAGTGGCTGCTGACTGATGACAGTTTGCATGACTATGCTTGGGCAACCTACATAGTTGTTGGTGATAGGTTGTGGTGTGGACATGGGTCCACTTGCTATGGTTATGCCAAAAAATGGATCTGGATTTGCATCGGCCATGGGGCTTGATGGTGCAGTATGGAGGTCTAGTTCAGACTAGTATGGGTTTGAATCTGAATTAGAGGCTACGTGGCCTTCAGATGGTGTGGGAGATCACTGAGAATGGTTTCGACAGTGTCATTTTAATGTCCTGAATGGTGGTGGTTTGCCTCTTAGGAGTGCAAAAGAGCATGGGGAATTAATTGTGTTAGATGTTTATCAAACTGATGGGAATGATGTTTGGACCTCGGTTTCAATGGCTTCCTATTGGTTGTAGGTGGTCACTCGGCCACCAAGACTGCCAGAAGACAGTGCTTGGATTTTTCCTCATGGGTGTTTCTACTCAATCAGTGCGAGTCATTCCCGTTTCACTTGGAGATTCCTCTCAGTGGCTAGCTACTTTGGGGTTCCCATGGTACTCCTCACAATGAGTTTCTGGGCTGAGCCCAAGTAATTCCCATGGTTGCAGTAGTCAAGGACTTATGTCCTCAAAGACTTCAGATTTTTTGAACTTAGTGTAAATTGATAAATTTTAAGGCTCTCTCAGCATCATGAACTGAGTTGGGTTGATTTAGTGGTATGGTTTATATCTTTTTCTTTCTTTCTGTTATTTGGTGGATGCAAATGGATTATGAATTCATCATATTGTGGTAGAGTTAATGTCATTGTGTATGCAAGCAGTGAATAATCAAAAATTTGTAAACAATTATATTTTTAACCCTGAATGTGATAGCCTAACTAGGTGACTACCTCACACCTATATTCCTCTTAGACCAAGAGAAGGTGTTGGGCTCTCAACACAATGGGACTAAGCCCATCCATAGATCCACAAGTCACCTCCCGGATGCAAGGTTGGTCAACAGGGAGGACGCTTAGCATGAGGTCATTTGTTTTTAAAGGTTTAGAACAATATTCAGTAAAGGGCCTAGGACTAGAGGAGGAAGGGTAAGCAATATTTGATTTTAAGTCAATTTTAGTTAGGCTATGTTGATTAAGCAATAATTTTTTTTTAATTTACACTTTTTTTGTTCATGAAAACCACATGTTTCGGGTCAATTTCGGCGAGGGGGTCACGAAATTTTCCAGAAATGAGCGAGGGGGTCACACAGATTTCACAGACAGAAGCGGTCTGCCTGTCTAACTGAAGTCACACATTTCAGGGGGAAAAGGGTGACCTAGTCGTGCTTGTGACGCCTAAAAGAGTGACCTCATCCCCTATTCAGGATCGATAAGTACAAGCTGCCCCAGATTTGGGTTTTTTTTTCCTGATTCAGATCCGGTCGACAATTACCTCTACTGTGGCGAAACTGACTTGGATTTTCCTTGCAGAGGCTTCGGTAACAATACAAATTGGAAATAAACTATATTTAAGTTAGATTTGACAAGAAATTTCTAAAACTAGGGCATAAACTGAAAAAACTTGAAATTTGAAAAAACTGAACCAGGGATCCTGTGGGATCGACCTGGTATGGTCACCTATTCTATAGCAGGGATTTCTCCTTGCTACAAGGGTAGTAATGGCTCCCTTCTATCTATAATATGAAAGCGTAGGTTCCTATTTGAAAATGCATGAAAGAAAAACAGAACAAAAAGAGAAGCAAATGACAGAAAGAAAATGGCTATGAGCCCCTCTGCAAACAAGGTTAGGGCTTTGCCTAGGCTACTTGCAAACAACTATTAAGCTACAATAAACTTGCAAAACATGTTATAAATCAAACCTACAAACAAATGGTGGTCAGAAAAAAACTAAAATAACAAAGCAAATACATAAACAAAATGATGTTATACCTCTCCTTTGGTGAAATGGGCCACCATGCTCTGGTTGGAAGCACTTCCCTATCTCACTCAGCAATGGAGGAGCTATGGCTCAGTGGGGAAGATGAGTGGAAGAGAGGGGGATGTGGTTGGCTTGAGAGGCAAATAGGTCTCAAGGCATCCATGGGAAACCTAATAGTATGCAAGAGAGGTGTTTTTTTTAGAGTGACCCCCCACCCTTCTTTTATAGTTTTAAGCCCTTGGTTAGCGCTTTTAGCCCCTTTTTGTAGATTTTATCCCCTTCCATCATAATTTTAGCTCCTTTTATAATTTTATCCTATTTTGCGGGGCTTTAGCTCCTAGGAGAGTATTTTAGGCTCCTTTTTGGGGGTTTTAAGCCCTTTTCTTCATTCTTAAGCCCTTTTGAGGGTGTGGGGGTCGAATGGAGTAATATGAGAGTCATGAATTGGTGTCCTTGGGTGGCATAGGACATGGAGAGCTGAGTGAGGGATATTTTAGGTTAACAAGTAGAAGTTGCTCATCCTTCATATCTATCCCACATTGCTTGCATTGCATTACTAGGGATTTTTATTTCGAGAAGAACTGTTGAATAGTCTCGAAGATGATGGGATGGAGTGCAATGAGATCTTTCTCAAGAATATGGCCTCTTATCTCATCTTGTTTTCCAAACAAATATTCAATCTTGTCGCATACTTCCTTTGGAGTTTTGAGTCCCTCAAGGTGGAACAACAACTCCCTGGAGATGTGGATGCACATGAAGACAAATGCATCATCTAGCCTATTCATAGAATTGGATTTCTCAACATATTGTTTGGGATCAACTTATCTTCCCATTTTCATCCTAAAAATTCATTTGTTGCATAAGGCTATTTGCATATCTTCCCTACAAACAATTATATTGATTGGTGTAAGGATTCTAGGTGATAGAGGAGTTGAATTCTCCATTTCACTGTATGATAATCAACAAATATTCAATAGGTATGTACAAAATCAATGTAAAAGAAACTTCAATTGACAAATATTTTTCAGTTCAAACCTTTCCACCTCGACATGTGCACTTTTTCGAATCCTGTCACACCTGGATAAACTTCTCTAGACATAATCCATAGGGAGAAATGCAATGATTCCAGGAATTATGTGGAAACTCAACTGCTTCTGGTGCATGCATGGAGGTTTTTGAGGTTTCCAACTCGCCTAAACATAGGCTCTAATACCATTTTAAATTTCATGAACCATATATCTACAAGCCAAAATGAGAGCTATCTGAAAAGAAGGATGCAGTGGAATTACCAAATCAATGTAAATTGAACAATGGATTCATGACAAAAATTTCACATAAATTGGACAAGAATTTCTCATATTATCATTACATCAATATTCATTAATTAATCAATAATACAATGGTCATACAATAAATATAATTTGAATATTGTGGATAATATTTGAATTCACCAACTAAAACTGATGGTTAGCTAACTCAGTGTGGAAATAATCACAGTCGAAGCTCACTAGTTTAACTCTGGATAACCAAATCGGTCTACAATCAGTTAACTAATGATGGTAGGTGAGGGTAGGTGAATAATGGTTACCACTCTCCCATGAATCATGGAAACTGGTGCTAATATAACTCACTGTGATCTAAATGATGGTAACCGAAGCATAACTAAGCATGAATGATTACATACAACATGCAATTGAAGGTGACTACTGGTGGCACTTAGAGTGGGTCCCTATAATGTAGGGATTGGTCCCTAGGGATCCTAAACTTGTGAAATCAGGTGTAGTAAGTGGCATATGACCCTTAGGTGTGTCCCCCATGGACTAGTGGCTGATGATGACCTCCTAAACTAGGAAAAATGAATCAAATAGTCTATGTGGGTAAAGAGAGGATTAATTAATCCTAACAAGAAGAAGGATCCCAACAAAAAGATAAATAAGAAGGAGGAGTTGAGGATAATGTGAAAGAGGAATAAATTGAATAAATGGAAGAGGGAGAGATAATCCCAATATTGTAATTACCTACAATATTTTTATTTGTTTTGTAATTCTTTACTAGTGTAAAACCTACCTCGGGAAAATATGCCCTAAATTCACAAATATTATCCCTAGAACCCATAGATATAAATAGTTTTATAAAATCCAAAGCTCTACCCTCAAATATCATTACTCCAATGAGTTTGAGCCCCCTTTTTGAAAAAAAATCACATTAAACATAGTAAACCATATAATCTAGAAGAAAAAATATGGGGTTGATTAAAAATACTCGAAGATTCTTACCTTTCATTTGATGGGGTCTTGAGAAATCCTTACTAGAACCAAATGCTCTCCATAATATTCAAGTAGTAAGTCTCTACAATCTCTTTATAAGGAATATTTGAAATGATATGAATAATTAACTTGAAAGTCACTTAAAACCAAAATGGAAGGATATAATGATGCAAAACTTAATTATGTGCCATATTTTTCTTGCATTTTTTGCATTTATTTATATTCTTAAAAAAATTAAGTATGATTCATAATTTAACACATTCTTCTTTTTCATCAAGATTTTCCTAAAATAATACAAAATAATGATGAAAATGATCTAATTGTAGTAGTTCCTAGTGCATAAAAATTTGTAATGGAAACTATATTACAGTCATAGGGTAAAGATTTCCTTTAAAATGAGTTTATGGTAGTTTGGGACCCTGTGCATGGCCCATGAAAACTAAACTCATATTTTAGGCTTTAATACTCTAATGTTACTCCTTGGAACATTGACATATCCCCAACACTCATTCATTGTTTACAAAACCTTGTAATGGCACCAATATTTCATTCATGATCCAAACGTACCAATATAAGGATCTTGTGGTGGTTTGAGATCCTATGTAGGTAACATGAGCCTTGAAGTGATATTTTAGGCCATAAGATTCTTATTTTACACCTCATGACATGGATGAGTCCTTGATGTTAGACTTGGTGCACAAAATTTAATAATGATACCCATGTTACAATGTAACCATACATTCCCTTTGTAGGGAACATGTGGTGGTTTGGGGACATGCTCATGGCCCATGAGCCTTAAAAGCATATATTTGGGTCTAAAATTCTAGTTTTACTCCATAGACCATGGTTAGGAATCTAAGACCCATCCATGGTACAATCCATGTGTGGTAGTTTGGGAACCTATTTGTTGTCCATGAGCACCAAAAACATATTTTAGACCCTAATATTTTTCTTTTCATCCTTATATAATTCCAAGAACTTTAAACCCATCCTTGATGCCCAAAATATTGCAATGGAACCCATGATTATGCTTGTGATGCATATGTTTTCTTTACAACTCTTGCATGGTGGTTTGGGATCTTGTGCATGGCCCATGAGCCCTAAAAGCACATTTTGGGTCCTAAATTATTGTTGTTCCTCCTCATAACATGGACATGACCCTAAAAACCATATATGGTGCACACATCCTTGTAATGACACCGATTTTATACTCATGGAAAAATATTTTCTTTAAAGGGCATGTGTTGTGGTTTGGGACCCTATGAGCTATAAAATGTTTTTTTCCCTAATACACTATTGTTCCTCCTCAAACTATGAACATGTCCCTAAAACCTATTCATGGTGCACTAAACCTCATAATGGAATTGATATTACACTCATGGGCCAAATATTCCCCATACATGGCCTCTATGTTATTTTATGATGGCATGCATAGCTTATGAGAGCTAAAGAATAATTTAGTGCCTAATTCACATTTAATATTACTACTCACTTGTGTTATATCCAATTACTACTTTATTTGTAGGAAGGTTAGGTATAACAAAATGCACACATGTTTAATAATAGTGTGTGTTATGTTTAAAAAATAGTGCATTTCTCTTTCAAATTTATTTAACATCGTGTCTTGTGCCATAAGTTCCACAATATCAAATTAGTTCAAATTGTTAGGATATTTACAGACTAAGGAGTTAATTAATATCAACTTGGTATGACGTATCTTTACGTAAAGTGTGTTTCTTTAGTAAGCATTAGTATGCATGTGTACACATGTAATCCTATCGTTATAATATGTTTTAGACATAGAGTGATCCAATGGTTCATTGTCACCTCGATCTTAATGGCCATTGGTCGATGGCCTAACGTTGGATTGGTCCATGTGATCTCTATTTTAAAAGAATGGATGGTCATTTGCTCTATGATCGATTGTGAGAAATTCATTGTAAAATTTATTTTCCTTTGCATAGTAAATATTGCCTAAAGTAGCTAATTAGTTGGGGTCATGGACTATTTCCCTCTTCAAGTATTTTAACCACATAATCAATGTGTTGTTATGTAATATGTTTTTGTAAGTCACTGCTCAAGGTGTTTGATATTTTGGAAATACCATGTGTTAGTGGAACAACACAACACATATAAAAAAATGTATATATATATATATATATATATACATTTTGTAAAACTACAATGAACCACCTTGAAGATATCAACTTAATGCCTTAGATCTCTCTCTCTCTCTCTCTCTCTCTCTCTCTCTCTCTCTCTCTCTCTCTCTCTCTCTACGCACACACACACACATGGTGTGTTGTATAAATATGTATAGTGTGTTGGATAATGTGACCAATTTTTAAGGTGATTAGTCCTTGCAATAATGTTCACAATTTATAAATAATCTACATGAGTATCATGTGATTTGTAAGTCCATAATTTAGTATTGGAAAATGTATAATAGATTCCATATGTGAATATGCATTGGAGATCAAAAGGACATACCAAATCTAAATCAAATCTACTTTTCCTTTATAGCTATATTAATAAAATATCATAACTTTTTCAGGTCAAATTTTATAGTCCTTCCTGCTATTTTGCAAGTTTATGACTGTATTGTCAAGTCCCACTAGCACAATTGGTATTTGAGGGGTTATATTTGTTAGGCGGTATAGGGTTCAAAACTCAACGATAAAGGGAGAAGACACCAAAATAATCCATCCATGCTAAGGGTTGGTGTGGCCTAGGATGAGTTCCATACTTAGATGATTTTGATGGCTTAGATGCCCTTGGGTTGTGGTTTCTTAGACCACTAACCACTCCTACAATTCAGGGAGATTTGTGAAAAAAAATTAAAAATGACCATTGTATTAATACAAACTTTTATGCTTCATTTTATGATCCTTTATGTTATTATGAACGTTAATGGCATTGTGGCTAATATTTTTGTGATGTCACCATACCTTCAATATTAATGACAACAATGATTCTTTTTATATCTCAAACTGTATACTCTATTTGTTGAAAGTTTCGTTGTACGCCTTGTTTTTCTCATTATAAGTTTGTCTTTATCAATAATTGGGTCAATGTGTGTTTTATTCAAATTATTTAGTGACTTTTACTTCATTGTTTTTCAATTTTAGACTATCCAAATTCCTTCTTAACTCCACTAATGACAATAAATCTTACATATGGGTTCCCCAATATTTTAGGAAAATAATATTTGAATTTATTTGAATTTTTTGCAATGTTGGAAGATTTGTAGTTGTTCCATGTTCATAATTTTTTATGTCCTTTTGTAATGAATCTTCTATGAAGTGGGAGAGAATTTAATTAAGAAAAGATGTAAGTAGCCAAACATGTCAATATTCTACTTTGTTTCTAGATTCTAGTGAATAAAGTTGGATAGTGTTTTTTTATAGAGGTCAATTTTGATCTAGTTGATTAAGTTCGTGAGTCAATTTTGTACAAACCTCTACGAGAATATATATTGTTATTATTAGGGTTAACCTTGACTCGGGAATGAGTCAAAGGTGGTTTAGGTCTAACACATGATTTGGGCACATGGTTTATTATAGCCCATGGTGTTTTTCTTTGGTATTTGGTGTTCAATGGTATTTGGTGGCCAATAGTATTTTTCCATGGTATTGCATGTAAAGAAGCCTTTATAAGGCTTAAGGAGGTTCCATTGTATAGTGTCCTGGAGATGAGTGGTGGTTAGCTCACTTGGACCAGCTTGGATGGTTTTGGTTGTTGGAGACATTTGCCACCATACACACTCATTTTGGTCAATTTGGCCTAGTTAAACCACTATCCTAATTTTTTTTTACTTAATTGAAATCAGAGGAGCACTGTATGACATCAGCATGAGCACATCCACGCCTACCTTCAGTCAAGGAGGCTAACTTAGCCTTCTCCTTCATTCGGGGAGGCTAAATGGAGCACTCTGAGGGTGATCTGAGTGTCATGAATGCACTTTATTTCTAAATGATTGTTACAATCACTTAAACATAGCAGTGGAGGCACCTCCCTTCATTAAATTGATTATTTAATGATTATTTAATGAACTAGAGTCAACAGGGGTGCCTCCAACCACTTTTGATGGTTAGTTACACTTCAGTTAACCTCATCGGGGTTCATTGGAGTCATTGATGCACTACCACTTGTTGGTTGGCTTACAGTGACATGTGTCTAAGCTACTTTTAGTTAGATGCAATAATTTATTGCACTCCAACTTCAGTTAGGGCTCAGTTGAGTCAATTAGGGTTTTGATCAGTGGTTAACTTGAGTTTTTAATGTGGCTTACATTCAGTTAAGCTAGAGTCATTCATTCAATTCGAATGAACTCCTTTGGAATTTGAATTGCCTTGGAATTCATGCTTCTAGCATGATCATTGTATTGTATTATTCGTTATTCATTTGATTATACAGAGCTACTACTTCCATTGCAGCACCATTTTGCCAATTTTATGATTATCTGTCTGTATTCTTTGTGAGACTATGTTTTTAGTTCCTATACCACTATGAAAAATTAATATGGTATCATAGAAAAAAGCAAGATGAAGCTTAGATCTCTCAAAAACAATGTTTTTGATAGATCTTGCATGAAAATTGAGCAATAGCTCAAAAATACAGCACTACACCAGAAGCCAAGGCTTACCACTTAATACCCCAAGTAAGGAAATTGTTTATCAAGCTTGCTTGATTGACTATGCTGGGTGTGATGAAAGCCTAAAATGTGCAGGATTTCTGACCTTATGGTGCCCCTTTTGTTGTGATTTTTAGGTTTTTAACAGGTGAGAGCATTCACTCTAGCAGATTCAGATGGCTTCTTCCGTAGAACTCTTGACTCCATTTAATTTACACTCATGGAAAGGAGACATGGAGATCTAGTTACATTCCATAGGAATCTACAGGGTCACTACAGAGACTGAAGAAGAGCCTTCTTCTGTGACAGATAAAGCTAGATTCTTGAACAAGAAGGATGAAGCATTCAGACTCTTTTGCCTCTCTGTTTCTTGGGATATTCTTTTCCATCTTTCAGGATTGAATAATCCAAAGGAAATATGGGACAAATTGGAAACCTTGTATGGAAAGAAGGATGATTTGAGAGTATACCAGCTTGAGAATGAGTTGATGTCTCTCCAATCTTCCAATTTCGAGACCTTGAATGACTTTTTTGCAAAGTTCAAGCACATTTTCTTACTGTTGAAGCAATGAATAGTGGACAAGGAGGATTATCAGCTCATCCTCACCATACTCTCCAAATTTGGAGCTGATTATTTAGTTTTTTTCTCTACATTCTGTGTGGGGAAGCTCACAACCCCCGGATGGAAGATGCCTACACTCAATGCCTTCATTGAGTACCTAACAAGTGAACATGATAAGCTTGTCCAGATGGGGACCACCATATCCTCCCATGATCAATCCCTCCATGTCTCAGGGCCCAAATATTCAAAGGGTAAAGGAAAGTAGTAGAAGAACCCAAAAACTAAATTAGAAGCTCCGAAGCCTAAAGTTGAAAACCAGCAGCATGATGAGTCTTTTGGTTCAAAGAAGAAGAAAGGAAAAGGGCATCATGGAAAGGAAAAATTCAAGTGTTCATACTGTGGGAAGGGATTCCACCTTGAACATGCTTTCATGAAGAAGAAAATTGATGAAGCTACCTCTCTCCTTGAGAGAAATCACATCAATATTCCATAAATATTTTGGAGGAGAGATCAGCAAGATCGGGAACCACAACATGAAAGAGGTCATGCCTTCATGGCAAGCACTTCGAAGTCCAAAGCACTATTGATAGATTCTAGAGCTTCGAAGCACATGATGGAAAAAAGAGAATCCTTTTCATCTTTGGAGACTGGAAAATCCATCCCCATCCACATGGGAGATGACTCCACCATCATTTATGAAGGACAAGGTATGGTTGATCTTGAGAATGGCTATTTTTCAAATGTTTTATATGTACTGTCTTTGGCATCAAATATCCTGAGTGTCTACAAAATGAAACATATGGGAGTTCCCAAGAGAGTATCCTTCATTCTGAATGATGTATATATCACAGAACTTGCATCCAAGAAACTTGTTGCGAAAGGCCTTGCAAACCATCATGGAAAATCCTATTATTTTTCCCACTTTGTGGCGGATGCAAAGCCCACCGCAACGCTAAATCATGGAAATGAAGTTATTAGACTATGGCATGAGAGGTTTTTCCATCTCAAATTAAAATACATTGCAGCAATTACAGAAAAAATCCATGGTTGAAGGCCTCCCGGTCATAAAGGAAACCACTGGAATTTGCAAGGGCTGTGTTGTTGGAAAGCACCCTGAGCACAAGTTCAATCGGGGGAAGGCAAGCCGAGCTACATGCATCTCGGGGCTGATACATTCTGATATCAGTGGTCCCATTCCTATCACATCCATGAATGGATCAAGGTATCTTCTAAATTTCATTGATGATTTTTCCAGGTACACATGGGTCTTCTTTCTCAAAAATAAGTCTGAAGTATGTGAAAAATTCACTAAACTGAAGGCCTTCATCGAGAATGCATCTAGCCTAAAGATCAATATATTGAGATCAGATAATGGTGGGGAGTATGTCAGTAATGAGTTTCTTCACATATTCTCCCAAAGTGGTATTCAGTTCCAACATTCAATTCCCTACACTCCCCAGCATAATGGTGTAGCGGAAAGGAAGAATCGGTCTCTCAAGGAGATGACTACCTGTATGTTGGAATCAAAGACGTTGGCTGAAATTTTGTGGGATAAATCCATGCATGATGTAGTATACATTAATAATATATTGCAACACTCACCTATGAAATTTAATACCCCTTTCGAAGCATACTTCGGACACAAGCCGGATGTGTCGAACCTGCGGGTGTTTGGGTCCATTGCATGGGCCCGAATTCCACTTAAAAGGAGGCCTTTGCAACCGTAAATAATAGAATGTATGTTTATTGGGTATCCTAAGGAATCAAAATTTTTCAAGCTACTGGATATCAAAACAAAATATATCATCATCGAAAGGAGTGTCAAGTTCGATGAGCCTCTTCAGGAGGTGGAACTAGTGAAGGAGAAAACTGCTGAATTTCCTTCCTATTCTACTGAATATTTGGATGATGAAATTGGGGGTGATGAACTTGATTTGTATCCCATGATTTATGATATCAGTGTACAGCAAATATCATATTCTGAATCAGAACCTGAAGTACAAAATCATCTCCCAACATGGGCCCGACATACACTCTCCTCCACACGAGATAACATTGGAAATACAGATGATCCAAGGAGAACCCAGTATGATTTCCAAAGAGTAGGTATTGCACTCTATTGTCATGATTATTTTCTGACCATATATTGTTATTTGATTATAAGTTCAAACCCAAAGGCCTACTACCATTCTCGGAAGGATCCAAGATGAAAAGTTGCCATGGATGAAGAGATGAATTTTCTTCAGAAAAACACTACTTGGGAGCTAGTTTCTCTTCTTTCGGAAAGGAAATTGGTTCAATGCAAGTGGGTGTTTTGGACCAAGGTTTCTGCAGATGGAAGAACCTAAAAATATAAGGCAATTTTGGTGTAAAAAGGTTTCTCCCAGGTCCAAGGTGTGGACTACTATGATAATTTTGCACCGGTTGCAAAAATGGACTCCATCCACCTAGTTTTGGCAATTTCAACATCTAAGCACTGGGAAGTGCATCATATGGATGTTAAGTCAGCCTTTATACATGGAGATATTCATGAGGATATATACATGAAGCATATTTAGGGCTACATCTCTGATCCATATTTGGTTTGCAAGCTAAAGAAGTCACTATACGGGTTAAAACATGCCCCAAAAGAGTGGTATTCCAAGATGGATGCCTTCCTTCTCTTGCAAAAATTCCAAAGGTGTAGATCAGATACAAATGTGTATATATAATAGTATTATGGTAATTTGATTATTATTTTTTTATATTTTTATGAATTACTGATCACAGGTAGCACAGTTGCTTCTATTTCAGTCATCAAAATTGCTCTCCACAATGCATTTGAAATGAGTGATTTGGGGCTCGAAATTGAGCGAAATTCTGATGGGATAATGGTCACTCAGTACAAATACATATAAGACCTATTATTAAAGTTTAACATGGCTGAATTTAGGCCTACACCATTCCCTTTTCTTTCAGGAATCAGCCTTGAAGAAGGAAAAAACACACCTCCCATGGATTGCACTATCTATCGACTGCTGATTGGTAGCTTGTTGTACTTGACACATTCTCGACCTGATATCTATTATGCCATGAGTGATGTATCAATATAAATGCAGCAGCCCCATGATATTCATTGGAAGGAAGCCAAGAGGATCCTCTAGTACATTCAGGGAACCAGGACCTACGATATTCACTATGCTGTAGACTCCGAGATAGAGTTGGTTGGATACAAATATTTTGATTGTGCAGGTGATTCTATTGATTAGAAGTCAACTTCCAGATATGTCTTCATGTTTGGTGGTGGCCCCATTTTTTGGTATAGCAAAAAGTAGGCCACCATAGAATTATCTTCAGCAAAGGCTGAGTATCAAGCAGCAGTGAATGCTTGCATCCAAGCAGTTTGATTGCAAGGCATTCTTTCAGAGTTTTATCTTGGTATTACTTTGTCCACTGTCGTCTTTCATGACAATAAAAGTGATATTAAGATATACACAGATCCAGTTACAAGGCAGAGGACCAAGCATGTACATAGACATATGCACTATATCAGGGAGCTAGTGCATGATAGGACCATCATTTTGCAATACTGCCCAACTGATGAGCAGATTGCAGACATCTTCACCAAGAGCTTTTCAAAAAATAAGTTCCCTTACCTCTGTTCACTGTTGGGGATGATTTCATGAGGGTGATCCAACTACTTTCAGTTTTTAGCTTGAGGGGGGGGTTTCCCCACTGGGTTTTCCCTCCTTTCCTCACTTAGTTTGTTTTTAAGCATTGTTTGAGTTTCAGTATTGCATAGGGTGACCTTTGGCCTTAGTTCCCGGGGCCCTAGAATTCTTATGCATTTTATGTTTTCTACTCCTCCTGAGTATAGCTTAAGGGGGGGTGTTGGAGACATTTACCACCATACACACTCATTTTGGTCAATTTGGCCTAGTTAAACAACTATCCTAAGTTTTATTGACTTAATCGACATTAGAGGAGAACTATATGACATCAACATGAGCACAACCACACCTACCTTCAGTCAAGGAGGCTAACTTAGCCTTCTCCTTCATTTGGGGAGGCTAACGGGAGCACTCTGAGGTTGATCTGAGAGTCATAAATTCACTTTATTGCTAATAGAATTTTATAATCAATTAAACAGAGTAGTGAAGGTGCCTCCCTTCATTAAATTGATTGTTTAATGATTATTTAATGATCATTTAATGATTATTTAATGAACTGGAGTCATTGATGCACTACCACTTGTTGGTTGGCTTGCAATGACATGTGTCTAAGCTACTTTCAGTTAGACTCAATCATTTATTGCACTTCAACTTTAGTTAGGGCTCAGTTGAGTCAATTACGGTTTGCATCAGTGGTTAACTTGAGTGTTAACTGTGGCTTACATTCAGTTAAGCTAGACTCACTCATTCAATTCGAATGACCTCCTTTGGAATTATTGGCGTTCATGCTTCTAGCATGATCATTGTATTGTATTGTTCATTATCCATTTGATTATACAGATTTGCTACTTCCATTGCAGCACCATCTTGCCAATTTTATGATTATCTGTCAGTATTCTTTGTGAGATTGTGTTTTCAGTTCCTAGACCACGGTGACAAATTAATATATGTCTAGGGAGATAATAGATCTATTGTGATGGGTTTTCCTGGTTTTGAATTTTCTGCATAAACATCGTGTCTATATTTAATGGTTGCTTGTGCTTATTATTTTCTCACATGTTACTATTATTAATGCTCATTTAAATCCTAAGAAATTGTATTAGATCATGTGGTTGGATTTCTTTGAGGCCGTAGCTTTCATACATGAGTTTTAATCAATATGTTATGGGGTGCATGTTTGGTGGTACTTGACACCCTAGCAAGGTTTTTTGGGTTCCTAGTTAGAATGTAATTTTCTTGAGTGATAGAAGCACAAGGTATCCCTCTTATGCACATAGAATGGATGTTGCATCAAGTGTGGAATGAACCATTGGGGAGGTACGAGGGTGGAAGGTGTACTTGTAGCCTAACTTGATGTGGATCAAATAGGTTGAGTCTTTGATTACAAGAGGAATGTGATATGATTTAATATCAATTGCGGGACCAAGGTTGATGAACCATGTATGTGAAGAGAATTCCTAGAAAACTTGCGGTTACAACAGCTGAGGACCCATGCAATTCAGTAGATGGATTATAGTTTATATGGATGTCAATGACAAGGTTGGATGTAGGTACAAAAGGAGAATGACAAAAATTGACCATGGAAAAGGGAGAGGATGAAGCAATGGATGGTGATGGTGTAGTCACCATGAAGGCACATGAAAAAAACTTAATGGAGCAGTTTTCATGTAAAAGGGCATATTGTTGTAAGACCTAGTAAGGCGTGCATACCCCTAGTAACTCATCGGTAAAGTTGGGAGATAGGCCTAGGTGATAGGGGGTGTATGTGAGATTCCTCGGTAAAACTTTGAAGGGGGTTGGGATTTTAATCTAAGTCAAGTTTAAAGGGGGGATTGTTAGGGATAACCTTGACTTGAGAATGAGTCAAAGCTGGTTAAGGTATAGCACATGGTTTGGGCACATGGTATTTTTCTATGGTATTTGGTGGCCCACAATACTATTACATGGTATTGCATGTAAATAATCCTTTATAAGGATTGAGGAGGATCCATTGTAAAGTGGCCTAGAGGTGAGTGGTGGCTAGTTCACTTGGCCTAGATTGACTGATTTAGGTTAAGGGTAATAATAGATCTATTATGAAGATTTTCCCTGATTTTGGGTTTTCCGTGTAAACATTGTGTGTTTAGCTTATATGTGTTGCTATGTGGATTTGTGTTCTCTCATTATTCATTATATGTATGCTCACTTAAATTATAAGATTTATAGACAGAATGTAATTAAGATGGAATGGGATGGACTTGAGGATTTTGGGAATCTATTCTGGATCAAATCCCATTTGTTGTTAATTTTAGCACACAATTGCTCTATTTCACATTTCAAAAATCCATCGTTCCACCCATTTCACAAATTCTTTCTCCCTATAATAAAGAGTAGTATAAAAAAAGAGATCCCTAAGGGACTATTGAGGAAAGAAATAGAAGACATTCTTTATTTTATGTAGGGTATTGGAAAATAGTTCCATGGTTATTAGATGGTTGGATGAGGTACTTTGACTTTTATCTAGTGAGTATATTGGTTGAGCCAAGAGGGAAAATGGGTTGGGTTGAGAGATATATAAGCATATAGCTTGCATTCCTTCACCCTAATTACCTCATAGTGTTTCTTGGGGTGGAATATGCATTCTATGCCTATGTTTAAGTGGAAAATTGCTTGTATGAAACCAATTTCTTAGACCATATTTTGTTAAATTATGATTGTTTAATCTCTATTTATGATTTTTTGTGAATATTATTTATTGCTATGGAAATATATGTAGTTGTCGTGCTGTGTGTCAATATGTTTAAATTTTTTCATGGAATATGGTTTTCATGAACTTATATTATATCATGCATGCAATTTATTATTTTACACAGTGGATGCATGTAAATAATTATGGGAATCCATGGGAGACCTTCTCTATTGAAATTATGGCGATTTGTTCTCTTGAGGGATGTAATTTTAATGATTAATTTTATGGATACTCCTCTCATGGACTAGAGAAATGGGTGGTAGGACACCACATTTAGAGGGCTTAAATTCTCATAGTGAAATCCATATTACACTTGTGTGCTAAATATTACCTTTACATGACCCATGTGAGGGTTTGGGATCCTATTCATTGTTATTGACTCCTAAAAACATATTTTAGGCCATATATTGTTTATCTTAATCCTTCTATCAAGGTTAATGCATTGATAGTCATTCCTCCTATGAGAAATCTTGTAATGGAAATACTATTAGACACTTAGGATACATATTCCTTTTATAATCATTGTGTGATGGTTTGGGACTGGGAATATGGTCCATGAGTTGTACAAGCATATTTTAGGCGATTGGGAATTGATTTTCCTGGTTGAAGCATGGATATGGTTTTGAAACCAATGTGTGGTGAAAACAAACTCATAATTACAACGATAGTACACTTGTAGGTATTCCTTTTGTAGGGCTTGCAGTGTGATTTTACCTCACGCATGGCCCATGATCCCTACAAACATATTTGGGAACCTAATCCATTCATTTTAATATTAGAACCATGACTAGGTCCTTGAAACACATACCTAGTGCATAAAACCTTGTAATTCCAACAATATTACATGGATGGGGAAATATTCCCTTTAGAAGACCTATTCGGTGGTTTGGGATCTAATTCATGGCTCATGAGTCTGAACAACATATTTAAGTCCCTAGCACTATATTTTTCCTCCTTAGACCAAGGGAATGGGGACTTCACTTGTTGACCAATATCCTATCACGTTAGCTCATATTGTGGGTTTTAAAATTATAAAAAATCGAACCAATATATTGCAGGTATTGGGGGGATGAGGGGTTTAAGGTGGGGGTAGGTAGGGTAGTTTATAAGGATTGAGGTATAAAAAGGGGTGGGAAGGAGGTTTTAAGTATTGGGAGGGGGTTTCAAAAAAAAGAGTTTGGGTCAATATCTCTCGAAATTAAGGGCATTCTTTAATATCCCACAATTGCATGTGCTATGTAAGAGGTTCACTAAGTGAAGTCCCCGTGTTTTTGGTGTACAAAACTCATAATGGGACCAGTATTATACTTGCAATCCAAATATTTCATGTACATGGTTTGTGTGTGGTTTGGGACCCTATGCATGGTTCATTTACCTTAAAAAGATATTTTAGGCCTTAATATGCTTGCATATCTATCAATCAAGGAAATGTCCTTGATACCCATCCACGGTGTCCAAAACCTCATAATTGTACCCATATTAAACTCGTGGTACAAATATTCCCTTTATAGGGACTATATGGTGGTTTGGGTCATTTGCAGGGCTAAAGAGACTTAAAAAATATTTTAGGCACTAATGCATTTATTTTAATCTAAGAACCATGGTAAGGGCCTTGCAATTGATCCCTCTCTACTACAATATAGGGCTCTAGAATTCAAATTTGTATCACCTCTCTCTATTACTTTTTTTTCCTTTATTTTTGAAGGCTTGACAAAAATCTATTGCATTTAGGGCTGTCATACCTTATGTTATTTTTCCATCAAAATGGAAATTTGCTTTGATTTCTTGCATTAAAATGAAACTTGGGCATCATAATTTTGTGCATCGCATTAAAATAACGTTTTCATTGTATGTCACATTTTGCATAGTTATTTTTGCTATTTTTAAAATTTGCATTATATTTTTGTCACAATGTGTTGAAAAAAATATCATTAGCAATGTTATTTAATTCAGAATTAATAAATTATTAAATGATTTATTCATTATAATTTATCAAATATTTTTCATTACACACAAGATAATTTAACATGAATATATATATATATATATATATATCGACAACAATCGCTATGCAATTGTCATATTTCTTGATGTAATAAGGCCTATGACCACCCCATGGGAAAAGAAAATATTATGTACATGTACATAGTAGTATGAGTATTTGAATAGACAAGTGGTCTAGACCACCCTGGGGAGATATTAATATTTAATATAAGAGAAAACATAAACATTAGAAATCTCTAATGGAATTAGACCAATGAAATCTTGATTCATTAGTCAACATTGCACTCACTGTTTGTATCCATAGCATCATATTATTAAAAGTATCATTCTTTTTCTTATGAAGGTCTTTGTGAGAACACAATTAAAGGGTAATCAAAATACTACAATTAACAATAAGAACTGAATTCTCACACTTAATTATAGTTTAGCTCAATTTCCGTATGTTTCATGAAGTCCTCCACCATATTTACAATGATTGACTTTGTTAGAGTTTCAGGGGCTCTCAATGCACAATGATTTGATCCTCATGAATACAAATTATTATGTGACATGTGATTACCAATCACACATTCTTCACCTTTTTTTCCATCAATGTCAACTCTTTTTTCCCCATTTTACTTTTCTTTAATGCTTCTCTTATGATTTTCATCACAACCTTTGGATTCAAATCCATCTAAAGTTGTATTTATAATAACACAAGAACACAATTATAAAATATTTAGAATTAGTGAAATTAAAATAGAACATAAGTGCAATAACCAAAATTACTTGTAGAAAAATAACACAATTCATAATACAGACTTATACCGTTGATTGAATTACCATCTAGCCATTGACTAGATTCTTTGAAATAAAAATCTGATATGGTATTTTGGAGATCACCTGTTCCCTTCGTCTTTTGTTTCTTGATGTTGGTTCCAATTTCAGGGGTTGAAAGGTTGTTTAAAAAATCATGTGTATAAAAAAATACTAGATGAGCCTACTTGTTAACGACCTGAAATGTAGATCTGTGTAGAACATATTTAAAAAAATATCTAATATACTAGAGCATGTAAAATAAAATACATATATTTTGTAGTTGTGTGGGTGGGATCCCACTGTCATGATCCACTGGTCTTCATATGCTTGATTGATGATAATCACAATCTATATCTTCATATAATTTCTTAGAAGAATAACTTTGAACGATCATCCTTACTTAGATCCTTATGAGGAGGGTCTTCTTCTACATCACCGATTGAAGCCTCATGCTTCCTTTTGAGAGAACTTCGACAACTACTGCCATAATGATTGTATTTCTAGCACCTGTAGCATTGGATCTGAGATAGATCCTTCTTTTGTATCTTCTAATCTAGGGGAGGTCTTGATCTCTTGTCTTGATGCTTGTGAATGCACGACTTCCTTCCCCTTCCCTTCCCTTTCTTGGTATGTGATAGGAAAGCTTTATTTTCCTTAGCTTGAGTACCATGAATTATTTGGCGTGTCGCATTTATTTTTTGTTCATGAGTGAATTCTACTCATAGCTTATCAAAATTTGGAAAACTTGGTTCGACACTTATAGTCTGGACGAAAGACTCCCAATATGGTGGGAGATTATTTAGGGTGGTCATGACAAGATCCTTTTCTTCAAGATTGTCTCCACTAGACTTTAGCTTGTCCCGGAGCTCGGTGATTCTCATGAAATATGAGGCAATATCTGTGGACTTCATCATCTTAATGTTCGACAGTTGATTCCTCAATGTGAGATTCACATTGATGCTACTATGTTCAAATATATTCTTTAGGGTTTTGATCATCCTCCTCTTCATCATTTTTTTTGATATCTAACCAAGTGATCTCTAACTAAGTCCACTAAAATCCTCCTTGATTTGGCATCATCCTTTCTCCAGCGAGGTTTGTCTTCTTCGGCTTCTGGTTCTGGGAGATTTTCCTTTACAAACTGTAATAGGTCATTTTCTTCTAGTAGAAGAAGAACCCTAGAATTCCATGGGATGAAATTGGAATCCCCTTCCAAATTATCTTCAACCTTCATGTTGATAATCTTGACTGCAGATATGGATCTAGAGTTGGTCTTCTGTAGTGTTGGTTTTATGGTTCAGGGTCAAATTAGGGTTTGAATTTCCTAGAGTTTTACCCAACAAAAAAATTTCGATCTTGGTCTCTAAATTTCTGTTTTGAGGAGGAGAACAATCCTATGCTAGGCTCACTCAAAAATTACACTTATGTGAAAATCCCTAATTTTTCGTAGTAGTGACAGGACAAAATTGAAAATGCTCAGAATCCAATTCCATTTCTATAGAAAGATGCACCTTCCTTAGAGTGAAATTCCCAAGGCTCTTCTTCTGCCAAAAGGTTGAGTGAATACCTTGAAAGATGAAACCCTATTTTCGACAGGTTTCCAACAGAGTTCCGCCAATGAATTTTTCTAGTATTGATCTGATACCATGTTTGATTTTCTTATAATTTATAGTAGTATATCTTAATTTCATTTATCAATAGGATCACTAGAATATAGACAAAGCACTGAACAATAACGCAAGTATTTTTCACCTTGGAAAACCAATTGGGAAAAACCCAACAAACTTCATTTAGAGATGATAATTCTGAGATCGGATTACAATGAAGAAAGAAAAGAAAAATATGGAAATTCCTTCCAAATATGAAACCCTAAAAATTAGTCTACTTGTAAGCTGCTGTGTAGTTGTTTTCTTTCCTAGAGAAATGCGAACTACTGTTGTGTGCTAAAATGAGGAGGGGGCCCTTCTATTTATACTATTTTTCCACCCATAAAATAACTAGGGCCGACTTCAATTGGGGGTGCAATAAATAATTTTATATTTTATTCTTTTATTGCTGTATTTTCTCCCCAAGGATTACATTGCTCTTTCTATGGTTTAGATGAATAATTACAACAAGTTCAAATCCGAAAGGAGGACAATAAGAATAGCTTCTGAAGTTGCACAAAATACAACATGTCACATGGATGGTCCTGGGCTGTACCTATTGTTAGGATTATTAATCCTCCCTTGCCCAAATTTGTTCATATGTCTAAATCAGGAGTCATGTCTAAATCGGGAGTCCATCCAGTCTATTTTTAGTCATTAGCACCATTGGGTCCACTTGTCCTAATTGGGGCACATGTTTCAATTAATAAAGTGTGGGGAACACTAATTGATGCTTACTGACACTGATTGCACTTAATTGTATCAGTTTAGGAGCCTCCTAGACCAATCCATACAATTTAGGAACCACTGGGAGTGCCGAAACCAACCAAGGTCAGTTCAATTCAGTTAATGACTAGTCAAGCTAAGTTAGGAGTCAGTTACATTCAATTCTAGTCCTATACATTCAGTTAGCACTGTGTTTACTTGGATGCACTCATGAGGGGCGAATTCTCACCTACCACAGAGATTTATCTATAGTCAACACTAAATTTAACACTTGAGTTGTGTTTTAGAGCTTCGATGAACTCTGATCATGGTTTAGACAAGGTCAGTTAACTACCGAGTCCTCCGATAGTGATTTAGACAAGGTCTTAGTTACCTATAGTCAAGAAGAGTCTACCAATTTGAATTTCCTCATGTGGATTCGAATTTCATGTGGCTATTAAAGCCATTGTACTTCATTGTAATTATTATCCAATTACTTTTTGATTAATGAAAGCATTCACAGCTGCAAGCCATTTTTGCATTGTTTCATTCTTCAATTGCTGAGTAAATTGTGTAATCTATTATGTGAGCTGTGGGTTTGTCCATGGATATATGTGCTCAATTTAATATGGTATCAGAGCCTCAGGAGACAAGACACCTCTCCTCCTTAGATCTCCAACTGGAACATTTTTTTGGAGCAAATTTCTCCTTCCAGTACTACACTAGAAGTGGAGAATTTACCACTTAATATCCCAAGTTAGGAAATTTTTGATCAAGCTTGCTTGATCAACTATGCTAGGTGTGAAGGAAATTCCAAAAGTGGAGACTGTCAACCTTACTTTGTATGTTTGATTATGTGATACGTTCTCAGCTTCTTCTCACTGCATTCACTACAGCAACTTAGTCCTTCTTACTACATTCAAAATGGATTATCCGGTGGAGCCTCTCACTCCCTTCAACTATCACCAGTGGAAGGAAAACATGGTGGTAATGATCCACACTAAGCATCTCTTCAGACTCATAGAAGAAACAGAGGAAGAGCCAGATTCAGATAAAGAAAAATCTAAGTACATGAACAGGCTTGATGAAGCCCATGGACACTAGCTCTCCTCAGTCTCTATATATGTTTGGTTCCACATCCAGGAATTGAAGACTCCCAAAGAGGTTTGGGACAAGATTTACTCATTATTTGATAAGCAGGATGAGATGAGTATCCATCAGCTAGAAAATGATCTGATTACTCTCAATCCATCCAATTTCAAATCTCTGAATGAATTCTTCACAAATTTCAAGAACCTTATATATCAGTTGAAGCAATGCAAAGTGAAGAAGGATGAAGATTAGCTCATCCTTCTCATTATCACAAAGCTCAATGCAAACTACTCAGTCTTTGTTTCCACCTTCCAAATAGTAAGTCTCACTACTCCAAATTCGAAGATTCCCACACTTAATTCCTTCATCCAATATCTTATTTTTGAGAATGATAAATTGATCCAAATGGGGATCATTCGATATCCCAAAGATCTAGCTCTAGTTGCAAGAGGAGATAAGGTAGCGAATGAAAAAGGGAAGCAAAGAGATGAGTCCCCTATGAAGAAAGAGTAGTCAAAAGAGCCTTTAGGTTCGAAGAGAAGCAAGAAGAATGGAAAAGGAAAGGTCCTCTGCTCTTAATGTGGAAGGGGCTTTCATTCAGAAAGCTCCTATATGAGAAGACAACTTGATGAAATGGCTCTTCTTTGGAAGAAGCATAACATTTTTGTACCTACTAGCACAAGAAAGGATGAATCTGAAGAAGAATAAGAAGATGAAGAATACCAAAGGAAAGGCCATGCACTAAAGGCTTGCTGCACATCAGCACATGTCTTCCTCATTGATTCTAGAGCTTCCAACCATATGGTTTCATCCAACGAATCATTTTCTTCTTTTCAGTCCTTTGATGGTCCTATTATTCAGATGGAAAATAAAAGTAAAGTCAAAACAAATGGTAATGGATCTGTCAAAATTGAACATGGAAGGTTCAAAGATGTGCTATTTGTTCCCTCCCTAGCTTCAAACCTGTTATTTGTCTATCAGATGACCCATACTGGATCTCCAAAGCAACTGATCTTTGGTCCTGACTCAACGGAGATCAAAGATATATGTACTGGGAGCATCATAGCAAAGGGCACTACAAATCATGCTTCAAAATCATATGAGTTCTCACATTTCATGCCTCCTTCAAAACTAGTGCACTCTCAGCATCCACTTGTAAGGGAAGGTAAAATCATTGCACCTACTTCTTTTACAACTTCTACTAGTATTGCATATCCATCTTTATCAATTTGTGATATTAATATTCAGGTTGAGTCAGATCTAGATTCAGTCCCTACTTCCAAATTGGAAGCTAGGAAGATGACTGGAAACTCACCTGACACTCAGAAAGGAAAGACCCTTGCACTATGCCATTCAATCTTACCTCCTTCAGAGAGATGCAATAAACTCCCTGTAAGATTCTATATGGAAAGGGATTGGTCTCACTACATTCAAAAGAATGGATATGATCATACACCTCTTCATTCAGCAAGAGACAAAGGTTACATTCCTCCTTCCTTCCATCATCATTTTTGGAGAAGAAGGATAAGTCTACATGCCAGGCCCTAGAATACCTGTGCACAGCACACCATGCATGCTGCTTCGCTACCTCATAGAGATGAAGATTGGAGAAATATATTTTCAAGTTTTTCAAACTTGAGACTTGATTCTACCTACTTAGATAGAGGGGGGGCTTTTTTTTCCCATGTGTTTTTTCCCTAGTTCCTTGTATTAAGAAGTTACTTTATTTTACTTGATGTAATGGGTGACCTATGGTCTTAGTTACTAGGGCCCACAGTTTGTCCAAGTTAGCATTCAGGGGGTGTGTTAGAATTATTAATCCTCCCTTTTCCAAATTTGGTCATATGTCTAAATCAGGAGTCATGTCTAAATCAAGAGTCCATCTAGTCTATTTATAGTCATTAGCACCATTGGGTCCACTTGGCCTAATTGGGGCACATGTTTCAGTTACTAAAGTGTGGGGAACACTAATTGAGGGTTACTTCCACTGATTACACTTAATTGCATCATTTTAGGATCCTCCTAGACCAATCCCTATAATTTAGGAGCCACTGGGAGTGCCGAAACCAACCAAGGTCAGTTCAGTTGAGTTAATGACTAGTTAAGCTAAGCTAGGAGTCAATTATGTTCAGTCCTAGTCATCTACATTCAATTAGCACTAGGTTTACTTGACTGCACTCAAGAGGGCATATTTCTCACCTACCACAGTCAGTTACCCTTAGTAAACACTAAATGTAACACTTGAGTTGTGTTTTAGACCTCCGATGAACTTCGGTTATGGTTTAGACAAGTTCAGTTAACTACTGAGTCCTTCGATAGTGATTTAGACAAGGTCTTAGTTACCTATAGTCAAGTAGAGTCTATCAATTCAAATTTCCACATGTGGATTCGAATTTCATGTGGATATTAAATCCATTGCACTTGATTGTAATTATTATCCGATTACTTTTTTATAAGTGAAAGCATTCACAGCTGCAAGCCATTTTTGCACTGTTTCATTCTTCAATTGCTGAGTAAATTGTGTGATCTATTATGTGAGTTGTGTGTTTGTACACAGATCTACGTTCTCAATTTAATACCTACACAATGGATTGTTCAAGGATATGATGAATACCTAGAAGATGACTAGGCCTACACCCAACATGAAACAAGATTGTATCTATATAAACATCCTATGATGGATAGACAAACATATGACACTATTCAATGATCGACAAGATGTGAACTACGCCAACAATGACAATGATGATTCAACTATGATGATGTGACTAGATGTGTTGATGACTATGGCGAGATAATACCTTCCTAGTTAATAGGGAGCATTGTTGTATTTGTAATTTTGAAAGATAGTATGATTTATATTATTTTTGTATTGTTCTATCCCCAATGGAGATGTGTTTTCCTCCTTTCAAGATGTCATTATTGTCTATGGTCATTGAGATAAACCCTCCATTGTAAGTTGAGGAAGTAGTCCCTAAAGTGAATATAATAAAATCGATTTTTACGCCCTGCTAGGAGAAGTTAGTCTTGTTAGGGTGAGAATTCGGCCTAGTCAAGTTGCAAGGTCAGTCACTTGAAGGGTATAAATAGGGATGCTCCCTCCCTCATTTATACATACACTCACTCAATCAATTTCACATGAGGAGAGAGAGAAGGACAAGGAGGAGAGATATAGAGCTACAAAATACTTCTTATACTTGGGTTTTTCCATCTTGTGATATTGTCTTAGTGACAGAACTATTTCAAGGAAGTTTGCATGGTTATCTCTTTTATGGTTTTCCAAAAGGAAAATATTTGTGTCTTGAGTATCTACTCTATATTATGCATATTGTTGTGCTTGTTATTCTTTCAGATAAAGATCCTAATCAATTTGAATTAGATTATAATAACTAGCAATATTATATGATTTAATACACCAGTGTTACTCCTTGGAACGTGGGCATATCCCAAAGACTCATCATGGTTCACAAAACCTTGTAATTGCACCAATATTCCACTTATGGGCTAAGCATACCCATATAAGGCTCTTTATCGTGGTTTGGGATCCTACGTAGGGCACATGAGCCTTAAAATAATATTTTAGGCCCTAAGATGCTTATTTTAGTCCTCAAACTATGGACAGAGCCTTGATTATAGACTTCGGGCACAAAACTTCATAATGATACCCATGTCACAATGTAATCCAAAGATTTCGTTTATAGGGCATATCTGGGGGCTTAGTAGCATGTTCATGGTTTGTGAGCCTTAAAAGCAAATATTTGGGCCTAAAATTCCCATATTCCTTGATATACCATGGCCAGGATATAAGACCCATACATGGTATAAAAAACCTTATAATGGAATCAACATTACACTCATGAGCCAGAAATTCCCTCTACAATTCATGTGTGGTGGTTTGGGAGCCTATTTGTGGTCCGTGAGCACCAAAAACATATTTTAGGCTCTAATATTTTGTTTCATCCTTCGAAAATGGCAAAACCTTACAACCTATCCTTGATGCACACAATCTTGCCATGTAACCGATATTATACTTGTGAGCCACATGTTTCCTTTGCAAGTCTTGTGTTGTGTTTTAGGATCTTGTAGAAAGCACATTTTGGGCCCTAAAATGCTGTTTTTACTCCTCATATCATGGACATGACCCCAAGACCCATATATGGTACACACATCTATGCAATGACACCCATATTATACCCATATTATACTCATAAAAAAGTAATTCCTTTAAAGGGAATGTGTTGTGGTTGGGGACCATGTGAATGACCCATGAACTATAAAATTATTTTTTTACCCTAATACACTAGTGTTCCTTATGAGACTATTAACATATCCCTAAAATCTATTCTTGGCACACAAAACCTCCAAATGGCATTGATATTACACTCATGGGGAAAATATTTGTAAGAAATGCCAAAATTAAATATTAACCTAGGTTAGTTAATGTAATTTAACTAAGAGGTGACTTGAAAAGTCACCTCTCTTCCCCACTTATGGTATAAATTACTGGGGAACCTATTATGTAAATCATCATCTAAATTTATTAAATATACATTTTATACATTACAATCTTTCTTTTCATCTTCCTTTCTCTTCCATTGGTATCACAGCCTCTCGACTCTCAGCACCAAAATTTCTACTGCCCCCTCACGCCATTCTCTATCCCCCTGCTACATCCTCCATTTCCCGTGCACCTGCTCCATCTCTTTCCATATCATGTCATCGATCCCACCCTTCTATCGTTGCATCATCCTCCTGATCCCTGCTCTCCATCCTACTCCCTCCATGCATGCTTTCTCCCTCCATGCGCTCCTGCTCCTTCCATCCACATCATCGCTTTCCATATTCCATCCCTCCCACTACTTCTCCACCCGTTTCATCCATCCTCCACCCCCACTTTTTCTCCATCCTACATCCCTCCTGCCACCGCTCCACCCACCTACTCCATCCTCCCCCCCTTTTCCGCTGCTGCTCCATCCGCCTCTCCACGTCCGCTTATCCACATGATGGTGAAAAAAAAATTAATAATTTTTTTTAAATATTGATAATATTTATTAATATTTATAATATCTATTAATATTATTATTTATTAAAATTATTATTAATTAAGAAAACTATATTATAATAACTATTATTATTATATTTCTTTAAAAAAAATTCGTGGTAGGATGATATCATATAACAAATAAAAATAAATCCATGTTCAATGTCGGGAAGATTCCAACAATCACTAGATCAATCGACACTCGGTTCGATCAAATCAATGAGAAGATTAACAAGAACTATGAGGAACTCGAAGCAAATATCAAACAAAATAGTGACAATTCGACATCACATTGGACACAATATACATCACGAATAGAGAATAACGTCCTCACTCTACAGGAAGACCGAAAGAAAAATCAAGTAGTTTTAATTGCCATCTTGGACAAACTACAATTATCAAATGACCTACAACCAAAATCTCCCAAGAAAACTGGAGCATCCCGATCCTCTATTCAACATGTCTTCCTCAGCCTCATATACAAAAGGACGTCAAATACGAGTGAAATTCAAGTTATCCAAATACGATAGGGATGAGCAACAATGCATAGCATGGATTAACAAAGCCGAGGAAGATCTAGACATACACAACATCCATTATGATGGTGAGAAAATTAAATATGTCTCCATGCATCTAGAAGGAAACACTTACAACTGGTACTTATGGTGGAATAATACTGCAAGAATATGTTCTTACAACTGGGTGAGCTTTAGGAATGACCTCATCAAAATATTCTGTGTTGAAGAAAAGTACTTCTTTGCCAAAATCAGAAGGTTACAACAAAAAAATATTGTTGATGAGTACACCTATGAATGAGAAGCGCTGTCAACTCAAGTTTCGGAGTTATCCGATGACCAACGACTACATACCTACATACACGGTCTAAAACAACACATCCATGATGAGCTAGAATTACACAACATCTCTAACATGGAGGATGTATTACACAAAGCTAGAATTATTGAAACAAAATCTGTTCATACAAATGTTGACCAAGACGACTCCAAAAAGAACCCCCTCCAATTAGCATACACATGAAATCCAATATATACATTTCCTCAACTTAGGTAAGGAACGAATCCCATTTTAGACGCCCAGAGAATAAAGGAAGGGAAATGTAAGTTTTGTGGAGACAAATGGGATCCTAAGAACAAATGCTTACAAAAGAAATTGTATTCCTGTGAAGCAGAGTTGGAAGTCAAGGAACCAATTGAGAATGATGTGAATAGCCAACAAGACTACCACCTAGGAATCGAGGATGACTCCCCACAAATATCATTAGCCACTATTACAGGAATTTCCCAACTGCAAACATCGAAGATTAAAGGACATATAAAAAATTATAATGTCACAGTTCTCATCAACTTGGGCAGCACCCATAGCTTTTTTAATGTCAACCTTGCTAAATTATTTAACCTATTTATTTGTCTAGTACCTAACATGAAGGTTATGGTATCAAATGGAAAGAAGATTGGCAATGTGGGAAAATGTCACAAGGTTAAGTTACAAATGCAAGAGTATAACTTAGAATTGTATTTCTTTGCGATACCACTAGGAGGATTCAACATAGTATTAGGAATAAAATGGTTACAAACCTTGGGTACATACTCTAGAAATCACCAAGCACATTGTATTTGAATTCCATGCGTTTGGGAAAACACACAAATTATACAGTTTCCAACCACCTCCAACACAACTAGTGACATCACATAAGATGGAAAAGCTATGTTGGAAAGACACACTGACGTAAATACCTCAATGTCAAGGAATGGATATTCTAACAAGTGAAGGATATATGAGAAAACAACCAGAGATACAAGAGTTGAATAAAAAACATCGCAAGATGTTTTAGGAGTTACCTATGGAGCTCCCACCTAACGGAAAGACTGAATACATAGTAAAAATAGAACAAGGGACAAAAACTGCCAATAACATCCCATATAGGTATCCACATCAGAGACGTTGCAACAGTTCACGTAATCATTATCATCAATTAATATTTTGGTAAAAATCTTCTCTTCGGGGGAAGGAAATGTAAAAAATGCCAAAATTAAATATTAAGTTATGTTAGTTAATGTAACTTAACTAAGAGGTGACTTGAAAAGTCACCTCTCTTCCCCACTTATGGTATAAATTACCGGTGTACCTATTGTTAGATTTTTATCATTTAAGCTATATGATCTTAGGATCTTATCTGAGAGAATAACATGCACAGCAATAATTACAAGAGATAAGAGACACAAAGCATTTTCCTCGAGGAAACCATATAGGAGAAAACCCCACAACTTCCTCGAAGATAGAATGAGTACCAATGGCAGCAATAAACCCAAAGACAGAAATATAGTCTCCAATAGTTGTTCTCTCTCTATCACTTGAGAGAGCTTCTCCTCTCTCACTCATGCGCCCCAGTTGAGTGAGTGTATGTGTCAAATAGAGAGTCTCGCTCTCTATTTATACTAGTTTCTGACTTTTACAATTACTTACCAGGGTCGACATCTCTAGGAGAGTTTAATAACCCTAGTTCCCCTCAACTGTGGGGGCTTTTCCCTCCAATCAACAAGGAGGGTTAAACTCAACTCAATTATGGGCACTATTTCCCCTACTTACAATGCAGGGTTAACATCATTGAATTTACATGACTTTATTATATTAATGACTCTGTCGATAAAAAAATTAGGGTATAATGAAATACAAATCATTCTCTCGATAGGAACATCGGGGTACAATATAAGATATACAAGTGAATACATTCCAAAGTTACAGATACATCAACACTCCCTCTTAACTAGGAAGGTATTCTCTTGAAACAATTCATCAGTACAAGTCTTCTTCTCTGGATCAAATCTAGATCATCATCAAAACTAGATCATCACTAGATCATCATCGAAATTGGATCATCATCAAAGCTGGATCATCACTGGATCATCACTAGATCATCACTAGATCACCATCATCACCACTTCCATTATCTCGATTAACTGGTGCTATCTCTCAATTCTACTCGTCATAGGAAGTTCTATAGAGCCAACCTTTTTTCATGCTGTTTGTAGGCCCAACATCCATGTAGCTCTTCATCTTCTTCAACACTTATATCTGACCCAGTCAGAAATTCCTACCCAACACTTACATCTGACCATGGGAGGAACACATCCACCATGTCAAAAAGGCACGCCCAACACTCACATCTGACCATGGGAGGAACACATCCACCACCATGTCATAAAGGCCCAGCACTCGCATTTGACCATGGGAGGCCCAGTCTGCTACCATGTTAGAAAGGCTCATCCAACATTTATATCTGACCTAGTCAGAAAGGCCCAATGCTCACATCTGACCATGGGAGGCCCAACCTACCACCATGTCAGAAAGACTCATCCAGCACTTATATCTGACCTAGTCAGAAAGGATTAACACTCACATATGACCTTGGGAGGGCCAGCCTGCCACCATGTCAGAAAGGATCAACACTTATATCCTCCCATGGGAGGCCCATCCTACCACCATGTTGGAAAGGCTCAACACTTATATCTGACCATGGGAGGCCCAGCCCACCACCATGTTGGAAAGGCTTAGCACTTATATCCGACCATGGGAGGCCTGGGATTCCACCATGTAAAAAAGGATCAGCACTTATATCTGACCCAGTTAGAAAGGCTACGCACTTACATCTGACCCAGTCATAAATGCTCTGCACTTACATCTGACCATGGGAGGACCCCCATACCACCATGTCAGAAAGAACTTGCACTTACATCTGACCATGGGAGGGCCCACCTACGACCCTATCATAAAGGCTCTACACTTACATCTGACCACGGGAGTACCCACCTACCACTATGTCAGAAAGGCTCCTACAATTATATCTGACCATAGAAGGAACCAATCCTACCATGTTAGAAAGGCTCTCGGGTTCATCACCTCCCCTTGGAGGAAACCTCGATCTGGAGAACACCAAGATTCTCCCTGAAGTACTCAAACTTCACTCTGGCCATTTCTAGCATAGAATCACATCAGGGATGGTTACATACAAGGATAACCTATGAGCTTCGCCAGGACCAATTACATCTAAGGACAACCTACAAGACCATTTACCTATGAGCCACCTACGAGCTTCACCAGGATTTCATGCTCAAACAACTTGTCTCATAGGCTATGCTATAAATCCCTCTTTTAAGATATCTCGATCTAGATCACATACTCAAGCTTCACTGCTCCTTTCTGCATCATACAAAAATGCAAGTCAGATCAATCAAATCAAATAGTAAAAAGAAACATACTACCTCCCAAATAGGTGAACAAGTGGCAAAATTTTTTGCCTCTACTATTCTCAATGCCATGCAGGACTCCTTCCTATTAACCAAGAGGTCACACTTGATCTCATATTGAAGCAGCATCTTGAAGTTATCTTCCTATCAATGGCACTGCCTACCCAATATGAATCCACATAACCCTCCAAGTTAATCTTTAGATTTGTATCATACTTGAGCCCATACTCAACTGTACCCTTGAGGTACCTCATTGCATGCTTTGCAATCATGAGGTGAACATGTATCAATGTGTTCACAACAAAAAAAAATTTGGTCTCATATTCATCAGTTACATCAATGACCCAATCATTTGACGATACATTGTAGCATCAACCGAATCTGATTAAGCATCACTCAATAGCTTCAGTTTTGATGCCATAGGTGTGGTCATGGCCATATAGTCCATCATCCTGAATCTCTTTAGGATCTCTATTGCATACTTCCCTTTTCCCAGGGAGATTCCATTCGCATTCTTCCACACCTCCATATCCAAGTCCTTTGAAATCGACAACAAGTATCGTTCTTGCAGCTCTAATGAGTTCCTCTTTTCTATCAACAACAAGTCGTCAACATTTAACAAGAGCATCACTGGTATTCCAACTTCAACCTTGAAGTAAAGGTTGGAATCCACTTTACTCTCATTAAATCCTAGATTCATCAGTAATCTATCCACCATGTCGAACCTTAGGATCTTCTGTAGTCACTCCGTCTGAAGTGGAGCATCATTCTCCCTCTTCCTTTCGTACTCTATGCATTGAAACATTCTGTACTAGAGTGAAAATTAGCTTCCTATGATACTAATATTCTATGTACCCATCTAGGGTCACTAGATACCAAGATCCTCTATCTTGAGCCTTTTCAAAAGTTCTTCTCGCACCCATCTGTGAGTTGTCATCCTCTATAGGCTTTCATATTCAACCTTGTAGCAAAGGTTAAGATCTTCATCAGTCTAGGTGATCTTCAAACTCCTCATGTATGTGTTATCCCAAGGGTGTCTTATGAGCTCATACAAGGCCTTCTTTAATTTGCACACATGATTCTGCCTATCACGTGTCTTACTTCTAGTGGTTGCAAATGTCTCTTTGTAGTATATACCTTCTTTCCATGAGACATTAGAGGAAATTTGGGGTCTAAAATGGGCCTTAAAAGAAAATGCGCTAACAATAAATTTTGTGAGTTGGAATTCAAGAACCAATAGAATTTCAATAAAATGAGTCAACCATAATGGTTGAATTGACATATTTGTCATAGAAGAAAACTACTTTTTTTGTTCGTATTTTCAACCCATCTCCCTGTTTTTTACTCAAATTCTGAGTGGGAGAGATTGTTGGATGCGAAATTTAATCCTTCATCCAATGAGTACCCACACTGCATACTTTTGATAGACATCGCTACCCCAAAAACCATAAATACCTGAAAAAATGTGATGATGACATCATCATCACATTTTTTCAGGTATTTGTTGTTTTTTGGGTAGCGGGGTCTATAAAAAGTATGTAGTGTGGGTACTCTTTGGATTTAGAATTAAATTATGCATCAAATGAGCTCTCCCACTCAGAATATGAGTAAAAACACAGGGAGATATGTCGAAAATACGAATAAAAAAGTAGTTTTTTCACTCTTTCTCCAAAATTAATAACTATTATTTTATTATTTTAACTATTATTTTATTGTTTTCCTTAGGAGGCCCATTTTAGACTTCAAATTTCCTCTAATGAGCCTCATGCTATGAATCTTTCCTTGTATCCCATGATGTTGCCATCTACTACATGCTAGATCGTGTAGATCCATATGGAAGACATTACGGATTTCCCTTGATCCAGGAGGATATTGGTGGCCACCCACCTATTCCACTTGGACCCCCATCATTGTTTCTTCCAGTTTTCCACTTTCCTTAATTGTAGCACAATTTACTATTTTTGGCAGTTTTCAGGTCCTAAACTTTTGGATCCGTTTTGAGGCCCTAAACGATGTTTTTTCGACATCGAATGGTCAAGAAAATGTGAGTCTATTTTGGACTTGATATTTTTTATTTATGGATGTAGTCCTTGAATAGATATTTCTAACGATGTATCATGTGCATCAAATGGAGGTAGTATGCCAAAGTTACAACCCCAATAAATTGATGTACCAAGTTACCCAACGGGGCCCACATTCTGGCATTTTACCTCCTAGGGTTAGGTTTTTGGATGTGTAGGGTTTCCATTGTTTCTCAATAATATATAGGCCTTTGAGCCTCATTGTAACACAGATTTTAGAGGCATGTAGCTGCCACATCTCTTCTCAGAGAAACGCCACCAGCACTCTAGCGAGTTTAATTCCATTCTATATGTAAACAAGTTTGAGTTCTTTGATTAATAAAGTGAAGTGTTATTTCTGCCGCATATTTCTTATTTATGTATTCTGCTACATTCCTACATCAATCTAGATCATTGGTATCAAATCAATCTTCTCTTTATCGATCCTTCTTTGCATGTCCCCAACGAGGGCAAGGTATAAAGAGTTAGGGATTGATCTGGTTGAGCCTTTGCAAGATAAGCCTCATAAATACCGACGACCACCCATGGGGGATGAAAATAAAGATGAGGGCATAGAAGATTCTATCAAAATGTTGCTCGAGGAGGCCCTTAAAAAATAAAGGAATACGATTATGGATAACTTCACTCAGATCCTTCAACGACTTCCCACTGGCAGCGCATCTGCATCTAGCAGCCACTCTGGATTCGCAACCCCTTTTAAGGTACAAGTAAACTTTGATATTCCCATATTTGATGGCCGAATAGATGCAGATGCTGTAGATAGATGGTTGAATATATTAGAAGGATATTTCTCGGTTCATGACTTTTCCGACAGGGAAAAGATTACTTTTTCACTACTCAAATCCACCCCCCATGTTAAGGACTGGTGGGAAGCCTACTGTGAGAGAAAGGACGAGGAGGATCCCTCTTTGTTCTCGGCTGTGCCCACTTGGAATTATTTCCAAGATGCCATAAAGGGACAATATTATCTCATGGGGAGCTATGAGGACAAGTACATACAATGGACTATGTTGTGGTAGCAAAGAGATCAAGATGTGCATGAACTGACGAATTTGTTCTATACCCTACGCACCAAGTTGGGTATCAAAGATTCAGAGAAACATTTGGTACTGATGTACCGCAGTTGTCTGCATAGATACATTCAGAAGGAAATGGAGTTCCTTGACATCTCCTCACTTGGTATGGCATACTGGTATGCTTCCAAAATTGAGAAAAAATTCAAATAGAAAAAGCGAGACTTTGGATCTATGAATCAGAAGCACGCGAAAGGTGCCCCCAAACCGTGAAACCAAGGACACAGCCAAAACATGGTAAATCAAGACAACTTGCCAAAGCTACAAGAAAAGAGCAACATTTCAAAGCTGAAGAAGGAAGCGAGAAAGTGGTGTGAGTTCCTTAAGAGCCCCACTCACAACATAAGTGAGTGTCGGGACAAGCAGTCGCTAGCGGACGAGATAAAGGCTTTCGAATCATATTCATACTCTAACACTGAATCAGAACCCGAGAAGGGGAACGACGAGGGGAATAAGATTATAGATGTAGATCCCAATGCCACTGTTGCCACCACAATGATCCAAAAGGAAGAACCAAAAGATTCATTGGAGGAGGAGTGTCTTTTCCACTCCTAGATGTGGGTAAAGGGTTCCCCGCTACAATTCATTCACTACAACAAATCCTATAATTAGTATCCCATTTAGTGTCCCTTTTTAGTGTATTTTTTTTTACATTGAGTGGTTAAACTAGACACTAAATGGGACGCATCATGGACAGAACTTAAAGCGTCTCAAAAAGTGTCCTTTTTTGCGTCCTAGATAGCATCCTTTATGGAATCCAAATTAGCATCTATTTTTTTGCTTCCAAAATAATGTCCAACTTTTCTTCCTAAATAACATCCTATTTTTCTTCCTATAGAGCACCTATTATTGCTTCCTAGAGAGTGTCCACCTTTTCTTCCTAAATGGCATCCTAGTTAGCACCATATTTGCATCCAATATTGCATCCATTTTTGCTACCACTTTAGCATCCCATTTTGCACCAAGTTTTACTTCCAAAATAACGTCCAACTTTGCTTCCTAAATAACGTCCTATTTTGCTTCCACGTTTTACTTCCAAAATAACGTCCAACTTTGCTACCTAAATAACATCTCATTTTGCACCACGTTTTACTTCCAAAATAACGTCCAGCTTTGCTTCCTAAATAACGTCTTATTTTTCTTCCTATAGAGCGTTCGTTATTGCTTCCCTAGAGAGTGTCCGCTTTTGCTTCCTAAATGGCATCCCCATTAGCACCATATTTTCATCCATTTTAGCTACCACTTTAGCATCCCATTTTGCACCATGTTTTAGTGCCAAGTTTTGCAACCAATGTTGCTTCTAGATGTAGAACATAGTGGGATTCCATTTTAGCTCATGTTTCTGCTTCCTTATTAGCACCACAATAGACTTGTTATTTAACACCTACAACCATATCCAATTGTGTGCTATTATTTTTATTATATAAAATTATTATAATTATTCATTAATTTCAATGGTTCTCATTTATCATTTACTTCATAGTTCTTAAATAACATAACGAAACATTCAATTTAATTGTAGATACAATTATTGAGATTAATTGCATAGCATTTATGAATAAATTTAAGAGAAACATGCAACATTTATCCAAAATAATAATATTAATTTTCTATTAAAAGGTCATCAAAAACTTCTGATATATATAAATTTAAAATATAATAATTATAACATCGACATTATTTTTCAATCAAAATAAGTGAAATTATAAAACATCATCACATCAATAATCTATCATATAGATAATCGTATTAAGGTTAAAAGAACAAGCGAACAATATATAGTGAAAATGTCAATATCACAATAAATATTAAAAATCAAAATTTATCAACAGTAATCCAAGTTTATATGTCAACATGAATTTTCATACAGATCAAAATGACCCAAAATGTAATATGGACTTGGATAATCAGAAAAATAACAATGTGTCTAGTAGCATGGAGAAAGCAAAAAACATCCACAATCTCAATAGAAGCATCAATGGATACCATCGTCATCATATATCCCAACATCATATCCATCATCATTTTCATTTGATCTGACTGTATCATTATTAGTGATATCTTTCTCAGGTAGATCGGTGGAAACATAATCAGTATCATCAACTTCGTCACCTTCACCATTTTTCTGCAAATACCAAGAAATAATCAATTTAAAACATTAGTCACAATTTCATTACATAATGCATATTTTATGTTATATTGCAAATATTAGTGTGATCATTTATGCATTCTCACGAGTTTTCCAACCATGAATATAAACATCATCTCTTCAACATATAGTAACCACACATATTGTATCCGCAACCATGCATACACATACATGTACACCATACATTTTCATATCACAATAGAGGAAGACATAGAGGCAAGGAACCAAACCTTGAAATGCCATTAGCTGACCCATGTGACTTGAGAAGAAAACAAGCCTACCCATATGAGTATCAACTTAGAATGGCCCGTGACAGTATCTAGAATGAATAAAATAAATTATTCTTTACAAGACAATACAATGTTTAGGCCAAATTCTTCTTCAAATATATGCTAACTACTTTTAGAGTTATTGAAGAAACATTGAACTTGAACTTTACCATCTCAAGTGAAAGTTTAAATTAACATGATTCTTTCTAAATCAAAACAAAACTATGAAAGTTGTCTAGTCTATCTTTTGTGAAAGTTCAACAAATATGATTTTATGTAAAAAAAAAACTAAGGTTATCATGTCTAAACTTAATCAATGGTAGTGAAGATGCTCGTTTTTTAATAAGGATATGCTAAAAATTTGATCCACTTTATTTAATAATGCTTCAAAAAATTAAGAAATTTAACATAGTGGAATCAAAACCACGGCAATTGAGGCAAAAGGAGTGAGATTATAGACCAACACGTATAATACAAAACTACAAAACCAAGCAGTAATTTACCATTCATTCAAATTCCATTAGAAATATGTTTATTCATAATGATGATTTTAGTATAAACACAGAGGGAATTCAGATTTCAACATCTTTGTTAGGATTTGCTACATGAGTAATTCGTAGAGTTAATTACTTGCTCAACATTCCATTTGCGACATGAGTACTTTGCCTAACTACAAAGTGGTCAAAGGAACTAGATGCATGTTGCAAGTTCCATCCATTTGCATTCTAAATTTGTGTGAGGGTGGTAATAAAAACCAAGCTGATTTTCTTTAGTACTAAATGTTCAAGTGTACTATTCTTCTTGTGTAAGTATACTATGTTAAATACTACTTGTTTAGTTGTAAGAGATACCACCAATTATCATGCTCTACCTCACAAAAAATGCAGTCAAAATCCCTAATGATAATCCCATATGGTTCCAACAGTCACATGAAACCTACAACAGTTTCCATTTAAAGTGTTTGACAAAGATTCAAAGCCGATTGCTTCCACCATAAGCTACAGTAGTTGGCTAGTAAAGTGCTTGTGAAAATTTGTGAGAAAAATCTCTCCCACGCAAGGTATGGAAGCCTAATATTGGAGAAGGAAAACCTACATCATTCAATTAGTAGGATTGTAAGGAATTATAGGAGAAGGTTGTGAGAAAACCATGCCCAAAGTCAACCAAGGGAACAATTAACATTTTGATTGGGACATTAAAGAGATATATCCACTTTAACCACTTGGATTGCTTATACCCATCATATGTGCATAAATACAACTTAAGGAATCAATTCACCACCTCATTTTGGCCATCTATCTACAGATGGAAAGTTGTACTCATCTTGAAGGATGTTCCTTGCAAATTCCATCTTGAAAACAACTATTGCCAAAAATGAACTCTAAATATAGGGTATTTAACGCAAATCATTAGGATTTTAGTATAAACACACATGGAATTCAGATTTCAACATCTTTGTAGATTCAATTACTTTGATAGCATTTTCTACACGAGTAATTCATATAGTTAATTACTTGTTCTATATTCCATTTGGGACATGAGTACTTTGCCTAACTACAATGTGGTCAAAGGAACTAGATGCATGTTGCAAGTTCCATCCATTTGCATTCCAAATTTGTGGGAGGGTGGTAATAAAAACTAAGCTTATTTTCTTTAGTACTACATGATCAAGTCTACTATTCTTCTTGTGTAACTACACTATGTTAAATACTACTTGTCTAGCTGTAAGATATACCAACAAATATCATGCTCTACCTCACCAAAAATGTAGTCAAAATCCATAATGATAATCCCATATGGTTCAAACAGTCACAAAAAACCTACAACAGTTTCCATTTAAATTATTTGTCAATGATTCAAGGTAGATTGCTTACACCATAAGCTACAACAGTTGGCAAGTAAAGTGCTTGTGAAAAGTTGTGAGCCAAATATCCCCCACGCAACGTCTGGAAGCCTACTATTGGAGAAGGAAAACCTACAGTAGTCAATTAGTAGGATTGTAAGGAATTATAGGAGAAGGTTGTGAGAAAAACCATGCCCAAAGTCAACTAAGGGAACAATTAACATTTTGCTTGGGAAATTACAGAGCTGTATCAACTTTAACCACTTGGATTGCTTATACCCATCATATGTGCTTAAATAGAATTTAAGGAATTGATTCACCACTTGAGTTTGGACATCTATCTACAGATGGAAAGTTGTACTCATCTTGAAGGATGTTCCTTGCAAATTCCAGCTTGAAAACAACTCTTGCCAAAAATTAACTGTAAATTTAGGATCTTTAACGCAGATCATTAGGATTTTACTATAAACAAACATGGAATTCAGATTTCAACATCTTTGTAGATTTAATTACTTGTTCAACATTCCATTTGGGACATGAGTACTTTTCCTAACTACAAAGTGGTCAAAGGAACTAGATGAATGTTGCAAGTTCCATCCATTTGCATTCCAAATTTGTGGGAGGGTGGTAATAAAAACCAAGTTGATTTTATTTAGTACTACATGTTCAATCCTACTATTCTTCTTGTGTAACTACACTATGTTAAATACTACTTGTCTAGTTGTAAGAGATACCACCAATTATCATGCTCTACCTCACCAAAAATGCAGTCAAATCCATAATGATAATCCCATATGGTTCAAATAGTCACACGAAACCTACAACAGTTTCCATTTAAAGTGTTTGAAAAAGATTCAATGTAGATTCCTTCCACCATAAGCTACAACAGTTTGCTAGTAAATTTCTTGTGAAAAGTTGTGAGCCAAATCTCTCCCACACAAGGTCTAGAAGCCCAATATTGGAGAAGCTTAAATTCAACAAAATAGAATAGAAACTAGGGAACCAGTTTTATAGAAAACAAAACATAACTTATATTGATGTTCATAGATGAACAAAAGAGATCAATGGGGAAGTGTATCACATCATCAAAATGTGTAAGACATCTTTGGATTGAATATTTAAAGTAATACAAAACAAATAAACACAAATGTATGATGATACTAGATAATAAAAATGCTCGTGATACGAGGTGAAAATACAAATCTAATATGGTTAATCATTGATTAACTATGGAATATACAAGGCCTATAACAACATGACATTTGAAAATAAGTTACAGCTTAAATTGAAAATAACTTTAATGCCATCAGACCTCACTGTAGAGTCCAATTAGATAGTGGGGTAAATTTTCTTAGGACACCGGAGTAAGGTTACCCTCTGTTACCCGCTGTTTGTATGGGGTAAATTTTGAAACCTTTTTCGACCTTGCAAGAATTATTGGGCACCTAGCTAACATCATTTGCTAATATTAAAATTTTGGGCAGCATCTAATTGAATTTTGGACAAGCATTGATCAACCATGCAAAGGTATTGTGAGCATAGAATAATATTCAATCCTAGTTTAGATATGGAGGACGCTTGAAGGTTTGAGCATTCATGGGGATATTTCAGTGTTTTATTGGGAGCAGATCTGAAACTCTCATGACAGTAGGAAACCAACAACATATTGAGGGTTACACATGGATGGATGAGATAGGTTCTTGACATTGGTTCACAATTCAAAGTTTGTTGATGCCATAGGAGTGATTCTACTAGCTTATGGATGTTCATGGAATATGTGGGCTAGGAAATTTGATTGATCTTGATACACTATCTTATGGTTCATTATTATGGTGCATGTTTCCTAACAACAATTTTGTTTTATTTGGGGCTAGAAGCTTTCTCTTGCACTTTCCATCACATGTAACCTGTAGATTCGAAAATCAAAATGGCTTTATGGGACATAGATGTCTATTTCCTAAAATTAATGAATTAATCAGAGCTACAAAATCAAGTTATAGTTAAGCCAAATTTTTCCCAAGGGCTTCTATGTGTGGAACAGAGCATTGGTTTAGGTTGTAGGCAAACTTGATGATGCACATTTCCAGCATACTCCATGCCTCTGAATCCCTAAGGGATGTGTGTTGCAGTTACCATTGCCATGGACCAACAATTGAGATAGGAATTTAAAGGGCTTGTGGTGGGTACAAGTATCATTACAAGCATTGTCGTTACTTCAGGATTCAACTATGAGTGAATACATGACAAGGTTGGTTGAGAATTCTCCTCCATACTCCACAATACTCAAAGAGGTCAATCAATACACTAATCAAGATATAGAAGAGGATAGAACAATGGATATCACTGGTATAAACTCTATTTCAAAACAATGCATTCTTACATCATCTGAACTGAACATGTCAGACTGGGATGGAAAAGTTCCAATGGAGTGCTATGCCAAGCCTTAGGAAGTGAATTGGTGGAATCATTACAACCTTCATGGTATTGTTAGTTGAGAAGCAAGTAGCCATGGCCATCTTACGCCTATAAAGTGGAATGACAATGTTAATTGTCAGTGAGCTGTTTGATTGTGGGAATTCTACAGTGGCCAATAGATGTAGCTTCACTTGAGCATATTAAGGAGGGATTCGGCCTTAAAAAGGGATTCTCAAATTGTTGTGGGGAAATAGATGCAACCCATGTTAAGCTTGAGATTTCATACAAGGAGTCATCCACTGATTGGTATAACCGTGAACATAATTATAATATACTTGTTCAACCCATTGTAGATAGTAATTGCGCTTCCTTGAAATTTCTGTGAGTGGCCCAGGTCTCTTAAAGATGTTGTTCTATTAAGGAATTCTTCCTTTTACAGACTGTGTGAGGAAGGTACACTAATTAATGGTCCTATGGTACCCTTTGGGGGTTATGACATGAGAGAGTACATTAATGGGGATAATTCCTATCCAATCCTACCCTGGTTGATTGTGCCTTTTTCAGGGAAACTAACTGATAAACAAAGACTCTTCAACTTCAAGCTGTCCTACACATAGAATGTTGTGGGGTGTGCTCTTGAAAAAATGAGGAACACATGGAAACTTATACAAACAAAGATCAAGAAACACAATATGGATATGGTACCCCAGACAATCCTTTCATGTTGCATATTATATAATATGCTTATTTCAACCAAAGCATATGAGAATGAAAATGTGAATTAGAAAATTGATGAGTCAGGGAATGGACATAGTAGAGGTAAATCCAGATGCAATCTCAAGCATCCTAGATCTCTCGAAACTATATTGGGCATGGATATTTTGCTTACAATATGGGATATGAAAAACAATTAACTCAATGTCATTCTGAGTCAACTTTACCAAATGAAAACTAGTTTCCTTTCTGATTTTGGCCCCAAACTTTACTTCATTCCCAGATCTAAAGATGAAAGGGGACTTTGTCTACCAATCCAACCACCATTTTTGGCATCCAATTGAGCATGAACGAGACTTAGTGGCACACCTTATAGGTCTAATATGAAGAGATAGAACCCTAGCATTTAGATCTTTTTGTAATAGCAACATCATTTCTCACGACTAATTTTGTAACCTTGATAGATTTTCACCTTAACACGATTTCAGGAAAAAGGCATGCAATGGAGGGTTGATTCTGGAAAGCAGAGGCAAAGGCAGAGATCTAATATTGAATGAGAATGGCCATCTTGTAGACATGAATGCCTTGCTAAATAGATTGAACAGCAGCACTGCTAGAACCGTGAAGGGGGAAGAGTAATGTACCCATTCAGATTTTATGCAATCACAATGGTTGTGCAATATTTCTAATAAACAGGATTGGGCATGCGTTGAAGAAAAGAGTGATCCTTTGGATATATGCCGCAATGATTCAAATTTTAAAATCATGGGAAACATACAACACTCAATTAGTAGGATTGTAAATAATTATAGGAGAAGGTTGTGAGAAAAACCATGCCCAAATTCAACCAAGGGAACAATTAACATTTTTCTTGGGACATTACAGAGCTGTATCCACTTTAACCACTTGGATTGCTTAATCCCATCATATGTGCATAAATACCATTTAAGGAATCGATTCACCACCTTAGTTTGGACATCTATCTATAGATGGAAATTTGTACTCATCTTGAAGGATGTTCCTTGCAAATTCTAGCTTGAAAACAAATCTTGCCAAAAAGGAACTGTAAATTTAGGATCTTTAATGCAAATCATTAGGATTTTAGTATAAACATACATGGAATTCAGATTTCAAAATCTCTGTAGATTTAATTACTTTGTTAGCATTTGCTAGATGAGTAATTTGTAGAGTTATTTAATTCTTCAACATTCCATTTGGGACATGAGTACTTTTCCTAACTACAAAGTGGTCAAAGGAACTAGATGCATGTTGAAAGTTCCATCCATTTGCATTCCAAATTTGTGGGAGGGTGGTAGTAAAAACCAAGCTGATTTTCTTTATTACTACATGTTCAAGTCTACTATTCTTCTTGTGTAACTACACTATGTTAAATACTACTTGTCTAGTTGTAAGAGATACCACCAATTATCATTCTCTACCTCACCAAAAATGCAGTCAAAATCCATAATGATAAACCCATATGGTTCAAACAAGCACACAAAACCTACAACAGTTTCCATTTAAAGTGTTTGACAAAGATTCAAGGCATTTTGCTTGCACCATAAGCTATAGCAGTTGTCTAGTAAAGTACTCGTGAAAATTTGTGAGCCAAATCTGTCCCACGCAAGGTTTGGAAGCCCAATATTGGAGAAGGAAAACCTGCAGCAATCAATTAGTAGAATTGTAAGGAATTATAGGAGAAGGTTGTGAGAAAAACCATGCCCAAATTCAACCAAGGGAACAATTAACATTTTTCTTGGGACATTACATATTTGTATCCACTTTAACCACTTGGATTTCTTATACCCATCATATGTGCATAAATACAATTTAAGGAACCGATTCACCACCTTTGTTTGGCCATCCATCTAGCAGGAGGTAGGAGTAAGTACTTTATAATCAGTTCGGGAATAGATAACCACAATATATTACTTCTGTTATGAAATTACAACAGTCAATAACACTTTAGAAATAGATGAAAAATTATCCAAAACAATGCCAACTTACCATATAAGATGTACCCCGAGGATTAGGGTAAGGGTCATACCTCAAGAAGGTAAGAGAGGCCACTAAATTAGTAAATTAGGTTTGGAAATAACTAACTAGATATAGTTTAAACCCTTATCATCCCTCAAAATAGATGGTGGACCCACCTAAAACTTTCCAACAAATGTCCAACCCCCCAAGGGTCAATCCTAGGCCTTTTCCTTGCCGTTTTAGGTTTTCAAGGCTTGCTGATTTGACAGATGTAACTTTTGTATCTGTTATACCAGATCTGAAAACTACCCTAGATAACACAAAACATGGAATATTTTTCAATAAAACAACCGGAAAGAAGTGCCCTTGGGAATTCACCAAGACACCTACTAGGGCACACTTTTCCAATGGAGCACAATTCCAAAATTCACGATATTTTTTTAAATATAATTTCTACATTTTTACTGTTTTTCCAAATATTGTTTTTGTAATTTTGAAATATGTACAACAGATTTTTGATCAAATTTAAGAAGAGAAGGGGTTTAGTCCTTAACCGTAGGGAAATAAGACATCAAGGTTAATGTCCCTTTTCAATTTGGATTTCAATATTTACCAATTAGAGGAAAGACTAATAACCCTATATAGGTCAAAGTAGCCTTAGCCTAATTAAGGAAAACAATGAACTTCTAGGCCCTACTATGTAGATCTTCAAGAGGAAAGTCTCCTCAAATAAGATTGACAAGATGCAAGTAAATCCCTAACTTTATTTGCTTAAGGTGCACAATAACAACATCAAACAAGAAAATTAAAAGATCTTACAAACATACACTAAGAAAAGAGCAAGAGAAACCTTAGATCCTTAGTTGTGAGTTATAACAACCATTCTTTGAATCAACCTTGAGAGATAGAAAACCCTAAAAATTCATCACAGACTGTTCTTACCTACAAAATAAGTTGCCTCTTGAGATTGTACACCCATCAACATATTAATCAACACTTTCTGTAACTTCTCCTAGTGTATCAGCAGTCTCTAGAACCCACACAAATAACAAGAGTATAAGTTCTAGGAAATGAAATGAAAGTATGCCACATATCAAATATATATATAAATACGGCTTCCAAACAGTGAGAAGATATTATATGTTCATGCACAATTTTTTCCATTGGCATTTAGGTGCTTATTTTTCGATGACAAGAAACCAAGTTGCTTGGTCCTAGAAAACATAACTATTTCTCTTAAAACACATATAGGAAACCTTAGAAACATGTGAAAATTTTACTTTAAGAGAAGTGTTTTTGAGTGGTGGACTGAGGAATGATAGCATGAAAAAAACACTACCTCTGATAACAAAAGGCACATTCTTCTATATTTTACAAGTCATTCTTCCAGATAAAGGAAATACAAATTTTTTCATCTAGTGTTTCTAACAATATGACCAACATGGAATTAATAGTCTTGTTCATTAACATTTCTACTAAAGGACAAGGATGTTTTAGAGGGTCTTAGGCACATGATTCCAGAAAGTTGTCCATATGGAATAGAGATCCATCATGACAGCCCAGTATGTAGGAATTGGAGATGGAGGTGTGAAAAGCTTGTTTATATATGCAGTTTAAGCGATATAAACCTTGTTATATATAAGTAAATATGAAAATACAAAGCATGTATGCTTGTTCAGATTTCCTTGTCAATGTGATTGAATAAAGAGTGTGTAAAAATGCAAGAAAACTATGTTTCAAAGTGAGCATAAGTGAGAGGGTATAAAATATGTTCAATAGGCTATGTGGGTAGACAAATATTTTCAATAGGCTATGCTTTTTTATATAAATCAATAACATATATGTGGGAATGAATTCACCATTTATATTCCAAAGAAAGGATCCACAATAATACATATAATATACCTTATAAAGTGGCCAAAATTTATAACTCCAATACACAGGTCACATTGGACATATCATTTTGTAAATAACACAAATTTTCTTGCATTACAACCTCACACAAGTTTCCAATACACTTAGAAGTAGCCTAAGTTACTAGGATTTGGATACAAATACATATATGGATATGGCCACCATATTTTTGAAAATCCAAGATCCACATACGGTAGGGAAACAACATTACAAAAATCTATAGCAATAAGTTTATAATAAATAAATAAAAAACATATTTGAGAATCAAAATAATTCAGGAATCACGAGAGTAGGCCTATAGGTTACAAAGAGAGAGTTCTCATACATATTACTAATAGCCATGCATGCACCTAATAATTTGATAAGTTCAAACCATCGTTTATAATTGATAATTTTAAATATTATTTCAGCATGAACTTGAAGCAAGTCATAACAACGTTTTTGTGAGCCACATCCACGTGACTATATCAACAACAAATCAAGTGGTTTTCTTGAAGGCTAGAGAGGACTAAGTAATAGTGTGGGTGAAGTTATTTTTTTCATCATACCTACTATCAAGGTCACAGTCCACTGGTTGACATCTATTTTATCCAACAACCTCTCCGGTTCTTTCTAGCGATCTTGATCTAAGGTTGTGTACCATTCTAGAAGAGACCATGGAAAAATGAAGAGATGGAGACTAAAAAATACTCCAAACACTTTAAACAAGATCAAAAGATTAAAAACATCACCAATATGGTATAAATGTGAAAAATCAGTACAAATAATAGAACACATCTCAAGAATATCAAATACGAGTGATAAAATACTCTGAAATCCAGTAAGTTAAAGATGAAACCTTCTTTTTTCCTTTTATATTCACCAACGGTTCCTGAGGATAATGACCTGGGCACTCCAACATTTTTCCATCTCCCCTGCCAGGTTCTCCAACAATGAAGAGCCCTTCTTTAAATGAATGTGATCTATGGAGTGAAAGTGAATGCCGAGTAAGTACCTGGTTAGGTTTGAACCCTGAACTATGCCCAACTCAAAATCTAATAACTCATAGGCATCATAGTGGTTATGTGGATAAAACCTGACCAAAAAGAAATCATCATATTGTATGGCCACAAGAAAATGTATGCATCTTCCTCCTATTCCACATCACCCAGCACTAAACTTGGGGTAGGTGTATACCTTGCAAGCTTCATTTTCCTCGTTAAGCTCTCCAACATTGTATATATTTCCTTTGATTGTGGGTGTGATCTATCTCACACATAGAATGTATGAACCTTGTTGTTTATCTCAATCCAACATCACTCTTTCTTTGTTTTTAATACCCTATCTTTCATCATCTTTATCACCTCCTCTAATTTACCCCATTGTCTAGTAGTAGCATACATATTTCCCAAAAATATATAGTTTCCAGCATTTTCTGGCTCCAATTCAAAAAGGATCCTTGCTACACATTCCCCTAACATTAAATTGCAATGTATTTTGCAAGCTCCAAGTAAGGCTCCCCACACACCAGCATTAGCCTACACTAGCATCATCTTTACAAAGCTCTCTGCCTCATCCAGGTACCCAACATGTCCTAGAAGGTCAACCATGCATGCAAAGTGTTCCACTGTGGGTGTAATGTGATAATCCTTGCTCATGGAATTCAACTATTTCCACCCTTCTATGACCAGGCCAGCATGGCTGCAGGAAGACAGAAGGACAACCAAGGTAATATGATTTGGATTCAAGATTTCCTTTTGCATCTCATCAAAAATCTTAAGGGCCTCTTTCCAATGTCCATTCATTCCATACCCTGCAATCATAGTAGTCCATGACACAATATTTCTTTCAGGCATTTTATCGAACACTTGGTGAGCAACCTCCACTCTTCCACATGGACTATACATATCCATAAGGGTGCTTCCTACAGGCACATTATATTCAAACCCAAGTCTGATAATATAATTGTGGACCTCCTTTCCTTGTTTTGGAGTTGCTAGGTGACCGCATGCAGGAAGAACAGTAGTAAGGGTACTTGGATTGGGTTTGGTGCCATCCTATTCCATTTGACCAAATAACTTCAATGCCTCATTTATAGACCCACACCGTGCATTCTTGGCAATGATGGAATTCCATGAGACCATGTCTCTCTCACACATATTGTCAAACACTTGGTGTGCTAACACTATTCTTTGGCACTGAGCATACAATGTTACGAGCGCATTTCCTATGAATAAATTCGACTGCAACCCATTTATAATTATGTGATTATTAATCTCTTTGCCATGTTGAATATGTGCTAACACAACGCATGGTCTAAGCACACTGGAGAATGTATAACTCTCTAGCTGAATGCCTACCTCGTGCATTTGGCCATAGATTTGTAAGGATTCTTCCCAGAGCTCATTCTGAGCACAACCCTTAATCATATCATTCCACAAAAAGGCATGTTGCTGATTTGATGTTGTTTTCTTGAATACAAAGTGTGCGTCGTCCAGACTATGAAACATGGTGTACATGGCCATTAGTTTTCCAGCTAAAAGGAGGTTATCTGTGATGATGCTATGAAGAATATGGTCGTGAACTCTTTTACCTTGTGCAAGGGATTTGGTGTTAGTGCATACCTGCAATAGATATGTGTAGACATCGGGATCCACAGGAATGCCTCACTGCTCGATCACATACAAGGAATCCACTGCCTCCCTTACTCGCCTTTTGTACAAGGGATTTGGAATCAGTGCATACTTGCAATAGGTATGCCGGGACATCAGGATCCACAGCAATGCCTCGCTGCTCCATCATATACAAGGATCCACTGCCTCCCTTACTCACCCTTTTCTACATAACCCACTGATTTTTATCACAAAATCCGGCTTGTTGTTTCTTTTTATTTTTGATCGAATATTAATGACTTCGCCTGATCTATATCTGGATTGAATTCTACAGGTTTTTGGGTTGTAACGCAATCGGTGATGGTGTTGAAACGAACAATGAAAGGGATCTTCCAGCACCACTGTTTCCATTGGCAGGACATCAGGGATCAAATTTGAAGGGTAGGGTCCCATTTCACTTTGAAGGGTTGTGAGAAATTGAACCCTGACATGTAAAAATAAATCATTCTTTTCATTTGAATCTATAAGTGTACAACAAAATTTTATTATTTATTAAAAACATTGTATAGGAAACAAATTACAATAAGAATAAATCACAAGTGATTCAACATTTACATGGAATTAGTGAGGTAAACCATGTACTCTCCCAATCCCTGGAGAATATAGTTTATTGAACTTAGATAAGGGACAATTCTGTCAGGCCGGTGAAATACTTGGTTGTTAGGTTGTTGATAAAATAAGACATTGGAATTTGGAAGGACCTTTTTATTGAGGATTGATTCAACTTGATGGTGGCTCTATTGGTCAAGTTTGATTGGGCCTACCTAAAAGAAAAACCCTAGAATGTAATACCTAATGCTTTCACGAAGAAACTTTTTTATTAACCATAAATTCAGCAGTTATTTTTAGAATTGAATCATGTCCTCCCCACATGTTCAAATCAAAGTGATTAGACAAAGGCCCCAATTTTAGGTGGATTATGGATAGTCCCTCCAATGTATATCTAGTTTATACCCCAATTTGAAGTGATCAAAAAAAATCCCCAATTTTAGGTATATTATGGATAGTCCCTCCAATATATATTGAGTTTATCATCCCTATCTAAAAGGTTAAGTATTTATTAGTCCACTATAAGGAAGAACTTTAAATTCTCCAACAAATATCACTACAAGTTGGGTGTCTAGTTTCTACCAAAGTCAACCAGCAAGACGAATCATAAACACACATTTGGGAGGTTTGCGACAATGAGAATGTTGAAATCATGTTCTTCGCTAGATCATTGCACTCCTAGACCCTCATTCATGAATGCCTGTTGAGGGATTCCCTTGTTTAGATATATTAGTAGACAATTTTTACTTCTTGTTTCCCCTATTAGAAGGCTAACGAGAAAAGGAAGGGGTCAGAGTCTACAACATTTATAGCGTTGGTTGTTAAATATTTTATCCTTTCAACTATTGGATTTCATTAAGGAAATTGGAACAATTCAAACACTTGTATTCAAATATTGTTCTTTCTTTCAACTTAATGTTTACAATTCACGACAGATAAATAACATTGACAGATTTGGAACTCAAATACAAGGCTCTTTCTTCTTGCTCCTCTGCCCAAACGAAGTTGTGGTCCTAGACTATGAAAAGCATACATTATTTTGGTTCTGATTTCATTTAAATACTGGGTTTTTTAAGGTTACATCTATTGAGTCTTTGAGACTTAGTCTGGTGGAAAAACAATCACATAATACATTACAAATTTCAAACAACATTTTGGATGGAAAATTTTAATCCCTTATATTTATATAACCAGAAGGAACTCCAACAAGAAACATATTGAACTTTTATCCACATATAAAATGTTACACAGGTGTAAAATTCTATACATAACTGTAAATTCACAAAAACCAAGTCGATAGATTAGCTCTGCATAATATTATAGAGGAAATAGAAATTAGGGAGACACTAAAGCAAAGAATTGGAGAGTTGAGAGTCTGTGTCCTGACCTCCGATTGTCCTATACTCATAAACCAAAAATAAATATTTTTTTCACAGACTTTGCCAATTTCTTTAAGTTCAGTGAAGCTCATTCCAACCTACCCAACGTTCTACCTTTTCTTCTCTTTCTCCTACCTATGAGAAAGGTGGAACCTTTGAGTATCCCACCGCAGAAGACAACAAGGAATTAGAGTGTGTAACCGTTTCCTTCTACAGAAAGATGATTGGAATCAATTCCATCTCAATTCCACAATATAGAGAAATCAATTCCCATAACCAAATTGAGAAATCTCTTTCAGTTCATAGCCTAGATAAGCGAGTGGTTCACTAACAAACTCATCAGTGACACCTACTATCCCTGCCATTGATAGCACTTCCATTTTTTTCATTTTTTTATACAGGAAGAATCTTGAAGGTTTCGAGCTACTGGCATGACTCCATATGCAATTCCTTAATTATCCATGCCAAACTGTCGCCATTAGGATTCATGTCATGTAATTTTTAAGGTCATTTATATGTCGTTACAGTCATTTTGATGATAATATGGTCATTTAGATGTCGTTACAGACATAAATCATGGAAGAAATAAATCAATGGATTAAGGGGCTAGTTGGGGTGGAAATCATGATCTCAAACCATAACCCTAGAATTGTAGTGCTTAGGTAGAATGGTATTTTTGACAACATTCTCTATCGATCCCCTCATGTGAATACTCTTACTAGAAGGTCCCACATTCCAAACCTCTAACTTCTTTCTTCTAAACCTTTTATGAGTTTCCGTGTTCGAAACCTCAAACTCCTTTCATTTTTTCCCTCCTAGATCTCCCATATTCAAATACTCATGAACCTCCTTTGTGGTCTTTCTATGCCTATTGATGGAATCCTTTCTCCTCCTCTTTCTCCTTGGATTTCAATCGTTGCGCTTCCTCTTTATGCCATTTATGTTTTCTGGTATCATAATGTGATGGGAATCATCATTATCTAGCTCCTCTGAATCCGCGTCCTCATAATTTACCTTGTAAAACCCCTTGAACCCTTGAATTTCTTCTGTACCATCTTACCCATGATGTGCTCCCTAGAATCAAACATGTTTCCTTCTATTGCTCGCGACCTTGTTAGATGATTGTCAAAATGGCACTAGGAAAAACTAAGTATTCATGTTCATTTCCTTCCATTTTTATTTTCCAGCCTTAACAATCAATCAAGCAAGATTATGGGAAGGAAATGAATAATAGAAAAGATATGTGGAACTACCTAGTCCAAAAATATGAAAAGAAGAAAATCTCTAAGATAATGTACCCCCATACAAAAATTGCTAAGATGAAGTGTGTGGTGGAAAACAATATGAGTGGCATATATTTTCACTCAAACACTTATTTGTGTATTTAGTTGTCATGGGTTCAAGCATAAGGTCCTAGAATCCCAACAAATTTTGATTTAGTTGAAGTAATCGTTACTCTAAAAAACAACATTTTAAAATAAAGAAAAATTTATGGAAAACTTTCATGGGAAAGTAATAATTCTATCTAATTGGTTGTGAGGAGAATCAACAAATTGTACAACACTACTTCAAGAAAAGGAAAGGATAATTGGTGCAAGAGTTCAATATTGAGTTTGGAAAGAGAGTTCTTCAACTAGGAATATTCTGGAAGAGTCCAAATTTTTTTATTAAATCCATGGGTGCATTTCAATAAAAAAATTGATGTTATTTAATGTTGTTCCAACCTAAGACAAAATATAAAGCTAGTATAGAATTCCAATATCTTAAGGGAGATAAGTAGAAGCAACAACCTATTACACACAACCAAGCATAATCTAAAGAAAAAAATAAAGGGAGGAACAACAAGAAATGGAATGGAAGGAGAATAAGCATAGTGTGGCATTGGCACATAATGGACACTAGAATTTATCATATCATTTCTAGAAAATATGTGGGTCATTGACCCTGAAATTGTTTTGAAGTCCACAAATCATAAATACAAGGAAAATCCATAGATTAAGGACCATAACTAGGAAAGGGGAAGGGAAAACACATGAACATATAAGAAAATCAACCTAAATCTTAGTCCCCTAGTGGGAAAGACACAATCATGCAACTAAGCTAAGAAAAATGCTACTTATGGAAATAAATTTAACACAATCCATCAACGATAGTGGGAGTTTATAATGATGTTCAATAAATGATTATGGATTTCATGGTTCTATCACACATAAAATTAAGTGTGACACTACCATGTTGAAGATATGTGCATAATTAGCCTTGAGTGTGAAAATACATGCACTACAAATGTGCCTCGGTATACAAAATAACCTTTATTGGCTATTAGGCCATGAATAGACTATGAGACCCAAATGTCTAACATATAAAATTAGTATATGAATGATTTTTGTAATTATTCCAGTCTTTGGTTTCATTAGGGACACAACATACCCTTATTTCCAAAAGTGCTTTGAGCTCAAATCAAGAAGAGTTTGGGTCGAACAACTAGTTGCACTTAAATTCAATGTTGCTTACTACATGTAAATGAACTAGTACTGCCAACATGAAATAGTACTATCACTAGGGCCAATCGGATGCCATTAGTGTCTACTAAATGTTGTTGGGGACACTCGGATGCCATTAGAACAATTTAGGTGAAATTAAGGTAATTTACCCCTCATTAGGATTAATCAAGATACAAAAGTTCCATGATTACGATCATTTAGGTGCCACAATGGTAAATCAATATCCAAAATTACTATCACATTGAAATCATGATCATCAACATTGACATTAATATATCTAACGTTATGACAGACATTTTCCAAACACAATTCCTAGCTCAGTTCCTTTCGAAATTTCTGGAATTATTCCAGGCGATATACCTGCATCTATACCTGACTATGTTGGATTTTTTATAGGCACAATTCCTGTATCTATAATTGGCACTATGTTGGATGTTTTTCTTGCCAAAATTCACAGCACAATTCCTGTCACTAACCATGGATTAATGTATGGTGTTATGTTATTCAGGACTTTTTTTGGAGGCAATTCTTGGCGTTATATGGGATGTTTTTTTGGATGCTCATTGGGATGTTAATTTGGATGCTAATTGGGATGATAATTGTGATGCTACTTGGGACGCTAATTGGCACGTTAATTGGGATGCTAATTAGCGTCCAAAAAAGCGTCATCTTTTAAAAAGGGACGCTAACTGGGATGCTAATTGGGACGCTAATTGGGATGCTAATTGGGATGCTAATTGGGGCGCTAATTGGGATGCTAATTGGGACACTAATTTAGATGCTAATTAGCATCCAAAATAGTGCCAACTTTTAAAAAGGGAAGCAAATAATGCCATTAAAAGCACCATCCCTTGGAAAATCATCCACTTTGTCCAGAAAATGATGAAAAATACATTAAAAGTGATAATGGATGCTAAAAAGGAAGCTAAAAGAGACGCTAATCACATGGTTTTGTTGTATTGGTTGTCGACAGTGGGAGCCAAAAGAACCTCATTTCAGCAGAGGTCATGAAGTGGTTGGGATTGCTGACCATAGCACACCCGCAGACACACACCATCAGGTGGCTTCACCAAGGATGGGATCTCCGCGTCAGCTAGCAGTGCCGCCATCCCTACAGCATCAAGACCTTCACCAATGAGGTATTATGTGATATTTCTCCTCTTGATGTTTGTGATGTATTATTAGGTCAACCATACTTATGGAAGAGACATGTTGTGTATGAGTCCCAGCCTCGTGCTATTATTGTTACGTTGGGAAATAAGTTGTACAGGATACCAGAGGTACCACCTCCTGCCACTATCTCTTTTTTTACTACAAAACAATGTAGTAAGCTCATTTCCAAAACTGGGAATTTTTTTTTTTAATGATCCACCCTCACGAAAAGAAGAATATCATGGCCACGACCTCCAGACAAGTCCCCTCCGCATGACAACAACAAATGAATAAGGTCGTGGAGGAGTACGATGGCATATTCACCTCACCCACAGGGGTGCCTTTGCACTGTCAGGTCAAGCACCCCATCGATCTGACCCCAAGTGTGTCGCTACCCAATGGAACAATCTGTTGATGCTCTATTATGGAGAATGATGAAATCAAGAGAAAAATTTAGGAGCTGTTGTGGAAGGGTCACTTCCGTCAAATTTCATCACCCTATGGGAGCCTGATCGTGTTGGTACAGAAGAAGGATGGGACTTAGAGACTCTGTATTGACTATCTGGAATTGAACATGATCACTGTCTGAAATAAGTACCTGATCCCATGAATTGATGACCTCTTGTACCACCTTAAAGGGGTGAAATATTTTAACAAGATCGACTTAAAGTTCGGGTATCACCAGTTACCGATCGAACCAACCGATGTGTGGAAGACTACCTTCAAAGCAAAGGAGGGCCTTTTCAAATGGTTGGTCATGCCTTTTGGGCTGACAAATTCTCCCGCAACCTTCATGAGACTGATGGATGACGTCTTGCGGCCATTCACCAACTCATTTGTAGTAGTGTACTTGGATGACATCTTGATATTCAGCCAAACTTGGGAAGAGCACCTCCACCACATCCGATAGGTCCTCCAAACACTGCGGAAGCATAATTTGTGTGCCAATTTGGACAAGTGCACTTTTGGGATGACCCAAGTTGAGTATATGCGACACATTATTGATGAGTGTGGGGTACATGTGAATCCAACCAAGATCCAAGTCATTCAGGATTGGCCAGCCCGAACTACTCTAACAGAGCTTTGTATATTTCTGGGTCTTACTAATTTATACCACAGGTTCGTGTTGGATTCTCTCATATCACTTGGCCCTTGATTCACGTCACCAAGGGACTCAGGAGGAGCGGAAGAAAATTTCTTCTGGTCGGAAACTCAATAGAAGGCATTTGCAGAATTGAAACATTGCTTCTGTTGTGCCCCAGTGCTCACATTACCAGACTTGCAACAACCATTTGAGAATGAGAAATATGCCTCTGGCTATGCTATTGGGGTGGTCTTTACTCAAGAACGACATCCAGTTGCATATCACAGTGAGACACTATCCGACACAGTCTGCAAATATCCCACTTATGACAAAGAGATGTATTCCATTGTATAGGCTTGCCAACAATGGAAGCATTACATTTTGGGGAAGGAAATGATCATCCACATAGACCACCGACCCCTGTAGTTCATATAGACACAAGGGGAGTTACAAAATGATCACCATCAGAAGTGGCCCACATATCTACAACAATTTCATTTGAAGATCAAGTACAAGAAGGGAAGCACCAACAATGTTGTAGACTTCCTCAGCCAACCACCAATCATGGGGATAACCAACATGCTCAACTCTTGTGGGAATGAGACTTCTAATTGGCCACTTCTCTACTATATTTATCCAAAATTTTGCCACACATACATGACGCTCTTGGAGGGAAACCAAGCTCCAAATTTTCACCTCCAGGATGCACTACTATGTCACATGGGACACCTTTCTCTTCCTTCAAGCGAGCATGCCAAGATGATTTGGGAATCTCACTACAGCTGGGTTGCTGGGCATTTTTGGGTTGAGAAAATAGTGGCAATACTACAGAAGTATTTCTATTGGTCGAACCTTCAACGGGACATCGGGAAGTACATCTGATCTTGCACTGCCTGTGCCATTGCCAAACCGTCCATCAAGAAGCAAGGCCTCTATACTCCGTTGCCTACCCCTATTCAACCTTGGGAATCCATCTCCATGGATTACATGTTGGGCCTTCATTCTAATAATCACAAAAATGACTGTTTGTTTGTGGTCATTAACAGATTCTCAAAGATGGCCAGAATGGCGTCCTGCAAGAAGAATATCACAGCAGAAGCCACAGCTACACTCTTCTTTGAATGAGTGTGGGTACACTTTGGGATCCCATAGTCTATAATATCATATTGGGACATCAGGTTCCTTAGTACATTCTAGTCTATCTTATGTTCAATGCTAGACACCAAGCTCACAAAGTCCACAGCTTTCCATCCCCAGACTAATGGCCAGATAGAGGTCGTCGACACGATGATCATACACATTTTGCGCATGTACAAATCAAAGCATCCATGCACATGGGATGAAATCCTCCCCTATGTACAACATAGGTATAACCAAGCCCTCCACATATCAACCAACCACATCCCCTTTCAGGTGGGCTTCGGATTCCAACCACTATCTCCCATTGATGTAGCCATGCCATTTGCAGCTACCTAGGCTTATTCGGCTCATGTCTAGTCTGAAGTTTCCAAGGAAAACAAATTCATTGAGCATATTTAGAAAATTCATCAATAGGTTCAGGACATATTGGACAGATCCAATGCTAAGTACAAGCAACGACATGATCAACATCGGGTGCAACACAACTTCTAGGTGGGCGACAAAGTGTGGCTACATTTGCAGAAGGAGCACCTCGCTGGACCCCACTGCAAGATTCACCCACTCCGATATGGGACATACACCATCACCAAGGCTATCGGTGATAATGATTCTGAGCTCATTATTCCACCATTCCTTGGTTTTCACCCATTGTTCAATGTAGACCGCCTTCGGTCCTACTTTCCACCTCTACTGGACACATTAGACATGGCAAAACAACTCACACCAACAGATTTAAACCCCGACTACATGGAACAACCCACAACTGATCGGATTATGGAAAAATAGATCAAGAACACCTACTAGTAGAATATCCAACTATATCGAGTTGTCAAAGCAGGCCAACTCCTTCACTAGGGAAAGTGGCTCACTGGGGACAAAGTTAAGCAGAAGTTTCCTCATCTCATGGAGGAACTCAATAGAATGGGGACCATTGCTTCCTAAGGGGGGAGGAATGATCCATGAGGATATTGGTGGCCACCCACCTATTCCACTTGGACCCCCACCATTGTTTCTTTCAGTTTTCCAGTTTCCTTAATTGTAGCACAATTTACTATTTTTGATAGTTTTTGGGTCCTAAACTTATGGAGCCATTTTGAGGCCCTAAACGACGTTTTTTCGGCATCAAATGATCGAGAAAAATGAGTCCATTTCAGAATTCATATTTTCTATTAATGGATGTATTCCTTGAATAGATATTTCTAACGGTGTATCATGTGCGTCAAACGGAGGTAGTATGCCATATTTATGACCCCGATAAATTGATGTACCAAGTTACCCAACGGGGCCCACATTCTAGCGTTTCACCTCCTAGGGTTAGGTTTTTGGATGTGTAGGGTTTCCATTATTTCTCAATAATATATAGGCCTTTGAGCCTCATTGTAACATAGATTTTAGAGGCATGTAGCCACCACATCTCTTCTCAAAGATACGCTACCAGCACTCTAGCAAGTTTATTTCCATTTTGTATGTAAACAAGTTTCAGTTCTTTGATTAATGAAATGAAGTGTTATTTCTGCTGCATATTTGTTATTTGTGTATTCTATTCCATTCCTGTATAAATATGGATCATCCCTTCAGGTGTTGATACTGCATCCTAGACATCATTCTTCTTGAACCGGTACTTTCTTTCCCTTTCTTCTTGGCTACTTCTTCATAGCTGGAAGGCTTTGCATAAATGATGTCGCTCAATAGTGTCATATAACTAGAGTGTCTCTGAGGACTCTTTCTTTCTTTGAAAGTATAGTCATATTATTCTTCATCTTGGATTATTTCTTGAACTATCGTCCCTTTTTCTTTAGAACAAGTTTCATCCTTCTTTTCTTGCAGGTGATTGTACACGATATTTCCTACAAGTCAAATGCATTTGTATGGTTAGGAACATTTCATAAGGCATATTCACAATGGAAAATTCTGATTGTAAAAGAGGTCAACAAAAAAAAATTCGTTATTCTAGTATATTAGTGGCCTTTTTCTTTGAGAGGGTGCTCGGTTTGAACCCCGCAGTACCTCTACCAGTTTCTTCTCCCCGTCAGCCTAGATTGAGTAGCTGGGGGGGAATCTTCCTCCGCTAGGGAGGTGGTGGATCGGTTCAGAGTGTATACGATGATGACTTCTACCTATGGTGGGGGAAATAGCTACCAGCAATGGAGTTGTTTCCATATATTGGGATATATTTCTGAGGTCACAATGACCTTATCCTCCCTTGTGGAGGAGCATGGGGAGTGTTATGTATTTGTGTTTTCAAGTTTTTAAATTTTTATGAATTTTTAATCATAAAGATATATACATATGTATAAGATTTTTTAATCCTATAAAATGTTAAAATGCATATATTGGACACATCCACCCTGTTAGGAATCCACGTATGTATGTGTGACTTGTGGCAGGAGAGGATCATGGCTTGATTAGAGTTCCTGAGGGGAAGCTAGCCAGGCTTACCCAAAGAGCACCTACTTTATACATTGAGCAGATCCCTGCCATTATGCAAAATCTAGTGGTTGGTATACCACCTGTTAGGATATGCCTTATAAAGTGGGTAGCTAGACCAGTGCTTGTGTACATAGATGTCGCTGAGGCTACTGTAGCTGAGGAAGATGAATAAGCCTGAGAGCAGGATGATCAAGATGATCAGGGGGACCAGGGTGGTCAAGCTTAGACCTAGGAGCATTTTATGGACTTCGATCCATTTTTTGTATATTATATAGTTATGACTGGATCTGAGGATCAAAAACTCGACCTATCTATATGGACAGATATTCACACACACACACACACACACACACACACATATATATATTTATTGTTGATTTTATTTACATGTGTTTTTATAATGTATCTGTTGTATATTTTTATGAAAAATGTGTTAAGTGCTAGTCCAAGATATAATTAGCATATGCATCAGTTAATGAATTTTGATTTCTTGGAATATGATTGAATGTAATAAACTCAAATTTTTTTCCAATAACCTAACTTCCATAAAATGACATAGTAAAAAAGGGTTTCACACCTGATAATCTCGATTGAGCTGCGAAACTACCAGTTGAGAGTCAAGTATAACTTCTATCTGGGTAATGCCTCATGACAAGGCATCCCACAACAACTCAATAACGGCCCTATACGTGGCCACATTATTGGTAGCAGGACCTAGACAAGCGTCTCCAGAGGCAACTCGTTGTCTTGAGGGTGAGTAAATAACCCATGCGACTGAAACCAGGTTGAAAGTGTGGCGACTAGTGCCATCTACAAAACCTATGAACCACTTGGAAGACATCTGTAACAACCAACATATGGTATAAGAACACAAAACGACAAACTATTGTACATAAAGTTACATACAATAAAAATACAAAAAAGTGCTAAGCCTAAGCATAGTACTTTTTGAGATAGAGCCCATTTGTAGGCTCAGGCGGCTTATTTCCCTCGAAATAAGTTAATTATGCACCTTCCTTTAAAATTTTTGACATGACATAGGGTCCTAACCACATAGAATTAAATTTCCCTGCCCCCATGGGTTCTTTGTCTTTTTCCCAGAGCAAGACAAGATCCCCTTCAGAAAAAATATGAGGCTTGACTAATTTATCGTATTTATTTTTTACCCTATTTTTATGAGCCTCATTTGCTGTCAATGCATTTCTACATTGTTCATCTAGATGTTCTAAGTGTAACAAAAATTCTTCAAGCTCAGTCGTATTAGGTAACACATGAATATCAATCTTTAAGGACGGGATTTCGCATTCAACCAGAGTTACGGCTTCCACCTCATGAACAATTTGGAAAGGAGAGAACCCTGTGGCAGTTTTCACATTGGTTCGATAACCCCAAAGTGCAAGATACAATGTGCCAATTTTACCTAGTTGCATTAATAGTACGCTTGAGAATATTCTTCAAGGTCTTATTTACTGCCTCGACTTGACCATTCGCTTATGGGTAGAAAGAAGATGAATGTTCTTGTTTAAACCCTAGCATAGTGGTCAATTCAGTCATCATACTATTTTGGAAGTGACTACCATGGTCAATGACAATCTCTTTAGGAATACCAAACTGTGCGATAATTTTGTTGAAAACGAAAAAAGTTGCAGTTTGCCCATCAGCTTTATAGGTGGGCATTGCTTCCGCCCACTTCATGAAGTAATCTACAATAACAATGATATGTTTGTACCCCCTAGCCAATCCTGGGTTGCACATCACGTAATATATCCCCCACTTCGTGAAGGGGCCCATTGAGATGATGAGAAATAACAGAGCAGGATGCGACCACATCTTTTTGGTGTAAAGCTGACAAGGATGACAGTGCTTCATGGCTTCCACACAATCTTAAAAGATCATGGGACAGAAATAAATGGCACATAAGATCTTCTGGGACGTCGCTAACCCAGATAAATGACCCCCACAAGCTCCAATATTGGCAGCATTTAGGATAGTCTCGACTTCTTCGTGGGTAAGACATCGATGCAAAACAGAATCTACCCCCCTGCGATATAAAGTATCTCCAATAATGAGGTATTTTTTTGCATGTAAGCATAGTTTGCACTGTTCTTCCTACAAGAAGGTTGTAGGGAACTTCAGAGTCTGGAGATAGACAAGTATGTCTTCGTACCAAGGGTCAAAGGTGGAAATCAAAAATATGTGTTCATCTAGGAATGAGTCTTCTTCAATCGCTACATCTCCCTCAACAGGAAATTCTGCAATGAGTTCAACTAAAATTAATATTTTTTTTTATTTGGTGGATTGGAAATCTAAGTCAAACTCCTAAATAATGACTATCCATTTGTTGACTTTGCCTCCAACTATCTGTCAGGACAAAACATATTGGAAAGGATTAGCATCCGCCACTACTATCATGGTCCTTAGTAAGATGTAGTGACGCAACCTATGAACAGCATATAGAGCTGCTAATGCCAACTTATCGACATGGGAATACTTAAGTTCAAGTCCAGCTAAAGCACGACTAAGATAGTAAACGACATGCTCTTGGAGCTCATCATCCTCCTGGACTAGTACTATCCATATGGTCAACTCGGATGCAGCTAAATACAATATAAAATCACGAGAGTAATCTGGTAAGTGCAATAATGGTGCCGACAACAAAGCTTTCTTTAATGCCTCGAATGCAAGTTGTGCGATTTCATCCCATACAAATGGGGTGTCCTACTTCAACAGTTGTATGAAACCTTTAGTGATCTTGGCATAATTTACGATAAAACATTGAAGGAATTTGGACTTCCCTTGTAGGCTTTGAAGCTGCCGAATGGAATGAGGAGGAGGTATATTTACTATGGCCTCAACTTTCAAAGGATCCACCTAAAATAGCTTTGTTAGAAACAATGAATCTGAGCAGTCTTGCTGACTCGACACAGAAAACGCACTTGTGGGGATTCAAGCGAATTTTGTAGTATTTGCATCATTCGAAGATTAAACACAAGTGATATGGGTGATCTATCCTCTTATGAGAATGTGCTAGAAGATCATCATGGTAGGGTTCAATAATAGATTTAATGTCATGAAAGGAAAAATTCATTACCCGTTGAAAGTTAGCCCTTGCATTTTTCAATCCAAAAGTAATTTTCTTGTATGCAAATAAACCCCAAGGATAGATTAAATATGTTTTATATTGGTCTTCTTGTTTAATTTGACTTTGATTATACCCGGAGAAACCATCCATAAATGAAAATACCTCACTCCCCGCACAAGCATCAATGATTTGATATATGAATGGTGTGGGGTAGTTATCCTTAGGACAAGATTTATTTAGATCATGAAAGTCACTACAAACGCATATTGTCCCTTGCTTTTTGTCGACAATAATGGGGTTGGATACCAATTTTGTCAAAGCTATTGGGTAAATGAAACTGGCTTTCAGTCATTTTTCAAGTTCAGCCTTAATAGCTGTCACTTTATGCGGATTGACATGTCTTATTTTTTGTTGAATGGGTTTGGCATTAGGATATGTTCATATTTCATGCTCAACTATTGATGGATCTATGCCTTGCATCTCCTCATATGACCAGAAAAACACGTCGCAAAATTCCTTAAACAAGGTTGTATAGATTGCAATCTCCTTCGGAGAGCATTTTGCACCAATGTGTACATTTTCCACAATGTTTGGGTTTGCAAAGAGGTAGATAGGAATAGTAGCAGAAATTTTTGCCATAATCCCCTCAATAAATATTCCTTCCCTAGGTAAGGGATTAATAGGTGTATCAGCATCACCTGCCAGTCTCATATGGAACTCTTGGTTCTCAATCCTTCTTAACTCTGGAAGAAAATGAGATTGATGGTGAATATCTTCGTAGAACTTATCTCATCCACACATAGCTTCTAGAATGGATTCATCAGAAGGTGAAATCATATCTAAGCAATCTCTAGTATGCAAAGAGTTATCTACCCAAGAAGGAAGATAGGATTCTTCTAGATCCTCTGAAACTGTGAGAGCAACAGGAATGGGATCAAGAGTGGTATGAACGATAGCTTGATAAGCCACTTTGATGTCGAGAAGGAAACTTTGAGTTCATGGCGGGAAGGAAGAACCCAAGGATCTGTTCTATCGAAAACCATTGCAATAGACTTCCCTACACTAGTAGAACCTAAATAATTAATTGGAGTTGGAAAATTGAATGTCCCCATCAATGATGCATACATTCTAGCCCCTAAGCTCTCTGAAGCAGGTTTAACCTGATCAACCAATGGCACAGTGGACTTGTTAGTTTCCATGCGGCCCTTTTGACTAAAACTAAGTTGGTATATAGTAACAAACTTCCCTTTATGCGGAAACACTACTACCCAAAGTACGGCCAATGCAATAGCGAACATGGCATAAGTCCAACTTCTCCCCAAGAGAAAGTTATAATCCAAGGTGCATCAATCACTTCTACCTCAATAGACACTTCCTTCCCTTCCAACTTTATTTCGAAAGCTGGTAGGATATCATGTGGACGAAATGACCTTTTGTCGAAAGCAGTAAGTAGGGTGTTCAATGGAACTAGCTTTGGAGATCCAATATCTTTCCAGCAAGACAAGGACATGACACATGTGGAAGCACCCTTATTTACAACTACCCTTCCAATGGTTTTTCTACCATGGATGACATCTATCGATAAGGCCACATGATAAGGTAGGAAAATTTTGACATCAGACAAATTAAACATCACCATGAGGCTCAATGAATCCAAACTACCTAAAGTCGCTAAGAGTGCATCTCGCTAGGTGGGACAACTCTGTAACACCTCTAAGGCTGACATCGCACAAGGGTTCTGGGATAAATATTCAACTACAGAGCAGTTTGTTGCATCCCTAGCATTGGGATTGTGCAAGCTTTTCTTAAAGACACCCTTTGGTATCTTGGGCATAGTTTTGACATGTTTTTCAATTGTGAGAGGGTTAGAAGTTTCACATATAGACTTACCCTTCTTTGGAGCCTTAGTCTCATAGTTCTTGTTCCTAGTCTAGAGAAAATTCCAGGATAGAACCATGTTGATATAATTTGGGTCGAGAGCATTTGGGGTGCCCCCTGCTACATTTGAAGTTGAACCAGAATTTTGTCCTTGGGGAAAAGGATCCTTCAGGACAGCAGGCTGTTGGCCTTTTAGCAGCTTCTGAGCTTGGTCAATAAGGGGACATTGATGGGTCAGGTGATCTTCCTGGCACAACTTACATGGGAATTTCACCTTCTTCTTTTCTTTTTTCCCTCGATCAACATTGTTTGTGGGTTTTGAATTTTTTTGGTTTCCCTCACCTTTCTTCCCCTTCTTCTCTTTCCCACCGAGCTATTGATTTCCCTTTTGAGAGGATTGTGCAAAAACATTTGGATTCTAGGGTGAGGGGGTAGCCTTTGTTTCCTCCATCGTAGAATGTTTGACGGACAACTCATGGAGCTGCTTAGCCAAAGACTCTAGAGTGGAAGATTTCACAGAACCAACCACACCATCAACATGGGGTCCAAGCTTAAGTTTCTCTATAGTATGCATTGGCCTTAGTGCATTAAGGATGATTTCATATAAAATCCTAGATTGAGAGTATATCAAATCTAGTTGTTGGGCCCTTAGGATAGCCTCTTCCTCATTGGTTACTCCTGAAGTAGATACATCCTTAGATATATACAGCAATAAGGATTTAAGGAACCATTCTAGTAAAAACTCAGGAGGAATAGTGGCCTTAATAAGGCTCATATGTCTTCTCCACTCTTGGATGTGATCCAAACTATGAGTTTCCTTGTACTGCCAAAAGGTAGACAACAATTCTGTCCCAGTATCATACCGGACAAGAAGTTGGAAGTGATTAAGGAATATATTAGCCAAGTCCCAAAAAATATCAAATGCAGCAGAGGGCAGTTCAATGTACCATTTTGTTGCGATACTAGTTAGAGTTATTTGGAAAAATCTCAACCAAACCGTGTCATCATTCAATGAGTTAGAAGAGCACCACAAGTGGAAAATGGTGATGTGAGCTCTTGGGTCTTCACCAACTTTTCCTTTGAATTTTGGGATATCCGAGGGAATCTTGGTAGGAATGGGTGACCAAGAGGACTTATGTCTCACTGGGTCATTCATTAGCTTCGACAAGTCCGAAAAGTTTAAATTTTCTAGGAAAGGGTAGCTAGAGCATGAAAAATACCATCTTGGGTATTATAGGGACTTGCCCCCATGTTCCCAGATGTGAAGGTAGGGTTGCCCCTTGCTACCAATTGTGAAGTAATCGGGTCTCTTTGGAAAGGATTCCACCCATAAGTTAGTGTATTGTTCACATACGATGCAGTGTATGAGGTTCGAGCTGACCCAGTTGAAACTGGGGTTGGAACACAAGAGCATGTATCCCTCCACTAAAAAGTGAGAAAGGAGAGCTCGTGAAAGGAGATGAAATCAAAGTTTGAAAACCTTGACCATAAGGATTAGGGTTTTCAAAGTGAACCACTACATACGCGAGTGTTGGACCTACATAAGAAGTTGATGGGGGAATGTTCCCCCTATTCGAAGGAAAACCATGGACAAATGACAAGAATCCTATAGGACCACTCTGAGCAGTGTGTACGAAGGAAGTAGAAGCAGAAGGTACACTAGGAATCCCAGTGACCACCCCACTAGAAGTGCCTACTAAATTTGTGGAATCCGGTGGTTGAACCACCCAGCTAGCTGGAGTTAAAGGTATAGTAGGTATACTTGTTCTAGGGGTACCAACCGGGGGAGGTAGCACCCCTTCAGCTAGAGCAGTTGAGGTGGAGGTAGAAGAAATTTCTCATGTAGTAGACATTAGTCTTCCTAGAGAGACACCAATCATAGGCGAACCAAAAGGACAAACCTAGACATTCGCATGATCGTTTACGTCAATTAGAGGTGAATTAAAGTTCCTTGCAAACTCATAAGCCTGCAAGTCTTCTATCTCTACTGTAGTTAAATCAAACTGGTTTGTCCTAAGCTTTGGTTCACTCAAAACTTCTCTTACTCCTATCGGTTCAAAATAACCGTCTGTGTCTAATCCTCGCTTTTGAGGGGGAGGTGGAGGTTCCAATGTAATAAGTGGAGGATGGTTTTACAACCTTCTTGACATTCTGAGAGATTGGTCCTCCATGATTGGAAAATTTACTATTCACACCCTAAGTTCGGCTAAACACAAACAAACCACAAAGTAACCACTACAAAATTTCCTTAAGTCTCAACAATCACAAGGGGTATAATATATTCTTTCCCAAAGAAATCCAAGAGACAGTTTCTTGGCTTCCTTGAAGAGGTTCTCAGGCACAAATAGAGGAATCACCCACCACCCTCCTACACTTTCAACAAGGATTACCTTCCAAGCCCGTCCAAGGTCAAATTGAAATACCCTTCCAGCTTACCTATGTATAAACCCTAGATGTCAAAGAGACTAAAGGCTACCTTAACTATATCAATAGTTTGGGGGGATAGTCACAACCTTGTTTCATATGCATGGGCAGCGTAGCAAAGCACGAAAATCTATCTATGACAGAATCCCCAGATGCACAAAAACCCTGGTCTATGTCTTGAAAAGGAATCAGAGGGTTATCTCCTCAGTCCAAGCCTCCACACGGCCTCGTGCTTAATTCCCGTTTGAGAGGAGCTTCCTAGATACTACCAACATAGAAAAAAATTTACCTATCAATTGGCCAACTATGTATGAATTTAAACACTTGTGGAGAGTTCACACTTCCTATCCCACAAGTCTAGCCTAATCTAGTAGGTGTATGAACCTATAAAAAAAAACTTACTAATAAATTTTAAATTATATCATTCATTTTAAGGGTTGTTGTTAGTCATAGGGTAAGTGGCGTGAATGACTATGATATTATAGACTCAATAATAAAAGTAAAAAAGGTGTATAAAATGAATTCCAAAAGAAATTACAACTACTTAAATAAAGCTTCTTTTCTTTTTGTAAATATGAGCTAATGAGATTACAACTAAGTATGAGAAGACTAAGACTTGTTTTTTATAATTTTTGAAATTTTATTCGAAAATACTGAAAATAAAACTACTATATGCAATTAAATGCAAAAGTATCAAATGGTTTTCTTCACTTTCCAAATTCTTTAAAAGTTATCATGCACCTAAATGCAAAAAAAAATTAGTATGTTTGAATAATCATACCATAAAGAAAACAATATGAAGTATAGCAGACTTGCAAGAACCAATTTCAACCACTTAAGGAGGAGACTTGGTAAACACCAAACTTGGGAAGAATCAATGAATAAAATCCAATGAAATTACTATAGGACAAGTGACAAACGGATACTACCCGAAAGTAGTACAGAGTACAAGGTATCCAAAGTCCTGATCACTGACTCAGATACACAGCACTAAACCTATCACCCAAATAGGAGAACCTACTTCAAATTTCTAGGTAAAGGAAGACTCAAACAATAAAAGTCAAAGGCTTGATAAAAATCACAAAGCATGGTGTACAAGACTTTCAAACGTATAGAAAGATTCCAATTACAACATAAGACCTTAAAGTAGACAAAAATCCAAATAAGACAGAGACAGGAAACCCTCCCTAAAATTTTGTGCTGCTATAGGACGTATGCAACTTTCTTATAGGGAAACTTGCGTACTGTATGCGACTGTCTTATAGAGCAACCCACGCATACAAGTTTATATATGCAACTGTGTAGCATAGCAACCCGTGTACGCAACAAAAAAAAATCATAAAAGAAAAAATAATAAAGGTCTCTGGAAACACTACTGCAAATCAAAGGCAAGATAGACAACCACACACAGAATTAGAGCAAATACTAGGCAAGTATCTACAGGACTAACCCACAGTAGGCTAGACTCCACAATGGAGTTTCCAGTTCTGTTGTTCAGGATAAATCACCCTTGTAACCTAGGGTCTGGGGTTACCAACTTACTACTAACTTGCAAACAATCAACTTTACCAGATAATGGAAAGGGAATAGAAAGAAAGTATTGAGGGTCAGTGCAAGAAGATGATGGACCTTTAAGATGCAATCCTAGTTTTCAAAAACAACATCATGCTACCAAAAAATACATCAACCCGAGCCTGACATAGCACTTGGTATGGTTCAACCCCAGCTTGACATGTCATAAAACATGTAGGATAGGAAGAAAAATCACGCACGCGTTATAGAACTAAAAAACGCGTACGCGTTATATAACTACAAAATGCGCACGCGTTTTGTAGTTCTAAAACGTGCACGCGATATGAAAATTATAAAAAAAAAATACACAATCCCGAGCCCATTTTCAATATTAGAAACGCGATTTCGACGGGCATCGTAGCATTTGGAGCATTTGGAGCGAGATTTCGACAGGCATTGGAGCGTTTGGAGCTGATTCAAGTGGAAGGGAGGAGATTTCACGCCCACACCATTGGTTGATTCCTATACCCTCTCTTCATTTTATAACAAAATTACCATTTTCCCTCTTATAGTTATGTATTTTAGTTCAAGGTTTCTTTCTGTGTTTGGTTTTCTAATATATATAATAGTATCATGCTTTCAAACGTACTAAAGTCCACCAACCATTGCTTTTCCTATCATATACATCTGCCAAGAAGTGAATGTAGTCTATCAGGTTTCTTGAGAGCTTTGGGACATCCATTCCTTTTACCTATGGATCTGATCCTATCCTTAACCTCCTCTGCCCTTAAAGATCTAACATACAAATCCCATTGTCTTTCCATTTCAATGTGTAGTCCAATCTGATCCATCCTTTTCCATCCTGAAGTGTCCACCAACCATTGCTTGCCATATCATAGACACTGCAAAGAAGTGAATGTTTTTGGAGGGGGTGTAGTCTATCAGGTTTCTTGAGAGCTTTGGGACATTCATTCATTTTACCCATGGATCTAATTTTATCCTTGCTTGCTCTGCCCATTTCCAATTAACCATGTTGGATATTTTCCAATAATAGTGTAGCCTTCTAGGAAGACCTTTCAGACTACTGACCTTCCAACTATTTTTCAAGGGTTTCTTGTCCACTTTTCTGTGCTAAGAGGCTCCATCTACCTATTTCTTATGACCAGAATCCATAAACCTTCTGAAGATCAAATTCTCCATGGACCCCTACCAGTACTTTTGAGGAAAATGGTAGTTCGTTAAATCTCCATACTCTTTGCTTCTTTGTTTCTGTCCATAAGTATCATATTACTGGTTTTATGATTTTTTTTAGGACATCTTTAGGAATGTAAGCCAAATATATCCAAAAAATTGGTGTTGTGCTTTCTCAACACTTTTGAGAAGTGTTAACCTTCCTCCCAAAGATATTTATTTATTACACTATAAGTCTATCCTCCTCTCTATCCTCTAATATAGCCAATGCCAATATTGATAGTATATTCATTTTCTTTCAGGTGAAATCCTAAGTATGAAATCCTTCATGCTTTGTATGAAATCCTTCACCTGAAATGGAAGATGATTTTTAATTCTCTATTTTGCTGCTTCTTCTACTTTATAGAAAGCTAGTGTTGGCTTTTGTTAATTTACCTCCATTTCTGTAGCTGTACAGTATTGAATGAAAGCTCTGCCTCCCTAAGCCTTGCCATTTACAAAATAGGGTAGACAGAAACTAGCAACCCGAGATAGTTTGAACATGGATTGCAATTCTCTCTCTGAATTGTCCTTGCCATTGCTCTTTATAGGTATATACATTATTTCTATTATCTTGATTTTTGAATACTGCCATCTACAAACAAATTTCTGGCTAATTTATCTATAGTTGGCAGATTGTACTACAATATATGTATAACATTGCCATTTACATTGGAAATACAGAACGCAGAATGAACTATGTTACTATTATAGTACTGCAAATCATCCTATAGATCAAAATGATAAAAAGGACAACAGGTAAGTCTTCTTCTGAGCAGTAGGGTGTCCAAAAAGGTAGCCTGGTTCCTTATGCAGTGTCTTGCTTCAGTATATAGTCTTCTACAAGCAGCATGTGGATGTTCCAAAATTTTTAAAAATAGATCAGAATTTCGACAAGGAGCTTCACCATTCAATAACAGTGCACTATTGTCCTTACTGTTGCTCTCCTTTCATCATTTGCAACTGCTTCCTGATCTCAAATAATTTGTTTCTTTATTTTCTTATTTCTGTTTCTTGTTCTATCACCCTCGTCTTTAGATTGTGGAACTTGTTCTTCACATTTTGAGTCAGCTTCCACATTATCTCCAGGTTATTGAGAGCCCCAAGGGCCAGAGCTTATACTATAAAAATCAGGGATAAGATGTGGAACATCTGGGAGCTTCTCTATAGTGATTGATTGTAGAGTTCAAGGAGTGTGGACAGAGGCCCTAAAGTGGGGCTTCAAGTGTAAATGTTTTTTGAATCCATCCTGGGCAATTCCACAATGAGGAGACTTAAAACCTTTTGATCTGGAGGGAGCTCACCATATGTTCGCACAGTTCACAGCCAAATCCTGGAGCCATTTTCCATACCAAGGGCAATTCCCAGTAAGGGAAAAGATCATAAGAATCTTTCTTTCCATCTATAGTTATCCTCAACTGCACTAATTGCCATTGTCTCACTAGCATTGTCTCACTCCCTATCTTATTTTACATGCCACTCCATAAGTCTCAGCGTTAACTGAAAAATCCATGTTGCTCCCACCATTCTACCAACACCCAATGGGGGAGAATGGCAATTGGTGCAGTTGACGATACACAAACAGATTGCTGCCTGAATGATAGCAAAAGCAAAAGAAAAAGATCTGATCTTGAAAATGGAAGAGCAGGGCTTGTGTTACCCTAAAACTTGCAGCCCTCAGAAAAAGCAAAATAAGTTGACTACTATATAGAGAAAACCACCTTGATGCCAATAGCTTCAACCCAAAAAAGAGCAGGGATTGAATGGCCAAACAATATGCCCATTCCCTTTGACAGCCGCAGATTGCTACCACATAAAAGATTGAAAAGGCTTGGGATGAGAGAGTATTTGGAAGGGACAATCCTTAATTGTCTTATCTGCAATTGATATTTCCACCTTTCAAAAATATTAACTTCAACAACTAAAAAAAATAAAAGAAAAATAAAATAGATACTTGAGATGAAATGATCATATTATCTTAAATAGATGTCTTTAACATCCCCACCTTGTGGTAGTGTGCGTATCTATGAACCTTTTCCTCCAAGTCCTTCACATAATGTTAACAACATAAGTGAATAGCTGTTTCAACCTTTTACCAAGCAAGGCCATGAAAAATCATCTGATGTTGTAAATTATTATTCACCTCCTCTTCATGATAATCTACACACGGAAGGTTTTGAGTCCACATCCAGCAAGAGATTTTGATACCAACATATGTGAATATGATTTACATGCCAGACAACAGATGGAAAGTAAGATGAATTTCCATCATATATCCACAAATACTACTGCCCTACCATTCATGTGTATAAAACAAGAATATGGGAAATACATCAACGTAGAAAATGTAACTCTAAATCTTCTCTTCTAATGGCATCAACCTTTGTTTTTTGCCTTTATTTTCTCCATGTCATTGCCAAATGATACTTGTCTAACTTCCACTGTTATTTTCATGTTAGCTTCTTAAATTGTATGCAACATTCTTCTTTCATTGTCATTTTCCATATTACTCAATACTTCATTTTATGTGAAAGCTCCTTGGAAAATTTCATCATGAGGATTGGGCTCATGACCATACATTAAAGCCAAGCTGGTTGATTTGAAATGTTCTTCAATAAATTTTATGTGATCGTGTCTCCTTAGGGTCTCTACACTAATCAACAGATTGATCACTTTCTATTTTTAGATTCTGAGGATATATTTCTTGTTTTTAACTTCACAGGTTGGGTTCCGAATTGAACACCCACAAGAAGCCATAAATCAAATACAGGTGAGTCATAAAGAAGCAAAATTAATTTTCTGAAGAATTTCAGGGCAGTGTCTCAATTAATATCTATTTTTAATTTATTTTTTTCATTAAGAGGCCATGCATGTGTTCTAGGGAATGACAAATAAAGCTCAGTTAGATATTATCTATATGAATTAGTCATCTAATAACAATGAGAATGCACCCAGGATCCTTTGAAAATAATGTTTGTGGTTGTGTTTGTTTATAAAATAGCTATTCGGATTATATTTCTACCCGATTAGCACTGATGATGAGGATATCATCCAATTTTGTACTTGTTTCTTTTAAAACCCTCACCTATGGCATTATAGTCCAAACTCACAAGGTGAAGATCTAAGAACAACTCAGAGAGGTTACCCACTATCACCTCAATAACTCTCTCTGACATTTTAAATTAGTTCTATTTCCAACTTTTTACCTCCTACATTCTCACTCAATGTGAAAGTCCCAAGCATACATGTGAGAACTCATGGGTGACTAAGAAAAACTACCCACTATCACCTTGATAGTATTATCTCTTAGTTTAGGTCAGCTCTCCTATCTAGCTCAAAGGGGGGAATCTTGACAACAATCTAAGTCCAAGGTGTATTCAAGGAGAGAAAGGGGGAAATGGACTTAGGGTAAATCTGGTTCTAATTTGAATTGTAGCAAGTAAATTCTAGATTTACACAGCTTTTAAACAATGATTAAACAGAGATATTCTAAGGGTAAAACAGATCTAAAAGTTCAATCTATATCCTGAAAATTACAGATCTGTTATACAGAAAATTAGATAAAATAAGTAATTGAAAATGAGGGTTTAAGGATCTAAAAATCAATCTGAAATTAATATTTCTTTGCTGGAAATGTACAGATTGTTGGAGTAAAAATTAAAGGGATTTTTTTTATTGTTCTCATCTATTTTAAACGAGCATAACTCTGACAGTCCTTGCATTTCTGGAGAAAGAATATCTTCCTGTGAAACTCTGTCCAGTTGCTTCTCCTGGCTACCACCATCACCTTCGTCCCATACAGAAACCTATGCATGATTCCACTCTGTCCAGCTGCTTCTCCTGGCACACCTCGCTTGCAACTGTCACAGGTAACTGAAACCTATGCATGATTCCACCATTGGATCCATGACTCCTGGTAGAGAGCATCTCATACTCCACACTCCTGCCCATAATTCTAACGTGCCTCCATGCTAGGAAGCACCACATGAAGGGAATCCCGAGATACCTCTATCTCTAACCATTTATAAATTATAAGGATTCTCTTATGGCAAATTTGTTTTGGGGAGAAATTGTATCTCAGGTCCAAGATTTAATAGAAGTAGACACTGTATTTCTTTTTTATCAAATTGAAAGGTCTAGTTAATCTGTTGGTCTCATGGGTATTATGATCCTGTGGGATTCCACATCATCCCAAACTCTGATCTTGACATTTTATAGCATAACAAATATTAATGCATTTGCATGGTATCACATCCATCTAAATAAAAAAAACTAGGCATTGAATCTGAGAAATCAAGTTACCATGCCCTTTTTGCCACTTACAGACTGTGCGTCAAGACTAGTGCCCAATTTGATGGGTCAGAAATGCTTGTGTGCTTCATCACTGACTGTCCTGGCATTTGTCCCTCTTGAAATGATATTGCTGATTATAAGATACTTGATTTCCCAATACAGAGTTAAATCATGTTTTATTCCTCTTGCTCTGCCATAACCACTTTCTTGATGTGATTAAGTTATACCCTATAAATATTAAACATTCAATTTTTCTCTACTCAACACTGTCATTATATTGTATACCGTGGTTAAATACACATCGGGTCATGTCCAGTCTCAACTCACTGCTGGACATAGGCAACTTGCAGGTGTGTTTGCAAAATGAGATTCTGACATGTGATTGTTTCTTAGTCTGACACTAGCAACAATGTCATTCTGGAAAATAAAGGTTCTTCTGTGCCCAGGCAGGCATGAAAAATGTTGACTGCTCGTGCTCCTTAATGTCTGAGCTTTTTCTATGGATCTGCAAATTCTGGGTACATGTACTTCATTATCTACTGGTCAAGTACTTCTTGGATATTCCTAAAGCTGCTTGCATATTTGTGTGTATAGTTTCTCTTTCAAAACAACTACATTAAGTTGAAAATGGACTTGATTTGATTTCATAAACTTTGAAGTTAAGAACTTATCCATTCACGTCAAACTTACCCCTCATATATCCTCAATTTATTTAATTTTTTTAAATCTTTTCAGTCCTGTCATCTGGCTCCACTTTGAATATAACATCTCTCCCACAAATATAAGTTATAACTTATAACATTGCACATCACATGTTTATAGTACCCCGGGGAGGTTACGGTGGTTTCAATTTTCACCTAACCTTTACATTTGCATTTGCATTTTCCATAAAATTAGCATTACACGCTCGTGTATATTTGTGTTGATTTTAGTTAGATACTCTCTAATCTTTCTTATTTTCGCTCTATTTTCTACTAAAGTTTTATGATTCCTCTATACTTTATACAATTGATCTGAGACCAAAAACTCAGTTCCACACATGGCCCTAAAATCAGGTCACATTTTTCACTCTTATTACAATTTCCTCACCAACAAGCAAAAAAATAGACAGAAATATTCAAGTCATTATGTTGCTTATAGCTATTATGGAAAAAAGTAGACTACATAATCTCAGATATCAACTGTCATTACTTTAATTTCTGGGCCTCTAACCAAAGGATATTTTTTCATACAAAGTATGACAAGGCTAAAGTAATAATAAATGCTAGTTTCAATGGTGAGCTATATCCACCATTGTTTTGTTTTGCAGCCATTACTTGAAATATATCATCATTTAAGATTTGAATTGGTTGAACATGTGACAAAGGCTGGAAGAAATCCTAGACTTTCATTTCTCCATCTTGTTGTTACAACTTGTTGAGGCTTATAGTTGCCCTTGCAAAAATTGTTTAAAAGAAGTAGTTGTTTCAGTTTTGAGCCAAATTGATTGAACAAATGGATAATGTCATTCATACCCATAGGAAAGGGATGCATTCAAAGAATAATTGATGATTATCTCAGGAAACAGAAAGGAAGGTTTTGCATTACCAACCGGTATTAGGGCCATTTTGAACCCTCTGCCTGAAGAATAATTAATGCATAATATCCTTAAAGGGATATATTAAGATTAAAAATTTAGTAGTTGATAATGAGGTATGTTTGGAACTGTATGACCTAATGAAAACTGTTTAACAGTTGTGCTTATCAGAAAGATAAAAAAATGCAGTGCAAAGCCTCTTCACAGCTTACCTTAAATTTCCAGTGCCAACTTGCCCTTAGAGACATTTGCTGAGTTCTGCCAAAATAGAAATAGACTATCCTTCTTTGATGAAAGCATGATACTAAATTACAACCAAGTGTAATGAAAGAATGGGCAAAAAAATCCCAAATAGTTATTGAAAGCCTCCCAGAGAGGGGCCTCTGAAGCTCAATTTTAACAGAGCCTCAAAAAGCAATATGGGGAGATCCATATGTGTAAGAATCCACTGGATCTATGGGGGGGGAGTCTATTCTTTTATCTTGTTAATTTGAGATAGGTTTTATTACTTGGTAGATGCCAAAGACTTGCTGGACAAGATTCAGATTAGCCGTAATTTAGGGTTTCTCCAGATTGGAGGTAGAAGAGGATTCCAAGATCTACATAAATAGGACAACAGTGAAATAATGTGAAGACCCCAAACAACTAGGATCTTAAAGCCACAATTCTTTAGCCAATCAGACTCTTATTATCTCCTCTTGGGCATTGGAAAATCTGTTTTGAGGAGAAATTGTATCTCAGGTCTAAGATTCGATAGAAGTAGATACTATCTATTTCTTGCATATCAAATGGGAAGGTCTAGTTAATCTGTTGGTCATGAATATTATCTCATGTTGGATATATAGAATGCATATTAATCTCTTGAACTTGTGCAGATTACAATGACTTATGTAAGAATTTTAATTTCCTATAGTGGGATTCACAATTTTAGTATAGTAATGTGATTCCTATTGAATATTTTCAACAATTGGAACTGCTGGATACTTGCAGCTGCATAGTCATATAGTATAAAGCTGGAACATGTCACTGGTGTGAGTTATTTCAAGAAATTTCATCTTGAAAGTTCATGTATCTGTATCATGCATCTCTTGGAAAATTACTGACTATGCTATTTCATAGGCAACTTATGAACGAGGGAAAAGGAATTGAGGACACTTACTGGGAACAACTTATCATCATTGTCAAGCAATAAATTCTTAAAGGGTGCTAGCTCAATGGTAGAGCGCCTACCTAATTATAGGTAGGAGGTTGGTGGTTCGATTCCTCCATGCCCTATCATAAATTTGTGACTACAAAAATGACTAAATTCACATATATACGACTATTAGTAGCTAATTTCTCGTATCTTAGTCGTATTTAGCTTAGTCATTAATATGTTAACATCTAGTAGTTTATTTAGTCGTATATTTGTCATTAATGGTTTCAATCAGTGACTGAATCAGCGACTAAATCAATGATTAACTCAGTGACTAAGTCAATGACTAAATCTGTGACTAAATCAATGACTACATCATTAACTATCAATGACTAAAACAATGACTAAATCATTGACTATCAATTACTAAAGAATTTTCTATCAATGACTAAATCATTGTCTATCAATGACCAAATCAATGACTAAATCCATGACTACTAAGTCAAGCTATTAATGACTAGTGAAATACAAGTAGCTATAAGATAGTGGTAATTTGCTACTATTAGTCACCGACTCAAAAATAGTCGTTTATAGCCTGATTTTAGTCATTTTTTTAGTCATTAATTTATCATTTTCTACTAGTGAACATATTATATAAACTCCATTTTTCCTTTAAACAAATATCAACTATATTCATATAAGTTTTTGAGGGCATCCATTAGCTAATGAGATGAAAGGCTTTACATAAAATTAATTCCATGAGTATTGGGCTATCAGAGAATCTATGAGCTATGGAACAAGCTAATATGTCCTCTTTAATGATGAGGATTTAGCATTTGGCTCTTTCTCTCATGCCATATACATCTCTATGTTGGTCGATTTTTTATCTATTTTTAATCTTTTCGTTGGTGGGTTATTTATTTCGTACGATATGTCATATATCAAATGTCATATTGATTTTCATTTATTTGTTGGATAAAAATATATAACCAAGCAATAGTGATTATATATAATGAAACAATAATATATATGAATGTCGAAAGATAATGATTTGGCAATTGAACCGGAGTCAAATCGGAAATTTCAGTTGGCTACCCAAAGAATTGTTTTGGCAGAATTGTATTGATCTGGTCTGATTTGTCATATATATATATATATATATATATCTGTGTGTGTGTGTGTGAGAGAGAGAGAGAGAGAGAGAGAGAGAGAGAGTTATATTGTGGATCTGATTAATGGCCATCAACCATGTTTTATGATTCCTCTTATATATTTTGTGTCAAGTGATGTGTGTCTTTGTTTAATATTTATTTCATACTCACATGGAGTGTTGTTTTTTATAATCGTTTTGCATTTTGTGAATATAATTAGTTTATGGTTCATCTTTGGAATGTCCTCTATAAGGATGGGAATAATGTAGTGTATATGGGAATATATATCTTCTCTTTAATTATCAATTGATCAATGTTTGCAAACTCTCATATTCAATAAGGGTTGGAATCATTAAAGCCTCCATTAAAGTGATGGGGTCACTTTGGAATCAAAATGATAAGAGATCATGTTTGGGGATACTATGGAAAATCAATACTAGGTTCGGGTTAGAGAAGGTGCATTTGACATGGGATTTCAAGAGTTTCAATAATATTCTAGTTTTTCTCACCTTCTAGGTTTCCCTTGTTAATCTCAACCTCATTAGAAATGGACAACCACATAACATGGATATTTTATCCACCCTATGTTCCATCGTTAGTAATTTTTG
>LPNX011025907.1:0-19401 GCA_001517045.1 Pseudotsuga menziesii
ATATATGATATTAAATATTATATCGATTCTTGTATAGGTTTTGATTTGAGTTCTTAAACCTTAGTTTTTTTTAACTTCTGTATAATTCTTGAGCTTTTCAGATTTAATGGAGACTTTTTGTAACTATGAACTTAAGCTTAATTTTAAAGGAAAGAGAGATAGAAAGGAAAATATATACCATACTAGTTATATGATTCTGTTTATATTAAAAGATAAGTGATATTGTAATGAAGGTTTTGAACTGAGGTTAGAAGCTTAATTTTTAATTAAGAATTTGAATCTATAATAAATAAGAACTAAATAGAAGGAAAATCATTGATTACTTCACAAAGATTATCCTAATCTATAACTTTAAATGATTGAACTTTTAAGGAAAAATAATCAACTCAAAAACTGATTATAAACTCTTAGGAAAATAGCTACATATTTTCTTTCACGGGGTAGATACATTGTAGGGAAATTACTATTAAAATAAATTAAGAGATATAGAATTAAAATAAAATCATAGATAATAAACAAAATAGTTTAGAACCTGGATAATTTGTAGAAGGGGGACAAACACCCAAAGCAGACCGTTCCTCCCAACCGTCTCCTGAAAGCATCCAAGATCTCTTGCTTTAGGGACCTCGAACCTATTCACTGAACCACTGGGATGAAGATGTTTGTAACAACCCACACAAAAAATCTCTCCAACTTAGCACTCAATAGCAGACTTAACTCTCAACAAATTCACTTTAGCTATCCCCTCATCAAATTCCTTGTGTGCCTGACTTTTCAGTTTGTAGCAATCACAAGGTTCATTCACTTGGAATAGAATGTAATGAACCTCCTTCTCAATTTGATGATATTTATAATATTTCCTACCTCTTCGGGTCAGTTTTGAAATTAATTAAGCCACTTGCTCAGTTCCTCCTCTTAGGGAACATGACCACAATTTTAGGGATTTTGCTTCCTACAACAGCTAGAAAGTGAAATGCTAGTGTTGCCACTTGTCATTTAGCCTTCTACAGCTACTCATTCCTCCCAGTAGGTCACTGAAGACTCTTTCAACAGTCTCCTTTGGATAGGTGTCTCTTCATTTGATTATTTAAATAAATGAAATATTAAATTAAAGTCATCCTTGACCAACTTGGTCATAAAACTTTACAATGACTTTTAACATAATGTTTTCTCAAATAAAATAAAAATATTTATTTTTGAGTTCTAGGTGGGTTACACATCAACTATGAGTTATAAATCCATTGCTACTACCATTTATTCAATCTCAACAGTACACTTGTCTCATTATCCTCTATAAATGAAAGAGCATATGCGACAATCTACCTCAATTCTAAAATAAAAATGTCTATAAACATAATTAATTAAAGAAACAATAAAAATAATTTAATTGGTATTAATTCTATTCAAAAGAAAATCAATATAATTTAGTTGTACATCCAAAAAAACTACCACATAACTTAAAAAAAATAAATTTATATGCATTCACTTTTGTTTTCAAACATGAAAACATGTAACTTGTTGTGATTGCCTCGAAGAGGCACATTCTACAACCCAGTAAGGGTGAGATGTGTAACTCCCTCCATGCTCATCCTAAAGTTGACACATGTCTTTTATAAGAAGTGAAAAAATATTATTAAAAATAACATGTCAGGTCAAATTAAATTTAAATTATTTAGAAATGAATATAAAAAAAGAGGCTTGCACCTCCATAGTTTTGATTGCTCTCAGTGTTTGGTAGATCTCCTTTTAGATGGATCTATAATGGTATATATAATCAAAGTTACTATTATCATGCATTTAATCCCATTTTGAAGGAAATTAAATGCTTAATCCCATTTTGGAGGAGATTAAATGCCTAAAATTAAATCTATAGGATATTTCTTTTACTCACATATACATAAAACATAGAAGGAATATAGAAACTGACATGCTATCCAAAAATGTTTTGGACTTGAGGCGAGGAGAATGTCTTATACATTCAGAGAAAGATGGCATCTTAACAAAACAACAACACTCTTTCTTTTCGGATCCTTGTTGAATTTATAGGCTCACAACTTAGGCTATTCTAGTGGATTATTAAGGAACTTTAGCATGATGAAGAAACTAGAAGTGTTTGGTTTGATGTGATAAAGGATTTTTTTTTGGTTGGACTCTGACGTATTTTTAGAGCAAATAGATCTATATACTTTTCTAATATCTTAGGCTGTAAAGGAAATATTTTTGAGTTTTTGAGTTTCAAAATTTTTGTTGCTATAAACTTAATGAGCATTTGTTGATAATTGTCAAATTATTATGTAAAATACTTTTTTTACAAAACATGACAGTATAAACATAGGTCTTTGTCTAGAGACTAGTTTATGATTCTAAAGAATGTAGCTTTCTCTTATAAATAAAGTTACTATTTTTTCAAATATATATATATATATATATATATATCAAAGTTACCTAGAACTACTCTATAGTCTTTCAATATAAACACATGTTTACATAATACCTACCGAAATACTTCATATGTACATTCATTATTAAAATAACATAAAGTCACAAAAGATTATATGTTGTACTAACCAAATTAATCAAATCAAAGCAATGAGTTCTTTAAATACTACTTACCAATTAATAAAATCATGACATTTGATTACATTGTTCTTTGGAACTTGATTTGATTCACATGCAAGGGAAAAGGACTTGAATCCTTGAATTCTGTGCCTCTGGCGTACATAGGTTTGGAGGGATGACATGCTTTTTAAGGCGAAAAATATGCTACATGCAACAAAGTAATAAATGTTGCGACGACATCATTGTGGGTTGTTGGATCTCAAACAGGTTGAGATCCAACGGCCCACAGTGCTGCTGCCTAGCATTTATTACTCTAATGCATGTTAAATATTGTTCATCGTTTTTTAAGGCTCCTAATTCCAAATTGAAATTCTATAAACATCCTACTAGTTTTTTCTAACTAGTAGTTATTTCTTTGAATAGGCTTTTTGTCAGGTTGGCTGGTCCCTCCTTGTAGCATTTTGATAGTTGACTTGGAAATGGAGACCAAATGACCATACATACATTTTTGTTAAGATGGCTTGTCTTTTCGTTCAAATTTGAACCCTTTCTAGCCCTTCCAAAAAGTGTAAAGTTAAAACTGTCTTTAAAAAAAAAGTAAAATATAAATTTTAGCCTTCGAATTAAGAAGGACTTAATTTATATCAACATTTCATAAGGCAGACAACATTTGAAACTACCCATCTTTATAAATTTCTTAGGATGTTGAAATTCCTATGCTATAAAGTTTGATTAGTCATTCAAAATATTCAAAATATCGTAAATTATAATCACTCCCTCACTCACATTACACACGCATTGCTTAGTTCTGCAAGATGACTAGTGATGACTGACGACTACGAGGCACTAGCCACCGAGATATGACTCTTACTACCAAGTCACTTGGGGATGAAATCTAAGGTGTGACAACGTGTTAGCAACTACAACTGTAACAATGGAGAACACCTACTAGTCTACTACTATACCCAAAACGAGCCCAAGATTTTGTGCTTTCTACCTATGTGAACATGGCTTCCAATGTCCACTCATTTTTTGTTTAAAATGATATTCAAATGGTCGGTTTGATGAAGCCTCCTCTACAAGACTTCATTTCTTGCATGAATATCATGGACTCGTGACAACTATATAAATAACACTCAATGTCATGCAACTACAAAAAAACAACATTTAGCTAGGATCACAAAATGTGCAAAGGTTGACTTATTCATTGATATAGAGAGGTGTCACTAGGCACATGATATGGAGAAACAATGAGTTAGAAAAAAACATTTGGACCAAAGAACCAAAATGGTTATTAATAAAATTAAAAAAAACAATTTTTGGCTCAAGATTAGTCTTCAATTTGATGGGTGGTGTTACGCTGCACTTGTACCCAGCGCACCTTCAGGTGTACCCCAAGGAGAGAGGACTAATTTTTTGACTAGGAGGGTTGTTATTAAGCGATGGAGGTCATGGCCGGACCATCTAGTCCTCCTCTAAGGGTACTATGGGTTAATGGCATTTCGGACTGCTCATTAAAGAGGTTTATAACCTCATGGTTGGTGTCTCGGGCCCCTAAAGGTTGACCACTGGGTCTCATGGCTCCATATCCTGCTTGCACACTCAGGCGGCGTTTGCTTCATCCTCAAGACTCTAGTTTTCAGTCGCGGCCACTTCATACACCCTCCTGGCCCTTCATTTAGTAGGTCCTTTCTCTCCTTGACCTTCTTTCCACAAAGGAAGGCATTGTCCATGCCAGGTCATTTATGTGCTTTGAGGAGAGTGTTGAGGGATTTTACAGTATTATAGGGGTTAGATGGGACGTAACACCCTCCCTCTAGCTCGCTCTGTCCTTTTGTTCAGAACGATTCTCATATTTGAGCATGTTTTTGCACCAGGAGATGCAAATACCCCCGGGTAGCCTACCTTAGTCCATATTTTATTATTATTTTCTTTTAATTTTAAGTTGACATTTCATTTACTTGTTTTAAGTTATGTCGGCTTGGATTTTATTTGTAAAAGTGACTGTGAGATCATATAAATATATCTCCTCACTTTCATTTGCAAATCAGAACTAATGGGATAAATCATTATGCACTTGTTTTACCCTTCTTACGGTTTCTCTGGATGGATGCGCTCCTTGTGAGGACATTTTCTGGTATTCTTTGGTGAATCTCTGTATTTGGTGATGCTTCAATTTTTGGATGAACACAAGAAAAAGGAAGTAAGGCTTCTTACCTTTTTGTTGGATGTTAGTGGATGCACATGTTTGAAGTCTTAGTGGTAGCCTTAGAGCTGCACTTTACCCCGGGATATGTCACTAATTTATTTCCTATCACCTTAGCAATGATGGCATGTCTTCTTGTGAGGGTTCCCTAGGATTTCTCCTTAAATTTCTCAGGTTAGTTGCTTAACCTAGGACCCTTCTTCACTAGTTTAGAGCTCTTTCTCATAAACCCTAGGCTAGGTAGGGCTTGTGCTAGGGTTTTCCCTAGGTTTTCACACTATTATATTCTCACACATCTATTCTAAGGTTAGTCTTAGGTTATATTTAGATTAGTTCTTAGGGTTAGTTAAGTTAGTGTTTAGTTTAGGTTTTCTAGGTTAGTGTAGGTTAAGGTTGATCGATCTCATAAGCGCTACCCGAGTGCTTACCCTTCGTTGGTCTCCCTTTATCTTTGTTTCCCTAGCAGCTTCTTGACCTTTCCATTTTCTAGCTCCCTACAACCCTTTCTAAACATCGCTACCCTAAGCACAGAATCTGACATCTGCTGGAAAACCCAACCTCTGCCACCTTTCCAAGCACGCCCGTCGCTCCTCCAGCGCAGCCTTGCTGCTCCTTCCTGCAGCCTTCTCCCATTTCACTCGCTGCATCCAGCGGTCCCTTCTTGTCCTAGCCTTAACCTCCTATCAACGCGGGCCCTCCTCTATCCGTCAACTCTCACTGCCATATAGAATCTTGAACCCTATCTTTGCAGCCTCCCTTCTTCATTCGCTGCCTTTGCAGGTTATCTCCCAACACGCGCCACCTCCTCCATGCAGATAGCTCCTCTCCAACCTTCCGATATGCTAACTCCTTGCAGCCTTCCTTCCCATGTTGTGCCTCTCCTTCTCCTCCTCGTCGACCTCGTACCCTCTTCTTCCTACGCTGAGGTATTGGTCCTTTTCCTCCCGTGTTCTTATCCTTCACAGTCACCACCCTTACACGCAGACTGGTGCAGGTATCCCTCGAAGGTCTTCATAACCCTTCACAACCCTCCTCAAGCCCCAAGGCTGCCCTTTATATTTTAGTTTCAGTCTGTGCATTAAAATCTGACCAATGGTGAAGTCCGAAGTGCACGTCGATTACGCTAAAAATGACATTTCTATAATTAATAACGAATGACATGTCATTTATCTGGCTATAAGGGTCAGGTTCGTCTGCCAATACTTCGGTACCGTTATGATCATCCAAGTAGGTAGCGCACTGCGGTCGCGTGAGCGGTCACGTTCGACGACCGCGGTCGTCCGATCGGTGCAAACGGTCGGTTAAATAGGATTCTTTGCGCACATATCATACGCGTTGTATGCACTGATCATTGATAGGTTTACATTAAAAGGAATATGGGTTTATAGCATGATTAGTAACAAAATGGCGCTGCCATAATTTTTTATTATCGATTGTCACGAAGGAATGATACATGCTCTTGGTCATAAAGGATTGATACAACTACATAATTGTTGGTACATAATGTTTACAATTTCGATGCTAGTAAACACAAGTAACTTGTCTACTTATTGTTATGATTATATTGCAGTAACATCCAATCCATACTAACATATTATTCCATGCATGCCCAAAGGTAAATACTAACATATGAGATAGTGATCATTCTTCTTGGTATGAGAATTGGCGATTGTGGTTGATCGTTAATGCTATTAACTTTATTATGTCTTTACGTTAGCTACCACAACTAATGATATGGTGAATGTATAGTTCGAACGTTTCTCTTGATATATGATAGTAGCATATTTCAGTATTAAGAATCAGTTGTTTACTGGCATGTGGCCATGATGAATGCATTTAGTATGTATTTAATATATATCTTCTCTATTCTTATATTTGTCTCCGATAAGGAACTGGTCTCTAACCTTAAACACATCCGATATATTTGTGGGATTTAAGTGTCTTTTGCATAGTTAAATAGGGCTCCTCCATAGCAGGTTTCAACATTCGAAGCAGTTAGGAATAAGTGACTAAGGTGACAGTGGTCACTCTTCCCGGATATTCTTACGGGTGGCTTAAGTTGTTATTTCAACCGGTAACATTTTGGCGTCGTTGTTGGGGACCTCAAACTTGTTGAGATAATTTACCCTGGAAAGAACGACATTCGGTAATAAAAAATTGAGGTAAGTCTTTCTGGGTATTTTGAAAATATTATTGAAGACTAATTTTGTAGACCTTCCCTGGTGACTCCACAAAGGAAAGCCCAACGAGGATTAACACTTTGGTAATTCTTGAATTCCTAATTATATATGTTTGCTTACATTTTTTTTAAGGACTAACCTACAGGATTACCTGGAGACTGCACAAAGATCTCAACCCGTCCCATCGATACACGCCCTTGTTTTATTTAGTACTTTGGAAATATTTGCGTAACTACCCTGACAGGTTTTTCCTGGCGACTCCAATCAAACACAAATAAAAGAAGTACTCTATAAAGACAGGGAATCCTGATGAGATGGAATTCAATTATGAATTGTGGATGGACATGTTGTACTTCTCATGCATTCCAGGTTTCCCACACAAGTACGCTATTTGAGATGGTGAGAAGGAATTGTTCCCATTATTCCAACAATATAAGTGCCATGCAGCATCCCATGTACAAGAATTCATGCAATTCATCTAGGAAAGTAACATCATGCATGAAGACATCAGGATGAGGCTATTTCTGTTGTCTCTTCTCATAGAAGAAAACTTATATGTAGCAAATTGGTATGAGGGTTTTCCTCGCACAAGTTTTTCTTCTCTCAAGAAATTCATTGATGCATTCCACAAGGATTGGGATTACGGTGTCGAAGAACAGGAAAGAAAGGCCATGATCGACAGAAGATGGGAAGAAACCATGGGAAAAAGCCAGACTCAAAATGATGCAAGAGAAGAAACCACAAATGATATTCCATTCAAGTTTTAAGATCATGATAATTCGACTGCTACAGAAATGGAAATTGGTTTCACTCGTCTTGATCTATCAACTTTTCGAGGTTATTTAGATGACTTATTCGAGGTATTCTGGCATGCCTTCAAGGGTGACCATGATAATTCCATGCATCATGTGGAATGGTTTATGACTATGGATTTAGGATAGGGTATCAAAGAAGAAGAATATGTTTGCATGCGATCATTTTTCCTTCACTTGGGAGGAAAGTCCCCTTCTTGTTTTATGGGCCTTGATAAAGGAATGAAATCATTATTTGCAGAATTGGAGGAAACATTTTGTAACTACTGAGATTCAGGGGGTCGTGACGAATGGATACCTAATGTCAAGCATGCAAATGATTTTTTTAGTAAGGAATCCCAAAGCAAAGATCAGGTCAAAGCAACCATTGTTCAAGGTCTAACTGATGATATATTGAGCACGATATATGAAGATTCCCAAGTAGATGAATATGATGGTGGTCCCATATATGATGATCTAGAAGTCCTAATCGAAGAGGCCGAGGAACAGAAATATAGGATGAGTCCTCCTTTCCAACATACAAAAACTCCTTGTGACATACAAAAACTCCTTGTGACATACTAGATCTCTTGGAACATAATAACGAGAATTATGAGGATGATGGTTACTAGACATTTATGGGTCCTCCTCTCTATGATTTGTCGATACCAGGTAGCGTTGTCTCCATAAGTTATCATGAGAAAGAGTAGCTTGATGAAGTTACTCTAGAAAATCTAGAACTTGACATTATCTGGGATGAAGAGCTCTTAGTCACCTCCAATAGGGATGTTAAAGACATAACTTAAGAAGACCCTATTGAAAGAGATATGATCATTCCTTCCCCTTATGAGGCTAATGACGAAGAGTGGCTCAACCCTTCTTCCACCATGATTGAAGATGGAACATTTCCAGACTTTGAAAATAGTTTTCAAATGTAGATGGACCATTATGATGAAAAGTTCGAATATTTGGGACCCCGTATCTATGGTGATTCCTTCGTGATGTCTCCATCATACTCATTCTACAGTAGGGAAGCAGGTTGCACTAAGGATTCTTTTGTAGATATTCAACATATGATGAGCCTAGGTCATCACTCTCAGTTGTTCCCCTCAAGATGCAAAAAAGAAGTTGTTCAACCCGCTCTAACCTACATCGACAAGCCCTTAATGATACATCTCAACAAGATTGAGGAAGGTAGGTGGACAGGTATGAATTTCATCCCCCGGTTTCATAATATTTATTATTTATATTTTCATTTGAAGCATGAAGGTATGGATTATATGGTTGACAATTTCAATATTTCAAACATTAATGGGGTTACTAACATGATTGTGGAAAAGATAAGAGATATACCTATATGTACAAAGAAACGCTTGAGTAAATGCAGAGACGAGTTGCACTCTCATATGAATATTTTCAAAGTCCAACCCAACAGATAGCCTCCCAAGTTCAAGATTCATGGGTGAGTTTAGGTAAAAAAATTTAGAAGATGTGTATGGTGGAGGTTTCCAATACATAATCCCACTAGAAGAATGGATCAACAAATCCTATCAAAATGATGCTTCTCCATGGTACCAGTTTCAAGTTTTCTAAGTTCTTAAGAATGTCCAGTTTCTTGCACTCGTCAAGATAAAGATCCTGGTACAAACTCAACGTATCATCAATGAGGTATTGTCTTGGATTACATTAAAGTAAAAAGGTAAGATGATAGGTATGAATTACTTACTTAAATGGTTACATTTGTGGTATGATTTCACTGAACCTGTTTTGAATACGGGGTTTAGGTTAGGTTAGTTTCATTAGGCATATTTTTGTGCATTGCATTTGATGTATTTTTATTGCATAGTTAGTTTTTAGTGTTCTTAGTCTGTTTCCCTCAATTTGTAAACAAGGAAGGAAGAAAGTGTCTTCCTCTAGATGCTTTTAATCTCTCGGGAATTTGATATGTGTGTAGGTCTACAGGTACCAGTAGATTCATAGGTTCTTGAGCACTACCGGGAAGAGCACTCATCCCGCAGTTGGAGCGAGTGTTACGTTGCACTTGTACACAGTGCACCTTCAGGTGTACACTAGGGAGAGAGGACCAATTTTTATACCAAGAGAGGTGTTATTGAGCGATGGCAGTCATGGTTGGACCCTCTGGCCCTCCTTTAAGGGTACTATGGATTAATGGCATTGTTGACTTTCCGTTAAAGAGTTTTTTAACCTTAGGGTTGGTGTTTGGTGACCCCAACAGTTAACCAATGGTTCTCATGGATCCATATACTACTTGCATGCTCGAGAGACCTCTGCTTTAGCCATGAGACTCTAGTATTAAGTTGCAGCTACTTCATATACCCTCCTAACCCTTCAGTCAGTAGGTCCTTGCTCTCCCTATCCTTCTTTCCTGAGAGGAAGGCATACTCCATGCCAGGTCATTTTTGTGATTTGAGCAGGGTGTTGAGGGATTTTAGAGTATTCTATGGGTTAGATGGGGCATAATGCCCTCCCTCCATCCTGCTGTGGCCTTTCGTTTGGAGTGATTTTCTTATTTGAACATGTTTTGGCATATGGGGATGCAAATACCCCCAAGTAGCCTACCTTAGTCTATATTTTATTATTATTTTCTTTTAATTTTAAGTTGACATTTAATTTACTTGTTTTAAGGCATGTCGACCTAGATTTTATTTGTAAAAGTGAGTGTGAGATCTATAAATAGATCTCCTCACTTTCATTTGCAAATAAAACTGATGGGATAAGTCATTATGCACTTGTTTTACCCTTCTTTGGGTTTCTCTGGATGGATGCGTTCCTTGTTAGGAAGTTTTCTAGTTAATGCAAGCTATTTTTCTGGTAATTCTTTGGTGAATCTCTGCTTTTGTTGATGCTTTGATTTGTTGGATGAAAACAAGCACACATAGGTCAAGCTTATTACCTTTTTGTTGGATGTTGGTGGATGTGCATGTTTGAAGTCTTAGTGGTATCCTTAGAGCTGCACTTTTCCCTAGGATAGGTCACTACTTTCTTTACTGCTACCTTAGAAACGACAACATGCCTTTCTGTCAAGGTTCCCTAGGGTTTCTCCTTAAAATTCCCAGGTTAGTTGCTTAACCTAGGACCCTTCTTCACTAGGTTAGCACTCCTCAGAAACCCTAGGTTAGGTAGGGCTTGTATTATGATTTTCCCTAGGTTTTCACACTGTTATCTTCTCACGCATCTAGTCTAGGTTTAGTATTAGGCTAGCTTTATATTAATTTCAAGTTAGTTCTTAGGGTTAGTTAAGTTAGTGTTTAGTTTAGGTTTTCTAGGTTAGTCTAGGTTAAGGTTGATCGGTCGCATTAAGCACTACCCTAGTGCTTACCCTTTGCTAGTTTCCCTTTATCTCACTACCAAGTTTAAACAGGGTCTCAATGAGGTAGACTTAGTAGCCCTTTCAGGTATATAAATATTGTATTTAATTGCAACCATACATTCAATTCATTTTGTCGCATTCATGAATATTGGGTATTGAAATGTGAAAGAAAATGCTAATTACGCAGGGAGTCGCACACTCGGCCAATATTGATGCACAAGTTTCAGGCAAAGGATTTACAACCAGACTGGAAATGGAAAGAAAGACTTCACCCTAGACAAGTCTTACTATAGTAAGCTCAAATTCGTGTGTCCGAAATTGGGAGGAGTTAATAACTTGTCCCTGTTGGATTTTGTGAGTCATACAAAATTCGACAAGTACTACTTCAAGAACTTGCTGAGTGGGCATGGACTGCTGAAAACAGACACAGAATTGTTCGCCAAGGGCCAAGGGAAGACGATGCAGCTAGTGAAAACTTATGTAGAAAATGAAGAGTTATTTCTAAAACAGTTTGCAGTTTTGATGGTGAAGATGGGGAACATCAAGCCTCTTACGGGTTCCAGGGGAGAAATCAGGGTCAACTGTTGTATCGGTCGCAGTTGATCATCAGTTGAATTTAATCCATAAATTTCCATTGTTTGCAGTGTGCACTGCATTTCCTTACATCTCCCTTTGTAGCTGCCATCAAAATGCATTACTAGATAATCCTTCCCTTGGCATTCAGTTATCATCGGTACAATAAAATTACCGCCCATGAAGTATTAAATTTCCAATTGGATTAGACACATGTAAGAAGTAACTTTAGAGGATCAAATCAGAGAAGCATCCCAAACTTATTGAATACGAAAGCATAATGGGTATACATGGGTGTCTGGACATGGACAAGGTATGGAGACTGATTAAATTTCTTGATATCTAAATTTATTTTAGAGTTTTAAAATTTCTATGGTAGCATCAAAACAATGTAGCTTAAAAACCACAAAATTACTATATTGAAATCATCTAAAATTTATGAAAAATATTTACACAAACATACTATTGTGATAATACATGTAAAATAATGCAATGAAATTTAACCAGGTTATATCCATCTTAAACCAGGATCTACCAAGTACCTAAAAAGTGTAAATTGTTTAATCTTAATTACTTTTCATTTAATTATTTTTTATTTTATTTTATGAGTGCAATGATAATTTAGATGTATATATGATACAAAATGTAATAGATCTCTTAAATTAAACTTAAATTAATCCATGTTAACATTACTATTACATCATATTGCATTTCATAATGTACAAATTTCAAATTAGAGTGATGTTAGATAAGAATGAAAAACTCCATCTAAAGACATAGATCAACATATCACATTTAAAATCAAATTAGGGTTTTTTGACTTATCATACAAAATGTAATATTATTATTCCATGCAAGAAGGGAATTAAGTTTGCGGTCATGTTTTGATTTCTCTGCAATGTAAATTGCATATTTTTACTATATGCTTTTTGGAAAATTTTACCAATATCCCTAATGTTTTTGTATGTGCCCCTCTTATTGTCAAAGTGCCTTTTTCCTTCTATCGTTCCTGACAATTCTGACATCTTCTTTGTACTCGATCACATCTTCCTTAACTCGATCACATCTTCCTTAACTCGATCACATGTGTAGATTTCCATCTGTCACATGCCATGCATCCAACAATGTTTAAAAAGACTATGATTGCATATGCAGGGTGTGTTGAGTTTGGGTATTTGCATAGAATTGGACAGAGACATAGTTCAGGATTTGCAAAGAGTAAAAATGGTTTAACACAGAGACACAGTTCGAGATCTGGTATGCACAAATTACAGGTATGTGTAATGTTGTTAATTCCTTTCTCTAATGCTGTTAATTCCTCTCTGTAATAATCCGTAATAATATTTGCACTTTACTTTTTATTGAAAATGTTGTTAATTGTATGTATAATTCCTTTGTAATTATTTTTGCATAGTAATTTTTACTGTGTTTTCATTTTGTTCTAATTCCTCTATGTAATAATTCATCTTTGTAATTATTTTTGCATTATAATTTTTACTATATTTTCATTTTGGTGGAGAAATTAATTCCTCCCTGTAATAATTCAACTCTGTAATAATTTTTGTTATATTTGCCTCCAGTTAACTCCTTAAATCCTCCCACATAAACAATTAGCAATAGAATATTTTATCACTTTGATGGATAAAATTTAGGTATTTATGCCTTACCATAATACAACTGATTTTGAAGAGTTTGCACATCAATATCATAATTGTTTGAATAAATAATCGTTGATCCTAGTAGAGAATCTTGCAAGTTTGTGAGTCTCTCCCAATATAGAGAGACTCGCCACCATCATTTTACCATATTAATACTATTAGTCATTTTTACTATATTTTCATTTTGTTGTTTAAGAGAAATCTCATGAAAGAGTGTCTTTCAGCGTTAAACAATATATCTTTGGAAGGGAAAGCATCCACCAACTTTTGTCCCTCTACTTCTCTATCCAATAATGTGTAATGAGTTCTTCCTAATTCTAATAAAATCTATTCGAGACTGCGTTGAATATTGTGTGCTTATAATTTATCCTAGGAGCATGACCCAACCCAACTGGGAAGCCCCGACCATGAGCCTAGTAGTCCATCCCAAGAATGACCGTTGACGAGCAGGCTAGCAAGAGCCACAAGGAAAAGGGGGTGGAAGAAGCAGGAAAGAAAAAGAAAAACATGAAGGATATGAATAATCCCAGGCTAAGCAACTCGCCCAAGTTCCAAAGTAATAATTGGTAAATTCTAAGGAGAGCCTATAGGTATTAGAAAACAGGAAGTCAAATTGCAAGCCTCCAAGCTTATTAAGTCCAAGGCTAGAGTGTTACAACTCGATATACCGTTGTAGCATAAACCCATCTGTGTATGTTCTTTGTCATGGATTATGATACTTGGGTGTGTGCAAGAAGTTGAGGGACCTTTTAGATGCAATGGTGGAGTGAATTCAATTACTCTTGATAAAAAAAAAAAGAAATCATCCCAAGCATTCCCAAACCTACCAAGCCTAGTCCCAAGGCTTCCAACAGGCATGCCAATTACGATAGTAAACCAAATCGCGCCTCCATTTTATTTAAGCAAATCGTGCCTCCGTTTTATTCAAGAAAATCGCACCTCCGTTTTAGTGAACAAAATCGTGCACATGTTTTGTTAAGCCTGTTTTTTTTTTAATAAGTTGAGCACGTATTTTTCACCACATCGCACGGCTATTGGACTTCTTTGGAGAAAATATTGACTGGGCGAACACGTTTTTGGGTATGCCAAATCCATCCATCTCCACCTTTGGATAAACCTCCTATTTGTCATGTGAGGTATTTTCCTCATTTCTTTTCATGTTTTTTTCTCTTTGTTCATCAATTTATTTTCCCTAAATTGAAAAATTAAACCAAAATAAATTAAATTATGGCCAATGGAAACAAAAACCCCGATGGAAACAAGAACCCCAATGTAATTGGCCGATTGAAACCAATTCCCCAATTTAATCATAAAAATTAAATAATTTTAATTATTTACCAAAATTCATACCCAAAATTCCCATGCCCAATGGAAACCAAAAACCCAATTAACTCAAAAAACAAATGAATTTCACTATTTCCATATGCATATTCACAAGGATCCTTGTGAATCCATACCAAAATCCACAAATATGCAAAGTTTGTCAAGCACATTGCAAGTTTGCATAAGTAATTTACATGCCCAATGTAAACCAAAACCCCAATTAACTCATAAAAAACAAACGAACTTCACTATTGTGAATCCAAACCAAAATTAACAAATATGCAAAGTTTGTCAATTATGTTGCAAGCTTGCATACAACTAAAAATAATCAAGTAGAATTCATATATTCCCCTAAAATACATAAACAAACATGGTAAATCCCTTGCCTCTATTTGAAATATCGAAGTTGCTCTTCCAAGAACATCAATAAACACCTTATAGTTTTGATGAAACTTCCCAATCCAAGTGTTAAAATAAGGTATAGAAGCTTCCCATGCTTTTAACAAAAATTTCATCTTGAACGAAGGGTACTTTTTGGTTAAGGTCAAGACAACAAAGTTCAACAATGGACTATATGAACGTGAAGATACATAGGTAGGTTGATGTATTTCATTAAACATGCCAATCACATACTATCATACATGATATAATCCAGTGGAACCCTTGCAACCATAAAATCCATAAATATCTACTAAATAGACTTTGGAGTCCAAAAAACATCACACTACAACAAATAATTACATATCTAACAAAATCGTTGCCTATACTGGGATTTTATTCATCAACTGCACATTATGCTGCCTATTCTAGGCTCTAGTTGTTGCCTCTACCCACAATCTGAGAGCTGGTCCTGCAAAGGAAATAGTCAACACCTCACAATTTCGACGAAACTTCATAATCCAAGCCTTAAAACAAGCTAGAGGAGCTTCGCAATCAACATATGCACTCAAGACACTTTATGTACACATGCATACTTAAAAATTGGAATTAATACTTGAATTTAGGACATAAATATGAAATGAAAAAATGTTAAATGCTTATTCTTTACTGTAAAATTCAAGATCAATTTTTAAATTTACATGATAGATTTAGTTTATATGTTGTTATTTGTGATACATTAGTTATACAGTTTTCATCTCTTAGATATGTCATTATATCATGTGTTTATATTTCTAATGATATTTTATTTGTATTTATGATTGCAGTGGATACTATGGATAACAATGCGGAGATACTGAGGTTTATTTCCCATTTGAGAGAGATTGGTTCTGCTTGGAGGGGTGGAGATGAGCTCCGCCACTCCTTGTCATATTATTTGTTGTCTATTGTTGATACGATCGCAAGATCGAATGATGCTTTGTATAGCATCGCATATTACAGTGAGAGGAAAAGACAACAATATGCTAATGGGTTAATTTACAACGAGGTAAAAAAGCTCAAAATAACAAAACAACACATATATTCATTATTTAGACTGCATGGGACGGATGACATTCAAGAGATCAACAGGCCACATATTTCTATTGAGTGGTGCACCTTTCCACCCATCAGAGAAAATTGGATGTATAGGTGGTACATGGTTTTTGAAATTCCCCCTCATAACAGTAGGTAAGTACCGATGTACTTCCTCCCAAAATTGTATGCAGATTTTGTGATGGGGAAACATGTCAACTATTTTGACATGTTGGGTTTCCAGGGAGTTGGTAGGGGGATGCCCCAACACCGACCCAATGCTAGGCATAGAGATGCCAATCCATAAATACATGTACCCTGTGCCCAGCTATCGAGGGCAGACATCCCTCCTACACATGACATGGTTTCCTAGACACAGGAGGCATTTTTTACTCTAGCTAAGATGGTCTCTCAACACACGACCACTATTGACCAGAGAGTGTCCTCTTCCTCTACTGGTGTATAACCACCAGCTTCTGGTGGTGGAGGGACATCTATTGGTGAGGATAGACCGACATCCCATGTGCCTCAGAGTGAGCCACACGTCTGCACATCGTGTGGGGGACCTTGTTATGGTCTTGGACCAAGACATGGTACCACTACGATGACTAGTGGTCAAGTAAGGACATTGTTTTAAAACTCTGTTATTGTTCAATTTTTAATTTTTCCATACTATATGTAACATATTAAAAGATTCGTAATATATGCAATATTTACTCTTACAGGATATTGATGCCTCTCAGGGGAGTGGTACTGCACCCAGTGTGGTTATACCCGAGACCCAAACAACAACCATTGAGGTAATATTTAAACACTTGTCATTTTGTTATTACATATAATTTTGTTAATGCATGTGTTAGTCTTGATTAATTTATTAAATTGTCTAATATTTACAATTTTTGAAGTTGCAGGAACCCCACTTAAAACGTGATGCTAGAGATGTTGATATCAACTTCATAGTCCAAGGTGGAATTTACGATTACTTGAAGAATGTAAATACATGGGTTATGACTGAATCTTGTTCGAATTATTTAAATTTCTCACTATACACTCCTCTATAGATCGCTAATATTTATAATTTTTAAACTTGCAGATGCTATTAGCATCTAAAGAGGGGCAAGAAATTAATGGAAGCAGTCACTCTCATGGGGGAGATATGTCCCATGTAGGGGTAAGTATATTACAACATGTTAGTTTTTCAATACATATTATTCCATACATTCAAATCCATGTCTAACTATGGTAACACTTTATGACTGCAAACATCATCGCAGATCCCTGCACCGCCTCTTTGGTTTGGATCTCCCCATAGTCCAAACATAGATAAGGGGGTTGTTTACACAAGACAACCCTCTTCCTTGAACAGAGCGGGTGTGCATGAGGATCAACCTACTCATCCCACAGTAATGTACACACTTCCAATGGAATTTGTTGGTTAGCTATGAATTCACTTCACACGTGGTTTTTCTTAATGTTATTTTCACATGTTTACAGGATCAGGATGTAGAGTCATCCATGCTAGACCTTAGTGGGACTATTGATGCTGCAGTCAATGCTGCATCTACAATAGCAATAAGTCACACTGAGGTACATCTACTTGAATATTTGTAATTGTACATTTCATTTGTATTGTTTATGGACATGCACGATGTCTAAATATTTAATCATTTTGTGAATGTCGCCACACCCTGGTCCATTAGTGCACACAACTGAGGTTGATGATCAACCTACGGCTCCTCTTACTACTGAAGAGTCCCAGCATAATCCCCTAGAAATGATTTTTTTCTGTGAGATGTTCATTTTTTACATAATTGATTAGTACTTTCTCATTCATGTACATGTTGATAATTCTTGAGATAATTGACATATTTTTTTATTATTCACAGAGAAGCATTGTAGAGAGGCTCTCTGCAAGGAGGAGGACACCAGAGGCACCTATACCCCCGACGGATGCAGTGAATCTTTGTTTTATTTACAATTGAGTCATATTTTAAATTTTCAAACTTTGTTATTGTTGGCTAGTACTAGTTCAGTTACTTGATCAAGAAATATTGTCATTGATTTGCAATCGCCAGAGATGCACAGTGGTCGTAGATAGAGCTGAAAATCATTAGGGTTCGGGAAAAACAAGAGAAAGTTAGATTTTTGATGTGTTAGTCCAGGACAAATATGTTTTTTTATGTACAATCCAGAGTTAGAGTATAGGGGTGCGGTCCAGGACATATGTACTTTTGTTTGCACATGTACATCAAATATGTTTTTGATACATGTACATTGACAGGCCATAGATAGGCCTTCTATTTTTGTATTATAACTTTCATGATATAAAAAATATTTCATATCAAGGATCTTGAGATCTTCATGGTTCAGTCTTTTAAGTGTGATTATACATGTGTGGCCAAGACTGTTTCTATGTGTAATGTTCCCAATTTTTTATAGATTTGACAATTGCATGGAGATATCAGTTATAAATTTGAGAACAATGCACAATTACAATATTACGTAATGACAAAAATGTACATTTTAATTGTTTTTAACCACGATCCAATTGCATATACAATGTTATTTTAACAATGTCAAATTGTATTCACAAATATGGAACATACCTAATACACATAAGCACCCAACACAGCTAAGCAACTGATCCAACTTGGTGGAATAAAAAAGCACCTTACCCACATAAAAACCTAACAAACTTTTAAAGGATGCACAAAGTTGACACACCTAAGTGATGCACCTGTGTGGTCTACATAAATAAAATTAGTGTTTGGCATGATGTCTTTCTTCTAACGAATACATGGGATACACATCAAACCTAAAAGTATCTGAGTATTATAAGGTTGATTCAAAATAATGGTTATGACTATATCCTGCACATTATTTTATCATTTTGTTAATGTACATGGCATTTGATGAATGGCCTCGAGTAACAACTTTGAAAGAGATGAAAGTTATGTGTGATTTTATTATAGTTTAAATTTATTAGAGAAGTACTATTCTGAATCTTGTTTTATAAATTCATGTTTATGGAGTATTATTCGAAGCATTCGTAGCGTGAAGATATATATATTTCGTAATAATGGCATAATAGGTTAGCCACTTGTTTCTAAACATAAACATGTTCCATTACATGGTTACTGACGTAATGGCATTGTCTCCTCCTGCATTTCATCGTACAAATGATCACATCTCTTGGATTAGGGGAAGATCTACAATCACCTTCAAGCTCACCTCTATGTGCAAAAATTTCACATTCACTTACTGAGCAAAACCCTAGTTTCCAAAATTGACAAAAAAAAATGATCCCTTGTCCATGGACCCAGAGTAG
>LPNX011025907.1:19449-29629 GCA_001517045.1 Pseudotsuga menziesii
ACATACTGAATCCAACGGAGCCGATGGTTCATCGATCCAAGCAGTGGTCATCAATCTATGGAACGTTGAATCCCACCTCCTACAGGCTTTTAGGGACACCTGTTGAATCCCTAACCGAGGCATAGAATGGAAACCATGCATCAAAAAGGGCTTTCAGTGGTTCGTGCAAGCGTGTTTAGGTAGGTTCCATGTGGGAATGCTAGCCACATGTTCACGTTCAAGGAATTTTCAAAGCCGACCCCTATATGCAAAAATTGGACATTCACTTACTGAGCAAAACCCTAGTTTCCAAAATTGACGAAAAAAATGATCACTTGTCCATGGACCCAGATTAGAGGGACACCCTAGCACTATCCCGATGTCCTGAATCCAACAGAGATGAAGTTTTGTTGATTCGAGCAATGGTCATGATTCTATGGCATGTTGAATCCCACCTCCTACAGGCTTTCAGGGACACTTGTTGAATCCCTACCCGAGGCATAGAATGGGAACCATGCATAAAAAAGGGCTTTCAGTGGGTCATGAAAGTGTGTTTAGGCATGTGTTATGTGGGAACGCTAGCCACACCTTCACGGTCGAGCAATATGTGAATTTAACCCCATGTGCAAAAATTTCACATTCACTTACTCAGAAAAACCCTAGTTTATGATGGAGGATGAGAATGGTGATGATGATGGTGATGATGATGTTGATGATGTTGATGATGATGATGATGATGATGATGAAGATGTTTATGATGATGATGATGATGGGGATGAGGATGGTGATGACGGTGATGATGATGGCGATGATGATGATGATGATGACACTACAACAAAAACTAGATTTAGTTTCGAATTTAGTGCCGGATTTTAGTGTAATTTTTTCCCAATTGTGGTGAACAATCCGATGTTAAACCTGGCGCTATTGTACATTTTCGTAAAACGCCATCTATTGCATCTTTTTTTATGTCATTTTTAACATCCATTTTTGCACCCAATTTTTTACATCTTTTGTTACGCCTTTATTTGCACCCAATTTTGCAACTTCTATTGCATCGTATTTTGCGTCCTTTGTTACATCCTTGTTTACACCCAATTTCACACTCAGTTTTGCATCCAATTTTGCATTTTATTTTGCTTCTAGTTTTTCATCGAGTCTTGCACCCAATTTTGCACCTTGTTTTGCATAAAATTATGTGTCCAATTTTGCATCTAACGTTGCATCTAGGTTTGCATCCAATTTTTGGCCCAATATTGCGTCCAGTTTTGCATCCACTTTTACTTATAATGTTGCATCCCCATTTGCATCTAATTTTGTATCTTGGTTTACATATTTTTTTTATCCATGTTTGTTCCTAATGTTTCATCTCTTTTAACGTCGTATTTTGCATCTAGGTTTGCACCTAGTATTGCATCTTGGTTGATGTCTTTTTTTGCATCTATGTTTGCACCCAGTGTTGAGCCTAGTTTTGCGCCCATGTTTGTATCTAATATTGAATATAATTTTGTGTCCAATGTTGCATCCCATATTGCATTCAATATTACATCTAGTTTTACATCCAATGTTTTGTCCCATCTTGTATCCAATATTGTGTCTCGTTTTAAGTTTTTGTTTGTGCCAAGCATTGCTTCCAATTTTGCACCTGGTGTTACACCTGGTTTTATGTCCATCGATACACCATATTTTGTGCTCAATTTAATGTCCAATTTTACGTCTAGTTAGGAGTCCACTTTTGCATCTACTGTTGCATCTAGTTTTGGACCTAGTATTGCATCTAGCTTTGAGTCATTAATTCTGTCTAGTGTTGAGTATCTAATATTGCATCTAATTTTGTGTCCAATGTTGCATCCCATCTTGCATTCAATATTACGTCTATTTTTACATCCAATGTTTTGTCCCATCTTGCATCCAATATTGTGTCTCGTTTTAAGTTTTTGTTTGCGCCAAGCGTTGCTTCCAATTTTGCACCTGGTGTTACACCTGGTTTTATGTCCATCGATACACCATATTTTGTGCTCAATTTAATGTCCAATTTTACATCTAGTTAGGAGTCCACTTTTGCATCTACTGTTGCATCTAGTTTTGGACCTAGTATTGCATCTAGTTTTGAGTCATTAATTTTGTCTAGTGTTGAGTTTCTTTTTGCATTCAATTTTGCGTTTAGTGTGACATCCATTTTTGTGTCGACATTTGCATCTGACATAAGGTCGACTTTTGTATCCACTTTTGTGTTTGGTGTGACGTCTAAATTTACATCTTGTTTTGCATTTAGCGTTGCATCTAATATTGCATCCATCTTGCACTACTGCATTTTTTACCTTTAGAAATAAATTACAATATCATTAGGGCATGGAGGAATTGAACCACCAACCTCATGCTTGTAAAGCAGGCGCTCTTCCAGTGAGCTAATGCCCTTTAAGAATTGGGAAGAGAAGCAATATAACACATAGATTTCATCATTTGTAATTCTAATAAAAAACAATAAGATCCAAATACAATCATGCTTAAAATCCAATTTATTTTTCCAAACACACTAATAAGCACAAAATTCTACTGTGCTTAGGCAACAAAATATCCTAAACAATACGCAATCTATTAAAGTGGTCCGCAAAAGAGTCTTAGAAAACAACATAAAGTATTGATGCATACCTAATAACCTAAACTTGATATGGACAAGGGATTTGTATAAGAAATAGTTGTAGAATCCAATTGAGGATGTGTGTATTGCTACATAAATGTTGTTATTCATTAATGATGTGATTTTGTTTAGCAATGGGATAGTAAGAGAAGAACTCATGAATGGTTACTAAAATAAGATGCCTACTATGTGCATCATATATGATATCATGAATATTTTAACAATGAACACCAACAAAGACAATTTATATTATGTGCATTATTTATAATCTAAAAATTAGTAAGATGTCAACTGGGAAAAGCATCATATCGGTTTCCACAGTTGATAAGGCCACAAGGAGGTAGATGAAGTTGAGGGGTTTCTCATCTTACTAACGATTGTTCCATCTGAACAGTGAATGGTTCTCTTGGAAAAACCCCAGTAAGGTCACAAATCATGACATCCATATCTACCACATTCTATCCATATGCCTTTCTATTATAAAACCTTGCCTAGAAGCCACTTCCAAAAGGAAAATTTAGTTGGATAAATATAAACATAAGCCTTTCAGCTTATCACACATCAGCTTTAATGCACCATAATTCGAAATAAGAATATAGGTGTTGTTCTTTAACACAATATGGTCTAAGATGTCATATCTCATTGAAATTGTGAAAGAACATTGTTCACAATGAGAACATTACTAGTTAAACATTATTTGACACAAATAAAGTATTGAACTTTGGTTTTTCTAAACCAACATAATGCCCCTTGTATTTTATTACTTTCCTTGTGATGTTATATGAAAAAACTAATCATTTGTTCTAGCTATAGATTTTATGTAAGACAACACGAAATAAGAAACCTGAAATCTATTACAAAGTGACGAGTCTAAATTTGGTCTAAATTTTAGTCTTGGTTAGGCATTAATGATTACAAAGGTTAGGTTTTTTGCTATTGAAGAAGGCTTTTCCTCCTTTATATAGCAATATATGTACCTGCGGGGTATGTACATTGATTGCATGGATCAAGATATTATATTGCCAAAACGGGGTTTTGATGATTGTAACACAATGGCCAAAACATCATGGTGGCTATTATGTAATATTTTTTTTTTTATAATTTATAGCATTTAGATTGAAGTCAACAGAAACATATTTTCACACCTTCCAATCATGCACCCATCCAAAAAACACTAATATGTCAATGATGATCCAATTTATTATAAGGTGGTCAAATTGTAGATTTAATGCATCAAAAATTATGAAATTGGACCCAATCTTTGAGAAAGTGTATTCACCAAAGTAATGGCAATAAATAAATCATTCAATAAAAATAGAAAAAGCTAATATGAGCTCCATGTTACTTTATAAAATGTATCATAAATAAGAGATTTAATATTTTGGAACATAATTTGTAGTGAAACTATGCCTTCCTTGATTCAGGATAGCAAGAAGATTTTACATCTCAAGAATCAACGATAGAAGAATACCATGGAGTTCTTTCTATTTTCTATAAAATAAGAAGCTAAATACCCGTTAGTTGCAAAGTATACATAGCCCAAGAGGTTAGCCCATCCAGTTCTAAGTGGTCACCAATGTATGTTATTGGGCATTTGGCTAGTCCCATGCCAACAGGTGCCCAGTTTGAATCCCCTTAGGTGAGGAGCACTAGCCTATGCCTACAGGATTACTATGTATTCCATCCTTAAAGTTAATGTAATAGTAAAGGTAATGTAATAAGAGTGAGACTACTTATAATTCCCTTCTAACTCCATGGTACTAGTTTGTGTCATATCAACGAAGCTCTACTTACTTTTACGACTCATACTCTATTATATGGGAAGGGAAACACAGAGACTACTCTTAACTAAGATACTCCCCTTTTTTGAAAATCTGTCAGCTATCATATTGAGTTCCCTGAAGACATGAGTAAAAGAGATGAAATTAAATTATTTTTTTAAAACCATAATTTTGTTGTACCACTGATCCAACTTCATAACTTGTAACCTTGATTTTTCTGTAACCCAGTTCACAATCTTGCCACTTGTAAATGCTCAATGCCAATATACCTTGAAAACCAAAAAACTTCCCATAATGCGAGAAGCTCGGCTTGAGTGTTTGAGCCCCTGCTACACCCATCCAAAGATTGATGCTGGCTATTTAATTTGAAATCCTAGCACCACAGATACCTAAAGAAGAAGCAACTCGATTGACCTAATTATGTCTCATTGGAATATTTGAGAGGATGCAATGAAACAAGTACACTAAGCAATAAGAGATATCCTCACCCTTGAGTTCCCCTGTCATGACTATGGTGCTAATGATTTGGATGGCATTGCCTAAGTAAGACTAATGAAGCTGAAGATTCAATTTGTGTTGGAAATTCACTACGAGCTTGACATCTTTGGAAACAGAGACACATGTTGCAAGCAAAGTTTTCATATGATACTATTTAATTATAATAAAAACAAGAGTCACATGCAGCAATATAGAATTTGCAAATGTAGAAAATGGAAACTGAAGTATTGCAGGAATTGTCTTTGGCATTTGCAACGTGTCTATTTCCTTCCTTAACCTTTCTTTATTCATTTGAAGGGATGTTGCTCTATGTGCATATTTGCATTTAGTGTTTCTCCAGATCCGTAAATTTTTAAAGAGGCCAACTGCAATTAGTTGAATTTGGGTAAACCAAGAATGCAAGGATAATCAAAATGCAGTTTCCAAAAATCGATTTCAACTTTGCAAATGCCAATTCTATGAAGATATTACAAACTTGCAGGTAGTCAGTGTGCAGCCTACTTACTTTTACGACTCGATTTGCAAAAAAGAAAGTGATTTGAAGCTAATCACTAAACAATATAGATTTATGTGACAATGTTGTATTCAGTTAGTGTAAAAATATCTCACAGGAAAAATTTTCACAAGTGGAAAACTGTTGACAAGATCTTTCTTGTCTAATTCCTTTGAAAAATATTGCAGGTGTGGCAATTTCATTGTACAATCCATTGTTCCATCCTCTGTCTCAAGAACACACTCCAAGCAATGCTTGTATCTGTAGAGTGTTTTTTGTTTGTGACAAACTAAGCAATATGGAAAGATATCAAGCATTGGGTTGCTGCAAGCATTGCAAATTCTGTGGAATGGAAACAAGAAGACATTCTTTGTTTTCAAATGGTTCCCTGTACGTGCAAATTGTAGATGGACAACTTTATTTGCACAAAATAAACAAATGATAGGAAAAATGACATGAATGCTGATGAATAACAATTGCAAAATAAGATATTTTGAATAAAATACATAAGGTTTTTAAACCATGTAAACATCTTTATATGATGTTAATGTACAGGAAAATAAATGGCATTGCATATATGTCAATAACAAATGTAAATTTAATGGGAAGGATCCAAGATATATGAATGTTGCAAGATATACAAATGTTGCAAATATCATCATAGACAAATGCTATGGTGATTTATTGAGTAAGACTCAGAAATATGAAAATTGAAACCGCCAGTTTCAAAAGTTTCCCAAAAGTGATCAAGCAAAGAGCCAACAGGGGTTGTTGCAACTGTTATATGCAAGTTCACATTGTGGTGTTTCATGAAAATAAATAATTATTTTTGCAAATTGGAATGTTGCAACATGTCAAAGTTAAGGTCACTAGTAGTTACGATATGTTGATTCTGGTCAACGTTTTCCACTATGTTTTCAACAAATCTATAAAGCTCTGCAATTGGTGCATTTGGCACTGTAGATACATTTGACAATTTTAGAATAGCTTTGTTAATTTGAAATTGGCAAGTATTTGCTTCTATACAATTTGTTGTATAGTTTTCTATAGTTTTCTATACAATTTGTTGTATAGTTTTCTAATTGTTGTATAGTTATAAGGAGGGTCATGGCTCAGCTCCAAATAGCCCTAGTAGGTCACAACTCGTTCTAGGAGCAATTTACAAGTCACGGCTCAACTTAGCACACAGATCACGGCTCATTCAAGGAGCAGCATAAGATCACGGATCAGTCCAACAACAAACCTTCACGACCCTAATCTAACAGCTAGAAGGAGGTCATGGCTAAGTTTAGTAGCCAACAAAAGATCATGGATCAGTCCATCACAACAACAAAATTTGTTTTCTCACATAGTATTTTGGTAGATTACCTGCTTTGGGTTGGATTCGATGATAGGTGTATTCCTTTGAAAATAGGAAATTAGCCTCATCCTGCCAATTTGAAGTCATATTGAACTTGTACATTCTACTTATCTCAGTCTTTAGAGATTATAATCGTTTTCATTCTTTAGAGTAAAACCATTTTCTCTCTTCAGAGAGAAACAGCCTGTGCGAAAAACCCTAACATATTTCAGAATTGAATGCCTCTTGAGTTTTGGCTTCAATATTGATACCATCATATTGGTGTCGAATCGCCCATCTATTCAACATACCCAACTGAGATCTCCAAGGGAGAAAAAGAGCTTACGAAATTGATATTTATGGGATCTCCAAGGTAGTGAAAGAGCTTGTAGGATTGACATTTATGAGCAGGTATAAACTTTTGATTCATCTAGATGCTTAGAGAAATTTGATTAGAAAATTTAAATCAAAGTGAGTTCACAAAAAAAATTATTCGCAAGCCGTCTCCTGAGAGATTCAAACTCTCACGAGGAAACCCTATGTACGTAGCAACCACACACCTTAATCACTCAGATAGTCAACAAGAGGTCATGGTTTGCTCACTAAAGGTAGCAGCAGCCCCTTAGACAACACCAGAGGTAACAACCCAATAAAATGAAGTACACAATAAAATATGAAACGTTGAGTTGAAAAGCTAAGGCGGATAGCTTTCGAGTGACCAGGGGTTCAATCTAGAGGAATCTCAGATCATTTGCAAGAAAAGTCCTCTGAAAACAAATCACAGAACCCCAAAATTAATATTCACTAAATATTCAAAACCCCATTCATTTTCCCCAAAGAAAATAAGTTTTCCCTATGAGCTGCAAATTTAGTAATAGCTCCCTAGGTTCCCATATTGACGCCAATTAGATGCAAATGCGCACAGTAATAAGATATAGAAATGCATATCATTACAGATATCCGGACCCTAATAATTTTGACAGTTTTGTTTGTCCTACTAATAATAACAATAAGTAACAAAGCCATGGAAGTGAAGATTACCTTTGAACAGAAGGTTATTCCTATGTGTCCTGAAGCGCCTTTAAATTTAGCATATGGATCTATGGTGTTCACAGAAGGAAGAGACTGTAGCCGTATTATAGAGCTTCACCATGGAACCACCAAAATGGCCTTCCTTCATAAGAAAGCAAGCAAACCCATCAGAGACAGGAAAAGATACCTTGCCAAGAGGCCTAGCCGAGCAGAGACCATCTATCCATGGCTTCTAAGATCAGGTAATGTTGGGCATCACTGAACTCTCTCATTCGTCTTGAATGAACCACAAACTTGACCTTTGCCAGGGTTTGTTGGGATCATCTCATGTGGTGCTTTTAGACTTGGCATCCTCACAGCTATAGTTGTCGTCATAGCTATAAGATAATACTCCTTATGTGTAAGCATCCTAGTGCGAGGCATCTTCCTGTCTGGAAGAGCCAGTAATCTGTTAAGTGAGTAATCTATATAATATGTCTCTCTGCTAGATCCGGGCCCATGCACTCTGCCTTAGAGTGCACCGCCTTTAGAGTTCATTGCATTAGATTCGGTTTTTCCGTGTTAGGGGAGAGCAACAACTTAGACAAATAGATGAGGGGGTTGTCCTTCCATCATTCGCTCGACTTACTGGTTATCGCACTCATGCTTGAATTATCACTACCGTGAATTAGTCAATGTAACCCAACCATTTAAGGCCAAGATCACATCATCAACAAAAGGGATAAAAGGGCAGGTGCACACCAGCGTTTTGTGTTATTCTAAGAATTCATTTTAGAGGAATGTGGAAAAAAAAGAGCACTCCGCTGACGAGGGTTTGAATTTCATTTCATATCTACCCTTCCAACTAATTTTTTTGGACTGTTTGAACTCTTATCTTGCCTATAACTGAATATTACTAAGAACTAGGCTATTGTTGTTAAAATGTGAAAAACTAGGCAGTTGCGCATCCCGCTGTTGCACAGAATAAGGGTAAGGAGCAGTTAGTGATCGGGTAATCCTCCTATTTATTTCACAGGTAAATGATTATTAATCTCTTCTTTAATCTATTACTATTGGTGGGGTCAAAAATATATAACTGGTCAAAAATATATAACTCTAAAGATTCACAGATTCACAAACGGTAGGATTAGCACATGTAATTAATCTTTTGTTTTAAGGGCAGGTTAAAAATCATGTGTTTAAAGGCATATTGATAGGATAAAAGAACAAGACAAATAATCCTGTGTTTATTAAGGAACGAGAGGAAACAACAACGTTTTACTGAATTCTATTAAAAGAAATACACAATAACAATGTTTTAATTAAATGATTTAACTTTTAGTTTAAAAATATGTTTTTTATTAAGAATTTTAATTTTCCATTAAAATATAATAATAATTTTAGTTATATATGTATTAATACATTAAATAATAAATTCAAGAAACTATCTAAATGTGGAACCTAGAATCATTTTTCAAAGTTAATGCCAGGCTATATGTAATGCAACATGCAAACTTTTGGAAGGTTAACATGTGTCAATGGTGTATTTGAAATTGTGAATTTTTTATTTTCAATTAAAAGATATGCTTTTATTAAGAAATTTAATTTCCAATTAAAATGTTGCTCTAGGGTGAAACAAAAAACAATATTAACAATGACACAAACAGGTCAAAAGTAACATGTGTCGGCATTATGTATCTGAAATACATTAAGTGATAAACTTAGGAAACAAACAAAAGGTGGAACCTAGAATCCTATCCAAGGGTTAATGTTAGGCCACATGTAATGCAACCTACCAAATTTTTCAAGGTTAACATGTTGCATCAATGGTGTAATTGAAGTTGTGGCATTTTATTCCAAAGGACTAGAATTAAAAGGCCAGATAAATATAATATGCCCTTTGTAGAGGAGATTCAATAAAAAATCAGAGAGATATATAAGAAATATATTATAAAAGTTTTAGGATAGAGATATAATAAATAAACGGTGGATAGCTAACATTATAATAAAGCAAGCATGGATAAACATATCACTTTAGTATTTTTGGGTAAACATGTGGATATAAACATTGCCAAGTTCTTGAATACATGGGGATCCCTTTTTATGTCTAATATGCACTGCATACGGCCACTTGGTTTCATATTATATGATAAATATATTTAAGAAAACATGGTGGAAGAAAGATGTAACAAATCCACTAGAGAAAGATAGCAAGGTTTCATCCACTAATAATCATTTCAAATGGAAACTATTTAATATAAGAAAAGGTAGTGCTGGGAAGGCTCTTTCATATCCAACATGGTATGGGAAACTAAAATCAATGTTGATGTTTGGAAAAACTCTTGTCATAGATTTAGATACTCAAGTGTGTTGAATAATGGAAAGTGGAAGGGGTTGTATCCCTAGTGAAAGGTGGTGACATCATATCGAGTGTTATA
>LPNX011025907.1:29692-143494 GCA_001517045.1 Pseudotsuga menziesii
ATACAAGTTAGAAATTTTAGTCCACTGCCTTTAATTCCTAAAGGCACATCTAAAAATATTAAAGGTTAAATAAGGATAGAGTTGTGAATAATTTTAATTTAGAGGGTAACTTCTACATGTCAGTTATGGGGTTATGGAGGACAAGATATATATGGATTTAAAACCGAAGCGAATAAAATAATGTAGAGAATACAATCAATTTTATAGAACACTGGTCCATGAAGAGGGACAACAACAAAGAATACCTTTTCTACCAGGAAGAGAGGGTCTCTAAGGGCTTGGATTTTGATTAAATGAAGGATCCCATCTCTCCTAGAGTAGGTCAGAATTTGGAACTCAAACAAGCACAAGAGACAATGGCTAGGGAATTCCATCAAGGTAGACAAAGACTTATTTATGGGGTTCGTAGAGTAGGAACAACCTCTATAAAGGTGGTTCCACCATGAATATTATGTTAGTTAATATGCATGGCCTAGTGGGAGGGGCAAAGAAAATATCCCTTAAAATATTTATGGATATGGAAATACCATACATAATTATGTTCCATGAACCAAAGGGGAGGGAGGAATTAGATGATATATGAATATAAAAAACATTTTAGTTGTTTTATTTGTAACTTCGAAAGATATTATGATGTATATTGTCATTGCATGTTGTTGTAACCCCATCGGAGATGTGTTTCCCTCCTTTCGGTATGCCATTATTATGTATGGTCCTTGAGGTTCAACTTCCGTTGTAAGTCGAGGAAGTAGTCCCCAGTTTGATATAATGAAATGTATTTTTGGAGTTTCCCTAGGTGAAGTCAGCCCCGTTAAGTTATGCATGCTTTAAATTGTCACACTATACCACTTGTTATGCATGATTTAAATGGTAACCATATCCCATATGCTTTAAATGATGACAATGATGATGACCTAGATGACGATGATGAACTAAATGATAATGATGGTGATGACATTGTTGATGATGATGATGATGGAAATGATGATGATGATGATCATCGTCGTCATTTTTATCATCATCATCATGACACTATATTCATCATCATTGGCACCATTATCATGATGATTATTATATTCATCATCGTCATCATTGCCATCATGATAATGATTATTAATATATTCATCATTGTCATGGTCATCATCAATACAATCATGGCCCATGAGCCTTATAAAAAATTGTTGACAAGGAAACATTGGAAGATCTAAATGCGGATTATAATGTGAATGAAGACTTCTAAATTTATAGTCGGATATGCAATTCAAATTTAAATAATCATGGTTTTTATGTCCCATTTTTAAATGCTTCATTATTATTTAACTGCAATAATCATTCAATTACTATGTTTAGAACTCATAATCTAAATTAATGTGTTGATTCTTGTCTCTATACTCGTTACCTAGTGCAATGTCCTTAAAATGTCTATAAGTTAATATGACTTGGTGGGAACAAATAACAAGAATTGGTTGGATAATAGTTATTTTGGTTAGTTTCATCTATTGGTTGATAATGGTTAGAAGCCCTTTCATCTGTGCACGCTCCCTTACCGATTGTTTCCCGCTTCCATTTTGGGATGGGTGATGACTGCAACAATCCTGCGGGATGTTGATGTTCTGCCTTAATCTTCTGGAATTCCAGGCAGCGAGCCAGGTACTCTGCCACTTCTTTTTTCATATTTGGCTAGAAGAATTCCTTTCCGATCATGGTAATCATTTTCTAATAACCCAGATGCCTCGAGTATGGTCTTTTGTGTAGCTCATCCATAACTGTTAATTTATTTTTTGCAATGTTTGGTATGTATAGCCTGTTTTTATGTAACAATAAACCTTGCGGATTTAGGCTCAATTTTTTTTTATATGACTTTGTTTAATAATAATAGTCTTTTCCTTTAGCAGTTAATACTCTTTGTTAGCAGACCCAGCACTTAAAACCTGGTTCTCCAGATTAGTTTCATAGCTGATTCTTGCGAAAAGTAAATTTTCATGTCGACTTAAAGTGTCAGCCACCTTATTTTCTTTACCTTTAATATGTTTTTATTTCAAATTCGTATTCACTTAGAAAATAAATCCACCTTGCTTGTATTGCGTTTAAATTCTATTGGTCAAACAAGTATTTAAGGATTATGTTGTCTGACATAAGCAAAAAATTCCTTCCAATTAAATCATGCCACCACATTTTTGGGCGTGTATTATTGTAGCGAGTTCTAAATCATGTGTCATGTAATTCTTCTCATGATCTTTTAATTTTCTAGATTCATAAGCTACCACATAATTATCTTGTAATAAGACCCCACCTAATCCTTCATTGCAACCATCGATACATATGACGAAATCTTTAAATGGATCAACAATTTTTAGAATTGGGGTGGTGGTTAATAAATTCTTTAGCTTGTTAAAGCTTTCCTCACACTTTTTAGTCCACTCGATTTCTTTTTTTTTTCTTTTGTAAGGAGGTTATGGGGTAAGTAATCTTGGAAAAACCCTCAATGAACTTTCAGTAGTATCCGGTAATTCTCATGAACGATTTGATATCAGGAAAATTCTTGGGGACCAACCATTCCATGATGGCTCTTACCTTGTCTGGATCTACCGAGATTCCATCCTTGGACACTATGTGTCTGAGGTACTGAATCGTGTCCTTGAAAAAGTCACATTTACTGAACTTTGCATAAAGTTGTTGTTGTCTTAAAACTTGCAGAACTATTTTTAAACGTTTTTCGTGTTCTTGTTAATTTTTGGAGTAGATTAGTATGTCATCAATGAAGATAGCTACAAACTTATCTAGATAATTACTTAAAATATTGTTCATTAAACACATGAAGGAATCAGGTGCGTTTAACAACCTGAAGGGAATTATAACAAATTCATAGTGACCATAACGGGTACTAAATGTTGTCCTAAATATGTCTTCATCTTTTATTCGTACTTGATGATAACCCGACCTCAGATCTATTTTGGAAAAGATAGTTTCCCCTCAGAACTGATTGAATAGATCGTCTATCCAAGGAAGTGGGTATTGACTTTTAATAGTCATTTTATTTAATTGTCTATAATCAATACATATTCTAAGTGTTCCATTCTTTTTATTTACAAACAAAACCGGTGCTCCCCGGGGAGAGACACTTGGTTGAATGTATTTCTTATCGATTAGTTCCTACTACAATTTTAATTCTGTGAGATCGATTATATTCATTCGATAAGTGGCTTTTGATGTTGGTACCGCCCCCGATATCAGATCGATGGTGAAGTATATATCTTGTTTAAGAGGAATCCTAGGGACTTCTTCTGGAAATATATCTTCGAACTCTTTTAGAAAAGGTATATCTTCTAGTTTAGGTTTTGTATCATTTTCCTGATCATTCGTTATATAAACTGCAAATACCTTACATCCTTTTCTTACTGATCTCTTTATTTTCAAAGAAGAGATTTCCCTGATCGTTATCTTCCTGGGAATGCCATTTATTTTTATATTATTTCCATTATCATCAATACAGGTAAAGATTTTGTCGAAATAGTTTAGTAAAACCTTATGTTCTTCTAGCCAATCCATTCCTATTAAAAATTCGTAGGATCCCAAAAGAAATACATTCACATTCACATCTGTACATAAATCATTTAGCACTATCTTATAATTTCTAACAATTCTAGTAACTTTTCATTTTGTACCTGTGGCTAATTGTACTAGCCAAGATTTATCAAAATTTTTAGGTACTAATCTGCATAATTCAACGATCCGGGGTGAAACATAACTCAAACTTGCACCCAGATCAATTAAAATAGATGTAGGTTGATTTTTCATCTTACCTTCAATTTCAACCATGGAGGTCTGATGTTCAGCTTGTCGATTTTCCAGTGCAATGAAAATTATGGGCATGCTTTGTGCCATATCTCCCACTGTGACTACTTCTTGTAAGGAATGCACATTAAAGTTCTTTTTTGTTGCTTGACAGACTTTAAAATAGTGTGGCCCTCCACATTCCCATCATTTAAAGGTTCTTTCCAAGAAGAATTTTTATTAGGAACATTCAAAATCTCTTTTACAGCAGGGTTTTGAGGTTTAAAATTTTTATAATTATTTCTCTAATACCCTCTGTAATTACTCCCTAAATTCTTATGAAATTTATTTTGTTTTTTTTTAGGATCATAATTATTGGGTCTTTTATTATTCCAAGCAGGAATACCTTCTCTTTTATTTTTATTTTGGCCATAGCAGAAGTTTTCCTTCCTCATTGCTTCCTCCAATGTCTTGGGATTGTCATATTCAAGCTGCTCTTTGAACACTGAGGGGTGATCAGCTAAGAAACCACTGTATTTTTTGCAGTTTGTTAATTATGTAGGGAACGTAACGGAGTAAGTTCAAGATATTGCTAAAGATTTATTTCATCGTCATGGATCCCAGCCTTAGTTGATAGAACTCCTTCTCTTTTTCCTCATAATAATGTTCAGACAAATATTTTCTTTTAAACAGTTTTTTAAAAGTTTTCCAGTTTACATATCTTTCCTTTATACCTTTGACTTTCTTGATGTCTTGCCACCATATATCTGCCTTCCTAGTTTGATTATAGATGGCCATTTTAGCTTTTAATTCATCTGAGTAATTATATATTTGAAAGTATTTCTTCATACCGGACAACTAGGCTTCTGCCTCCTCTCCCTTCTCAATTTCTCTGTTAAACATGGGCGGTTTAATTTTTTTGAATTCCCTAGAGATTTCCTCGTAGGGTATATTTTTTTTCTCTTTTTATTTTCATCACTGATTTCGCTTGACCCGGTTGAATTTCTATGGTGTTTAACCTAATCTTCACTCGAGGTGTTGGAGTTATGGCTGGGATTTTTTTTTCCCTTACGTTTATTATAAGCGATAGTTTTTGAAAAAACCTCCCCTGATTCTTTAGTTTTTCCTTTTTCTTTGTTATGGATATTTTATAGGAGGATAGTATTTAGTTCTTACTGAGACTTAAGTATTCATTCATTATCTTCTTTGACTTTTCTTAACTCAGACCTTAGTTCATTGACAGCTCATTTTAGTTCAAACTTGTAATCTTGAATTTCATTTAGATCTACCCAGAACCCCCCATCCCTTATATTACCTTCCTGATTATTTAAAGGTTGTGGCGATGCTCTTCTTCTTCCGTAGGAATTCCTGTATCCACCATGGTCCTACAACAATATATGTATACTTCTTTTCTGAGTGTAAGAGAAATTTCGAACAAATCTGATTTAGTTTTACTATTTTTAAAACAGAAACAATAAAAAAGAACAGTTGTTGTGTGAGCCTATCCAGGCCTAGTGTTGAAATAGTGCTCTGATTGCATTTGTAATAGACCTGCAATAGCACATAATTTTTTTTAATTTCTTTTATCTTTCTGTTAATGTAAGAAAATACTTTCATTTATTTCAGTATAACATTTTAGGTTGGGATAGACTAATGTTTCTAATTGCTAATGGTAGGATCTAGGTTAATGAAGAAAGAGTTCACTTCTTCGAGAACAAACAACCAGGTTTTCATAAGGTGATATTAATTATTTACCAATTCAATTAGTTCATAAAGAAAAAGGAGAATCAAAGTATTGGTTCAGCCAATACCATGAGACACCCTAGCTTGTCAAAGCTACTTAGAAAAAGGGACAACAACTCATAAGGCTTGATCCACCCATAACTTGCAGTTCAATTTTAAAAGGTAAGTAAGGATTAATGGTTTACCCACCATAAGGGGGATTTTTGTAAATAGTTTAAGAACCATAACTAAGTTATCTCGTGGAAGGGAGTTTTTTATCTCTTGCAGTGGTAATAAGGTGTTTAAAAGGTTTGGCAATATGCTTTCTAAAAAAAAGGGTGTGTTTTTTCCCCGAGATGAATCTCATTAACCTTGTGAGGACCTTAAACCAAGGAAGGGTTATCGAAATAAATGGAATGAAGCATAACTTTTTAGGCCACTATCCTAAGTTATGAGGTAAAATTTCGATGGGTTGACTTACAAACTAAGCTAATGTCATAAAGGGTGGCATGTTATATAAAAAAAACTAGCGCATTGGATCGCACAAAAACTGAGGGCTGATCCTCTATTGATGACTGTCATAAAATGGATTCGTGCACTACTAAAGAGATTTTAGTGTTGACATTTAAGTGGAGTGAACTAGTTGTGAGTTGATAGCATAGCTAGGTCCATTGCATCCTAAGGGACAATATTTGTCCTTACACGTGGATGCTGGTTAATCAACTCAAGTTAGGGTTTCGGAGGAGGATACTAAATTGGTATTGATGCATTGTTAATTCATTTTTTCGATACATTTAGTGACTCTGTCAAAATTCGGGCCAAGGCTGAATCTACACTGTGGGTTTCCAAACCCTTCAATTTTTTTTTGTCTCTAGAGATTAGGCAGGTAACCCTGGTAGAAGGATGCCCTAGGCTACTCCTTTGGTGCTAACGTAATAGATACGAGCCTACGCAACTAAAAGAAGAATAGTTATCATGTTCGATAACTAAAAGGTAAGAACTCAACCTTCTCGTCTGGCATTTATTTTATTTTATTTAAGTTCAAGTTTACTGTTTTACTCCTTTCTGATGCATTTACCCTTACTTGTGTAGACCAGTAGGAATAAGGGGGCTCGTAAGAGCCGACCTTTAGTCCTTCTCCCATAGTGTCTAGGTTGGTCTATTTATTGTTGTGTTAAGCAAATAAATAGGTGAGGGAAGAGGTTCTTACAGATAAGGAAAACACATCCCAACGATATAGTGTGATGTTGCAAGGTAGGCACTGGAAGGAATATGATGAGGTCTCCTTATCCTAGGCTTGCATTGCAAGATTCCCTGGTAAGTGTTCCTTCTACAGCATTAACATTTTAAATTACGTCACTTTGGCTACCAGACTTTGGCATCCTCATAATAACTGGTTTTCCCTTTGTTGTCTACAGATTCCTTACCCCAGGAGTGATACACCCAGCTTCATGAGTTTAAGACGAAGAAAGATGGAAGGGAAACTCGGCGGAACTCTTTTCACTTGGAAGTAGAAAAGGGTTTGTCAACAAAGTTAAATAATTCCACTAGCGCGACCCAACCATAGATAATTTAACACAACTACTACAACAACATTAAATGAACTCTACCAGGAGGATTTACTATTTGCAACGTTTTTCTTTCTTAGGGTTTTTAATGAATGAAGGGACAACCTATAAGTTCAGCTTTAAAGTGAATAGGTTCGGGTTGCCCATAGTCGACTATTACAGGAATAAATCATGTCTCTTATGTATGAGTGAAATCCGGTTTAACAGAAGGGAATTGATTCTGTCTCAAGTGTAAATGCATACTGTTACTTAAATGTGTGTGTGTGTGTGTGTATATATATATACTCCTTTTCATTTTGTTCTAAAATAAAGTGAATGAAATAAAAGGGATAAGTATTTTGTCTGACTCGTTATATGGTGAGAAAATTCCACCACGTCCATTCATAATTTATAACTCCGAATCGGGGTGTCTTCAGGAACTTTAGCTCGGCCAGGGTTATACCCTGTGATTGGTATAAAATGAATAACTAAAGGATTTTAGGATATTTAAAGGAACTACTACAACGTAGGAATATATGGGTTAGACTAATTAAATCCCAATTTAAGAGAATCCGTGGGGTATCTCAATCATTTCTAGTAATTGAATTCTTTAAAGGATGTCACAGTAAAATAGTACTATAGTATTACAGTTAGCCAAAACCAAATAAACTCAGCTTTGATTGGCTTGGTTGGCTATGGAAAATAGTTTACGATGTTCTTAATATATTCGCTTTACTGCTTGTTTTTTTTATACTTATTTAAAGAGAATGGAAAGAGTGGTTTAACGGTGAAAAGTTGTTGGAGACATTTACCACCATACACACTCATTTTGGTCAATTTGGCCTAGTTAAATCACTATCCTAAGTTTTATTGACTTAATTGACATGAGAGGAGCACTAGATGACATCAGCTAGATCACACCCACACCTACCTTCAGTCAAGGAGGCTAACTTAGCCTTCTCCTATATTCGGGGAGGCTAACTGGAGCACTCCAGGGGTGATCTAAGTGTCATTAATGCCCCATATTGCTAACTGATGGTTACAATCAGTTAAATAGAGTAGTGAAGGTGCCTTCCTTCATTAAATTGATTATTTATTGATTATTTAATGAACTGGAGTCAACAGGGGCTCCTCCAACCACTTCTAATGGTCAGTTACACTTCAGTTAACCTCATCGGGGTTCATTGGAGTCATTGATGCGCTACCACTTGTTGGTTGGCTTACAGTGATATGTGTCTGAGCTACTTTCAGTTAGGGCTCAGTTGAGTCAATTAGGGTTTTGATCAGTGGTTAACTTGAGTGTTGACTGTGGCTTACATTCAGTTAAGCTGGACTCACTCATTCAATTCGAATGACCTCCTTTGGAATTCGAATTGCTTTTTCATTCATGCTTGCAGCATGATCATTGTATTGTATTACTCATTATTTGTGTGAATATACAGAGCGGCTACTCATTTTGTAGCACAATTACACCATTTTCATGTCTTATTGTTATTAATATTTTATGAGATTGTGGTTTAGTCCCTAGATTACTGTGACAGATTAATATGGTATCAGAGCTCATGGTGGAACGAAGGTTAGATCTCTCAAAAACAAGGTTTTTGACATATCTTGCATGAAAATTGAGCAATAGCTCAAAAATCCAGCACTGCACCAGAAGCCAAGGATTACCACTTAATACCCCAAGTTTTTAACAGGTGAAAGCATTCGCTCTAGTAGATTCAGATGAATTCTTTCGTAGATCTTTTGACTCCGTTCAATTTCCACTCATGGAAAGGAGATATGGAGATCCAGCTTCATTCCAGAGGACTCTATAGGGTCACTATGGACAATGAAGAAGAGCCTGCTTCTGTGACAGACAAAGCTAGATTCTTGAACAAAAAGGATGAAGCATTCGGATTCTTGTGCCGTCCTGTTTCCCGAGATCTTCTTTTCCATCTTTCGGGATTGAAGACTCCAAAGGAAATTTGGGACAAATTGGAAACCCTGTATGGAAAGTAGGATGATTTTAGAGTTTACCAGCTCGAAAATGAATTGATGTCTCTCCAGCCTTCCAATCTCAAGACCTTGAATGACTTTTTCACAAAGTTCAAGCACATTGTCTTACTGTTGAAGCAATGCAAAGTGGAGAAGGAGGATGATTATATCATCCTCGCCGTACTCTCCAAAATTGGATCTGATTATTTAGTTTTTGTCTCTACATTCCATGCAGGGAAGCTCACAACCCCTGGATGGAAGATGCCTACACTCAATGCCTTCATTGAGTCCCTAACAAGTGAACATGATAAGCTTGTCCAGATGGGGATCATCAGATCCTCCCGTGATCAAGCCCTCCATATCATGAGGCCCAAAGATTTGAAGAGTAAAGGAAAGCAATAGAAGAACCAAAAAACTAAATTCGAAGTTCCTAAGCCTAAAGTTGAAAACTAGCAGCATGATGAGTCTTTCGGTTCAAAGAAGAACAAAGGAAAAGGGCATCATGGAAAGGAAAAAGTCAAGTTTTCATACTATAGGAAGGGCTTCCACCCTAAACATGCCTGCATGAAGAAGAAGCTTGATGAAGCTACCTCTCTCTTTGAGATAAATCACATCAATCTTCTGGAAATCTTTCGGAGGAGAGATCAGCAAGATCGGGAACCACAGCATGAAAGAGGTCATGCCCTCATGGCAAGCACTTCGATGTCCAAAGCACTCTTGATTGATTCTGAAGCTTCGAACCACATGATGACTTGAAGAGACTCCTTCTAATATTTGGAGACTAGCAAATCCATCCCCATCCACATGGGAGATGACTCCACCATCGTTTCAGAAGGACAAGGTACGGTTGATCTTGAGAATGGCTATTTTTCAAATGTTTTGTATGTACCGTCTCTGGAATCAAATCTCCTTAGTGTCTATCAGATGACACATACAGGAGTGCCTAAGAGAGTATATTTCATCACGACTGATGTTGAGATAACGGAACTTGCATCCAGGAAACTTGTTGCTAAAGGCCTTGCAAACCATCATGCAAAAGCCTATGAGTTTTCCCACTTTGTGGTGGATGCAAAGCCCACCGCATTGCTAACTCATGGAAATGAAGTTAGTAGGCTATGGCATGAGAGGTTTGGCCACCTCAATTTCAAATATTTGCAGAAATTACAGAAAAAATCCATGGTTGAATTCCTTCCGGTCATCAAGGCAACCACTGGAATTGTAAGGGTTATGTGGTTGGAAAACAACCCGAGCACAAGTTCGATCGAGGGAAGGAAAATCGAGCTACATGCATTTTGGGGCTGATACATTCTGATATCAGCGGTCCAATGCCTGTAACATCCATGAATGGATCAAGGTATATTCTAACTTTTATTGATGATTTTTCCAGGTACACATGGGTCTTTTTTCTTAAAAAGAAGTCTGAAGTATATGAAAAATTCACTGAACTGAAGGCCTTGATTGAGAATGCCTCTGGGATTGAGATCAAGATATTGAGATCTAATAATGGTAGGGAGTATTTCAGTAATTAGTTGCTGCACATATTCTCCCAAAGTGGTATTCAGGTACAACATTCAATTCCCTGCACTCCCCAACATAACGGTGTAGTGGAAAGGAAGAATGGGTCTCTCAAGGAGATGACCACCTGTATGTTAGAATCAAAGAAGTTGGCTGCAAATTTGTGGTCTGAAGCCATGCATGCTGTAGCCTACATTCAGAGTAGAGTGTCACACTCATCCATGAAAGGGAATACCCCTTTTGAAGCATACTTCGGACATAAGCCGGATGTGTCGAACCTGCAGGTGTTTGGGTCCACTGCATGGGCCCGAATTCCACTTGATGAAAGAAGGGCTTTGCAACCGCAAAGCATAGAATGTCTGTTTATTGGGTATATTGATGAATCAAAAGGTTTCAAGTTGTTGGATATCAAAAAAAAAATATCATCATCGAAAGGAGTGTCAAGTTCGATGAGCCTCTTCAGGAAGTGGAACTAGTGAAGGAGAAAACTGCTGAATTTCCTTCCTATTCTATTGAATATTTGGATGATGAAATTGGGGGTGATGAATTTGATTTGGATCCTATGATTTATGATATTAGTTTAAAGCAAACGTCAGATGCTAAATCATAACCTAAAGTACAAAATCATCTTCCCACATGGGCCTAACAGACACTCTCCTTCGCAGGAGATAACATTGGAAATCCGGATGATTCAAGGAGAACCCGGTCTGATTTCCAAAGAGCAGGTATTGCGCTCTCTTATCCTGATAATTTGCTGTCCGAAACTTGTTATTTGATGATTAGTTCAGACCCAAAATCCTACTACCATTCTCGGAAGGATCCTAGATGGCAAGTTGCCATGGATGAAGAGATGAATTCTCTTCAGAAAAACACTACTTTGGAGCTAATTTCTCTTCCTCCGGGAAGGAAATTGGTTCAATGCAAGTGGGTGTTAAGGAACCAAGGTTGCTGCTGATGGAAGCACTTGCAAATATAAGGAAAGGCTAGTGGTAAAAGGTTTCTCTCAGGTCCAAGGTGTGGACTGCCATGAGACTTTTGCACCGGTTGCAAAAATGGACTACATTCGCCTAGTTTTGGCAATTTTAGCATCTAAGCACTGGGAAGTGCATCATATGGATGTTAAGTCAGAATTTCTGCATGGAGATATTCATGAGGAGATATACATGAAGCATCCTGAGGGCTACATCTCTGATCCATCTTTGGTTTGCAAGCTAAAAAAGTCACTATACGGGTTAAAACAGGCCCCAAGAGATTGGTATTCCAAGATGGATGCCTTTCTTCTCTCGCAAAACTTCCAAAGGTGTAGATCAGATATAAATGTGTATATACAGTAGTCTGATGGTCATTTGATTATTATTGTTTTATATGTTGATGAATTACTGATCACAGGTAACACAATTGCTTCTATTTCAGCCATCAAAACTGCTCTCCACAATGCATTTGAAATGAGTGATTTGGGGCTCTTAAAACAATTTTTGGGTCTCAAAATTGAGAAAAATTTTGATGGGATAATGGTCACATAGTACAAATACATATCAGACCTATTAGTCAAGTTTAACATGGCTGAATTTAGGCCTGCACCATTCCCTTTCCTTTCAGGGATTGGCCTTGAAGAAGGAAAAAGCACACCTCCCATGGATTGCACTATTTATTGACAACTGATTGGTAGCTTGTTGTACTTGACAAATTCTTGGCCAGATATATGTTATGCCATGAACATTGTATCAAGATACATGCAGCAACCTCATGATCTTCATTGGAAGGAAGCCAAGAGGATCCTCCAGTATATTCAAGGAACCAGGACCTACGGCATTCACTATGCTGCAGACTCCGAGCTAGAGCTGGTTGGATACACAGATTTCGATTGGGTGGGTGATTCTATTGATCGGAAGTCTACTTCTAGATATGTATTCATGTTTGGTGGTGGCCCCATTTGCTGGTCTAACAAAAAAGCAGGCCGCCATAGAATTATCTTCAGCAGAGGCCGAGTATCGAGGAGTGGTGAATGCTTGCATCCAAGCAGTTTGGTTGTAAGGCATTCTTTCAGAGTTTGATCTTGGTAGTACTTTTTTCACTGTCCTCTTTTGTGACAATCAAAGTGCTATTAATATATCCACGGATCCAGTTACCAGGTAGAGAACCAAGCATGCAGAGATCCACATGGACTATATAAGGGAGTTAGTGCATGACAAGACCATCATTCTGCAATACTGCCCAATTGATGAGTATATTGCAGACATCTTCACCAAGATATTTTCAGAAAATAAATTCACTTACCTCCGTTCACTGTTTGGGGTGAGTTCATCAAGGTGATTCTACTACTTTTAGTGTTCAGCTTGAGGGGGGGGGGGTTTCCACTGGGTTTTCCCTCTTTTCCTCACTTAGTTTGTTTTTTAGCATTATTTTTTAGTATTGTACATGGTGACCTATGGCCTTAGTTGCTGGGGCCCTAGCATTCTTATGAATTTTATGTTTTCTACTCCTCCTGAGTATAGCTTAAGGGGGGGTGTTGGAGACATTTACCACCATACACACCCATTTTGGTCAATTTGGCCTAGTTAAACCACTATCCTAAGTTTTATTGACTTAATTGACATCAGAGGAGCACTAGATGACATCATCTAGATCACACCCACACCTACCTTCATTCAAGGAGGCTAACTTAGCCTTCTCCTACATTTGAGGAGGCTAACCGGAGCACTCCAGGGGTGATCTGAGTGTCATTAATGCCCCATATTGCTAACTGATGGTTACAATAAGTTAAACAGAGCAGTGAAGACGCCTTCCTTCATTAAATTGATTATTTATTGATTATTTAATGAACTAGAGTCAACAGGGGCACCTCCAACCACTTCTGATGGTCAATTACACTTCAGTTAACATCATCGAGGTTCACTGGAGTCATTGATGCGCTACCACTTGTTGGTTGGATTGCAGTAACATATGTCTGAGCTACTTTCAGTTAGACTCGGTCATTTATTGCACTCCGAATTCAGTTAGGGCTCAGTTGAGTCAATTAGGGTTTTGATTAGTGGTTAACTTAAGTGTTGACTATGGATTACATTCAGTTAAGCTAGTCTCACTCATTCAATTCGAATGACCTCCTTGGGAATTCGAATTGCTTTGTCATTCATCCTTGCAGCATGATCATTGTATTGTATTACTCATTCTTTGTGTGAATATACAGAGCGGCTACTCATTTTGTAGCATAATTACACCATTTTCATGTCTTATTGTTATTAATCTTTTATGGGACTGTGTTTTAGTCCCTAGATTACTGTGATAGATTAATAAAAGTTGTTGTAGAATGCAATGCTTGAGTAAGAAAAAGGTAACCCTAGAATTTATGGGTTTTCATTAAAATCAAGTTGTGGTTTAAAGACAACAATAACGCTTTTGCATAAACTTAAATATTTACCATTGCTCCCTTACCCCGAACAATCATTCACATGGAATATTTCTCTTATATTTTTTTTTTATGTTTTGGGGATGCAAAAAGTAAAGGGCTAGGTTCCGGCATAGTCAAAATACGATCTAATACTTTATAAACCAAATATTTAGTTTTACTATAGATATTCCTAAATGGAAATTAAAAGAATAACTAAAGTATTACCATTGATAACTGTGATACAGATAAAATCTAACAAAAGCTAGGTATAGGTAATGTATTGCAAATATTTAAAGGAAGATTACACATTTGGAGTCATTTAGAAACCCTTTATAGAACATGATAACCAACCATAGAATTAAGAATTTTATATGTACTATCTCGAAAAGGATTTTCAATTAAAAAAACGCTTATCTTTGGATCATAAATTTATTCTACTTAAGTATTATCACATAAAAAAATTCCAACCTTGTAGAAAGAAAATTCAAGGTTTTGAAGTTAAACAGATCTCGATCTACTGAGTTTTAACAGAATTAAAAGGCTATAATAAGCAAAAGAGATGTAAAAACCTGGAACCAAGTGCTTTGGGAAAACAAGAGTGGAAATGTTGTTCCTCCCTAGCAAAATCTTAGAGCATGAAGAACGCCTGCTCCAGAACCCTCGATCCAACTCGTTGAACCACAAGAGAGAAACAAATTTTCAATGCACCATCTCTAGCATTATTTTTGCAGATAATAATCCTCTGTCGAATGCTAGCCTCCTGTTGCTCAAGCACATACTATTCTTATAGTATTTTGACTAGGTCTTGGTCATTTATGAGCCTCCTTCTCTTTACCACCCAACTAGGGGTGATGACCTGATTTTAGGGGATGATGCCTCCTACATCCTGAGTTCTCATTCAATTGTATTTGCCACTTGTTCATTCCCTCTTGTGGGTTCGCAAGCCCTCTTTAACAACTATTTCCATTCGTGTCTCCCTTTCAATATTTATTTAATAAAGTTGTTTTCGGTTACATATTGTTTTATTCTTGACATTTTCCTTGTCAATAATAATAATAAGGTGAAAAATTAATAAAATAATAAGAGAGTGTTTTCAGCAGAAGCAAAATGATTTATGGAAGTGGTACAACTAGGTATATACACTAGTGTATATTGTAGCAATTTACTAGCTGGTAGGTATATACACTAGCGTATATTAGGCATATACACTGGTGTATAGTATATACATTAATCATATTCTTCTAGTGTATACACTACACTAGGCATATACACTAGTGTATTTTATAGGAATTTACCCAGCTCGTAGGTATATACACTACTAGTATATATTGGGCATATACATTCTATGACATTGGTGCATATGCACTAGTGTATATTCACAACTTTATATATATATATATATATATATATATATATATATATTCAGATCTACAATTTCTATGGTTGGCATTAAAAATATTCACAACTTCAGATCTCTCTCTATATATACTCATATTCATATCTACAATTTCATATTCACAACTTCAGATCTCTCTCTATATATACTCATATTCATATCTACAATCTCCATGACAGGCAATAAAAAATATTGATCCAAAATCTATTAAAGACTGGATTCAGAGACACCAAGATATACTGATCCAAAATATATTAAAGGCTGGATTTGTAGGCACTAAAATACTCTGATCCAAAATTTATTAAAGACTAGATTCACAAGCGCCAAAACTCTTCAATCACAGGCTTAAATTATACATTTAGATCCCATACAGTATAGAAAAAGGAAATCACAGCATACATTCTTATGTTCATTTCCGTAATCGCAGGAATCAATCCATACAATATAAAAGGAAAATCACAGCATCAATCCAATCATACATGCAGATTCAGTAAATAAGGAAATCACAGCCCTCAACCCATAATCAAACATGGAAATTTCAGTATATAATTTTTAAAAAAGGAATCACAGCCCTCGCTCCATAATCAACATGCATATTTCAGTGTATAAGGAAATCACATGCACAAAATCCATTCAGGAAACGTTTTAAGAAAATAAAGGGAAATCAACATAATGGCAAGGTGATCTCATTTCTTAAGTCGCATGCATCAACACAATGCAGGCAATCTTTTATCTCTAGTCACAGGTGTTTAAATTCAGCAATGAAAGCGTAGGCAGTAATAGATTCAGTTCTAAAACATTTCTGAGTAAAGAATTCATTGGAATTCAACCCACATTCAGATCTATTAAGATGTCTGATGAACCAACAAGCACAATAGTACTGAAAACACTATTTAGGTAAAGATAGATAACAACAGCCAAAATTAAATACTGAAATGTGTTCAATCAGAATTCATACCATATCCGCTCAAACAAACGCATTTGAAAAACATAAAATACATTAGATCCATACCTTGGACAAATGCAGACAAGGAAACGTTCACCAAACTCATGGTTACACCCCTGGGAGCTTTGGCAAGAAAATTATTTTTGAGAGATGCCCCTATGAAATCGTGGCCTTTATAAGAGCACCCCTTCTCCTCAACACGACATGTGGAAAATCTCATAGTGTACGGCTTTCCTTCTTCCTTCTAATCGCGGGACGTGGTTTTAGTGAGACTCCACGTTTTCCTTCTTTTAGTGAAAAATTATCATATCTTCTAAATGTTTCAACGTATGTTTTAGAGATATAAATATAACTTCAAAATACATATGTATTAATATATACTTAGGGTTGTAAATTAACATCTAGTTTATATATATGAGTACATATATATATAACCCTTTGTCGGCTTTAAATCCTTTGAGGGTATAACCTTAGTTTATAGGGCAAGGGTTAGTTTATAGGGCAAGGCTCTAAATTTTTAGCCATTAATTAGATGAAAACTATGTTTATTAGTTTTCGCTTATTAAGATGGTTTTCGACTATTTTTCTTACTATTTTAAGCAACGGGTATTTTTCACCATTTAACTTGATCATAGTTTATTTAATAAATTTTCCAAATTCACTAAACTATGCAAATGGTTTAGTTAATATTATTATGTCTCTTCGACATTGGTAATGATTTATATAATAACTTTAGTCCATGTGGATACTTTTTAATTTTACCCACTTTATGATGAGTGTGTAAATTACCAATAATTACTGTATCCAACTTCCCTCTGATGATACCAGGTTGAGTCTTACTAAACTCCAAGACTCTACTCGTATTCAACTCTTTTACCCTAGTGGATCTGTTCCCAATCATCGTTTTAGTCGTACATGCTTTCAATCTCCTGGCATTTTTAATTTCATCTATAACTTGATGAGGCTAGGATTAGTACTTACAATGTTTTTTTCTTACACTTTGTCGTTTTCAGTCCCGTACTAAGGGGGTGTTACAAACATGATTGAAGGCTATAACTAGTTATGTCATAAGCATTATGACCATTTATTGTTCAAGGGGATGAATTTGATACACATAAAGAATATGGCTTAAGGATTTCCCAATATTGAAGAAAAGAATGAAGTTTGCTCCAATTGTGCACTAGATAACTAACATAGAGACAAATTTCCATTTGGGAAATCACGCAGACTTCACAAATATTACAACTGGTTCATTCAAATACTTGTGACCCTATGCATACTTTGGTAAATCCTTGAGGTCCATGTGTCCTATGAGTTTGGAGATGTTAAGGATCTCCCAAGATTGAAAAAAATAGTGAAGTTTGCTCCAATTGTGTACCAGATAATTAACATAGAGACAAATCTTCATTTGGTAAATCGTTTATGCTTCACAACCACTACAACTAGTTCATTCAAATACTTATAGCCCTATGCATACTTTGGTAAACCCTTATGGCGCATGTGTCCTATGAGTTTAGAGAAGTTAGAGAGCACTACATATTCACATTTTCAAGAGTGACTAGAGGGATAATATTGAATTAATTATATAATGACGATGAATATGTTGAGTTGGTTTGTATATTTGTGTTTAAATATGAGTTAATGTTTTTGAGACATTATTTAGTTTTAGTTGGTATATAAGATTAGTATGTTTTATATAAAACTATTTCAATCTTAAAATTTTAATAAAAATGAAAAATATTAAAAGAAATAAAGATATAATTATATCATTTAAATTAAAATGATATAAGTGGATTTATTCTATGGTAAATTTTTATAGTTATTATGATCATTTTTTTAGTTCTTTATTATTATGCTATTCGATTTTTAATTTTTTTTATTATGATGAACTCCAATTTTTTTTCAATTTAGTTTATTAATATTATATACATGAGACATTTACCTAAGTTTTTAATTTTTTTCTCTTTAAATTATAAAATAAATAAAAATTTCAAAATAAAAATTGAAGAAAAAGATTTGTCAAAACTATAAGTTATATTTCGATCACATATCACCTAGCAATAGAAATACATAACTAAAAGACTGAAAAAGAGACAAAAATACTTATAATTATTTTGAAAACTAAATTAAAAACAAAACTTGTAAGGTCCTATGAAGAAAATAAAAAACAAAACTTGTATTGCCTTATAAAGAATATGTGATGATATATTGATTTATCTTTTATAAATTAAAAATACTTAATTTAAAATTTAAATAATTTTTATTATATTAATTAATTATCATACAATTATATCAAAAATATTAAGAAAATATACAAAGTTAAATAATTTTTATTAAATTTAATAATAAATAAAAATATAATATACAATTATATGAAAGAACATAGTTTTGAAACAAAGAACATCAACACTATAAATATAAATTATGACTATTTCCAATTATTAAACCTATAAATGTTATAGCATTTACCCATAAGGTAAATAAAAATATACTATTTTCATATATTGTGTATACAATTTATTGATTGGAGAAATATTGTTATTAAAATAATTTCATAAATACTAAGTTTGAAATTTAAGTTTTATAAAAACAAATTTTATTTAAGTTAATAAATTTTTTATAGAAAATTTTCAAATAAAAGTGGGTTGATTTAAAATTTTAAAACATTCATTAAATTATAATCACACAATTGAAAACCCTTACACAATTAAATTAATAACTTAAATTTATCTAAACTTATATTCCTATAATTTACAAAATCTACATAATTAAACTAACAACTTAAATCTATCTAAAATTATAATCCCACAATTCACAAAACTTCAAACCCTTGCGAAATGAAATTAATAGCTTATATTTATATAGAAGAATGACTTTATGTAAGATATTCAGATCTTTCATTACCTCATAATAGAGTTTGACTGGTGCATAGAACTAGTTCGTTGGTACATTCTTTAGGGCCCATTTACTCACTACTTGCTCGTTTGGTGGGCTTGAAAGTTATGTTCACTAATCAAATACATCAAACCATAAAAATAATTTTATCACATCAAACCATATATATATGGAGAGAGAGAGTTTTAATTCGATTAATAGCATCCAAAATAGAGGAAGTCGTCGCTGGTGGCACAGTATCGCCATTATAGCTTATAATTACTACATAAGAAACCAAGAAACAACACCCAATTCTCTCTCCCCTAGACTCAAGTGGTGGACATAGCAGTAAACTTAGGATATGAAACAAGGGTCTGTCTGTTACGTTCTATCAAAGCGAAGCTGTCATCTTACCCTTGTGCAATCTTTATCTTCTTCTCTCTCGCATTTCACCCACACTTACGTTGAGAAATCATAAATCTCACAAACAACAATGCCCTCACTACTATTTCAAACCCAGTCCTAACATATGGAATCATATTATATATATATATATATATATATATACCTGGCGAAGGCCATGTGACCGTCTTGAAAAAACTATAGTAGTTAGATGTCAAGTTTTGGCGAAGACCTTGTATGGGCTTCAGCTTCATGCATATCAGTGCCCACAAATCCTCCAAAGATACTAATGTATCCATACTTGGAAATTATTTTAAATTAGGGAACCCATTAAAATGTAACCTTTGAAGTTGTCTCCTGCTCTAACGCCATATTCCCTTAAGCTTCACGCATGCACTGAGCTTAATAGTGTGTTCCCTCCAACCTTTGATTATGTTAATTATTCAATGCTAGGATCCAACAAACAAAACGACCCAGCAATTACAACAAATCCATTATTCAAATAAATTCCGCTGATTTCAACAACTAGGGTATGCTCCATCTCCCTTGGACATCGTTTTATAGTCAGTCCCATGACAGTAGGGAATATCCAAACTTTCTAGCTCCGTGGTATGAAATAACACAATGTTATCAATCACTTATGATTTGTAGCTGATGAATTCAAAATAAAGTCCAAAGACATCACCATCTACCTACAAACACAAAACACTTCATTGCATCTCGTAGAGAAGGATCGAGAGAAAACAAGAGGTGAGATTCCAATTCGCGGCTGTATTTTGGAACAGAGCTTGGCACGTAGTTGCAACACTGGACATCGTTATTGGTTATTTTTGTAGCCAACATTTTTCTACATAACAAAATATGGACCCTGCTGGTTTACAAATTCAAACTGGGCGGGTTATACACTGAGCTGGTTTACAAATTCAAACTAGGCGAGTTTACAAATTCAAAATCGAAATTTGAATGTGTTTGCATCTACCCGCCTTCATGGGGGTGGATGGTGGTCATGGGCACATAGATCCATGGGTCCGCATGATGATGGGTATAGATGGTTGAGTCGACGGAGAAAACCATAGGCATGGCATGGCATGAATGATATGCAAAATAGGTCGGGTGCCGATAAACACCAGTAGTCAACGTGAGGTAGGGTTTTCGATGAGAAAGGGCGTAGTTACTGGTGGATGGATATGGGGGTGACATGTGTACCCCCATATCCTACGCCCCAAATGACCACACATACATCTTAATATTTTCAAACTAGCTTGTCTTTTCATTTAATATGAGCTCTTCCTAAGAGTGTAATGTTAAAACTGTCTTTCAAAAAAAATTAAAATTTGGATTTTATCCTTCCAATTAAGAAGAACATAATTTATATCAACATTTTAAAAGAAAGAAAAAATTTGAAACCACTCATCCTTATAAATTTCTCAAGATGTTGAAATTCCTATGCTATAAAATTCAATTGGTCAATCAAAATATTGGAAATATCATAAATTATAATCACTCTCTCACTCACGTTACACACTCATTGCTTAGTAGTGCAAGGTGACAAGTGATGACTGACGACTACGAGGAACTGGCCACTGGGATGTGACTCTGACTCCCAAGTCACTTGGGGATGCAATCTAAGGTGTGACAATGTGGTAGGAACTACAACTGTAACAATGGAGAACAACTACTAGTCTTCTACTAATCCTATGCCCAAGTTGAGTCACTCTGGAGCCACAATTATTTTCTTGGATCCACTAGCATTTCCCTAGATTGGAAGTGCTACTTGCCATTGGTATGTGGTTGGATTGTTGTCCTTAAGACACTAGAATTGCCTCAGAGTGGAATTAGATGTCATACTTACCATTGGGTTGTGGTTGGACTGATTTATTTAGAGAATTTGTGGTTGAGTGCGGCCTTTCTTGTGGCATCATGGTTATGGCTTGGGGGTGACCATTGCAAAGTGAGTTTTGGCTTGCATTATGTCTACGGTTGGGTGGAGCATGGCACAATCAATTCTAGTTGTGTATTTGGAAAATATAAGCGCTTTATCTTACGTTTGTTTAGATTATTGGGATCTTATCTTATTTATTTATAGACACACATGAAATTCTTGATGAAATGTATGAGCTATTTTTGGAAGAAATTTCTCACGGAATTCAATCTATTTATGCAAGTAAATTTTGTGAAGGAATTGGAAACTAGTTTTTAAGATTTTGTGCATAAATTGTTTGAGGAAATGATTATTTGGAACATTTTCTACAGAACTGACATTTCTATTGTTGTTCATTATATAATGTGTATTTTGATGGTACAATATCCTCAGATTTGTTTAATACACTTCTTTTTTATGCTTCTACCATTTATTTGAAAACTAGTCCCATGATTGGATTGTTTTGCATAGTTTGGAGACTTGGCACATGAAGTGTAACTAAAAACTCCCGAGTGTTCTTTTATGATTATGTATGATAAAATAATTTTAAATTTGTGTGATAATGTTAGCTTAAATCTTCTTGATAGTGTTTGGGAAATGTCTACCGAAATTCTATAACAATTTCCAATTTCTAGCTCCTTTAATGGAATTATTTTGATTAGATTTATAACTTTGCGCATGAAGTGTTTAAAGAATTTTTTGAATGAAATATACCTATTTTATGACTAATAAAATATGTTATTAATATTTGGAATGGAATTTGAATGATTTTTTGAGATATGGATTTAATGATTGTAGCGATTCCTAGAATTACTAGTCAATTTAGATGAGTAGAATTAGCTATCTTTACGAGTTATTTAATGAAATATATATGGGAATAAAGATATATTAATCATGGGGTATTCACTTAGTGAAACCATGTCATAGCACCTTCGTTCATGGGATATTAAAGAATATTCCTAATTTCACTAGATATTGATAATTACTTACAAAAATATTTTTGTTGGGCCCCCTCCCAATACATATTTCCGACTAAGAACCACTATTTTTACAATATGTTCCTTATTTTTACTAGAGACCCCTTTTTATACCCCCCAATACCTATAAATCCCCCATACCCTATTCCCTGCTCCCCAACACCTACAATATATTGACCTTATTTTTCACAATTAAAAACCCCCCTTTATGAATGAACATGATAAGATATTGTTCAACAAGGTGAATCCCCCATGATACTAATATGACTGTAGGTGACTCATTCTACACTTTCCATGATATACAATATTTATATATTTCTCTTTATTTGGAATTTGGAAGGCTAAATTGGAAACTAGGTACATTGTGATGACAAATGATAACTAGTCGATTGAAATATTTGTTTTCGTAAAAACAGAATTCTACAACCAAGTGCTCTATTTCTAACATATTATTTTGTTGTAGGTGGATAAATATTAGGTGTGATCATTTTCTTATGGATGCATTGAATTTTGGTTCAGTTATTTAAACTCAATTCCTTGAGGTGATTGTTAACTAGTTTCAATGCAATTAATGGAAAAGATCACTTAATGTGCAATTGGAATGATCTAAAAATAAACCTTTAATTGGTTGCATGTGCACTCTTAAATATTTTTTAATCACTATAATAATTTTTTGGGTTTAATGGCATAGTTACAAGTTGATTTTTTGCAAGACTGGCTGGTTATATTGGAAAGCTAGTTAACTAGCCTTGTGCACTTTCTTTCATAATTACCATGATCATTATTGTAATTTTGGTAATTAGGCATTATTTACATGTAATTAGATGTTATTAATCCATCAGGAATTATAATATATAGTTTTTTATTAAACAATTGGATTTTTTATAAGTGTCATCATTTGCGCACTAAGTGTCGTTATGTGTCGTAATTAACACCTTACTTACTAGGTAATTGTGAATAATAATAACTAGAATTTATAAGTGGTTATCATATCTGATATGGCTCAAATTGAAGGTTTTATGATTTTAGTATGATGTTAATAAACTTTCCCAGCCCTCGGATTGTTTGTTGGAATAGTTATTGAATTTACTTTAATTTAATGGTAATTAAAGGGATTTTGTCGAAATTAAATCACAAAAAAGGGAATTAAATATTTTTTTGAATAATACATTGTGATAAAATCCATGGATGATTTTAAGAAACCATACTTATTTAAAAGTGTAAAAATATTGGCAAATCTTACCAATCCTTAAAACGCTAACTATAAAATTTTGGCAATATTTTTCAAAAAATATTTTAATTTCCAAGGGTTTTATATCATTTATATAATAATTTGGCGATTTTAACTGTGAAAATTTTTTATCCCATCGAAATTTGGGGAAACGGGGCTTCAAAAAATGAAAAATGGTGAATCTTTTTTCGGAGAAAAACATGGAAAAATAGCCCATGGGCTAAATTTTGCCCCCAAAATTATCCCGGTTAAAATCATATAATTAGCCTTAGAGAGATAATGATATGTCCCTGAGACCCTTTGATATCCCCTAGGGAAATTATACTCACTATCTCTCTACCTCTCTTCCTCTCTCTCACCCACTCTACCCATCTCCCCCACTCTCTCTCTCTCTCCTCTCCATACTATCTCCCCATCTTTCCCTCTTCAAATCTCTCTCATCCTCCCTCCATATCTCCATCCGCTCATTTTACCTCTCTGTTTCTCTTCCATACCACCATCCTCTCTCTCTCTCTCTCTCTCTCTCTCTCTCTNCTCTCTTCCCTACTATCCACCCCTCTTTATCTCTTCACCTTTCTCTCTTCCAGCCTCTCTATCACCACCTCTCACTCACTCACTCTTTCTCTCTCTCACCCTACACTTCCCCCCCTCTCTCTCTTACCCACTCTACCCCTCCCTCGACCCTCCCTTTCTCTCCCTTCCTTAATATCCCCTCTCTTTTTCCCTCTTTAACTCTCTCTCTCTCTATCACCACCACCTCACTCTTTATCCCTCTCACACACTCACTCTCTCCCCCTCTCTTTCTCTCACTCACTTACTCTCTTCCCCTCTCTTTCTCTCACTCACTCTCTCTCTCTCTATCTCCCTTGTCTGTCTTCCTCACTCCACCCATCCTCCACTCTTCCCCTCTCTCCCACCTCACATAGACACTATATCTCTATCTGACCTCTACCATTCCCTCACACAACTCTCTCTCTCTCTCTCTTCCCCACTGCACCCTCCCCCACTCTCCCTTTATCTCCATTGTCTCACTTACACACTCTTCTCCTCTCACTATCATTTTTAACACAAAATTCAATGACTTAGATGTCTGATTTTCGACATATTGTTGTCGACACTTTGAAAATCCTCCTTTTTTTCAAACGTCGGTTAAATTTCGACAGTTTTTGACAATGAAAATAATCATCGAAATTCCCACTAAGTTTGCTTCCTTAACGTCAAAACTCCGACTACACATTTCAGTGCATAAATGTTGGAAATATGACTACGTTTTCTTCGTAGCTATCAATAATTCGACTCATTTCCTTCATTAGTAGTGTAGCAATGTTGTCAGATTTAATGTAAATCCAACCACAAACTTCAGTGCATAGGCGTCGGGTTTCTGACGACGTATCCTTTATAGTGGTCAGATATCCGACTCATCCCTTTCGTCGGTAGTGTAGAAACGTTGTTGGATTTAATGTAAATCCGACCACAAATTCTACTTCATTTAGGTCAGCTATCCGACGACATTTCCTCCACTTTGTCGTCTGTAGTATAACCACCTTGTCAGTTTTAATGAAAATATGACCACAAATTTCACTTCGTAGAGGTTGAAAAGACGACATAATGAAGATTTTTTTTTTTTAAATATCCCTTTATATTTGGATTCACAACTGCAACTCTACTAAAAATTATGGCAACTTTTTCTATTTCACAACTGCAACTCCGCTAAAATTCTCCCAAATTTTCCTATTTCACAGCTGCAACTCCGTTAAATTCGGTCGAATTTTCCTATTTTTGCAGCTGCAACTCCACTAAAATTATGCCAACTTTTCTTATTTTACAGCTACTACTCCGTTATAATTCTGCCAATATTACCTATTCCGCAGCTGCAACTCCGCTAAATTCTGCTGACTTTTCCTATTTTTGTAGCTGCAGCTATGCTAAAATTATGCCATCATTTCTTAGTTGGCAGCTGCAACTCCGCTAAAATTCTTCCAATTTTTCCTATTTCGCAGCTGCAACTCCACTAAATTCTGCTGACTTTTCCTATTTTCTTAGCCACAACTTCGCTAAAATTCTATCAACTTTTCCTATTTCACAGCTGCTACTCTAAAATTATACCAATTTTACCTATTTCACAGCTGCAACTCCGCTAAATTTTGCTGACTTTTCCTATTTTCACAACTGCAAGTCCATTAAAATTCTTCCTAATGTTCCTATATCAGAGCTGCAACTCCGCTTAAATTTTGTCAATTTTTCTTATTTCACAGCTGCAACTCCGCTAAATTCTGTCAACTTTTCCTATTTTCGCAGTTGCAACTATGCTAAAATTCTGCCAACTTTTCCTATTTCGTGGCTGTGACTCTGTGAGATCTTTCCAATTCATGGTTGTGACTCTACTGATTCTTCATCCACAAGATTGTTATATGTCCACTGGTTTCTATTAGCCTTCTCCAGTGTCCACGAGGAACATTAGATGCTTTTCTGATCGTCATGTAATTTTGTGCCACCATGGATGTAGTTTATCCACCTAGCTAACGAATGGCAACTCATGGAAGCATGTGTGTATTTACATCCTCATGAATAATGTAACCATGAAATAACACCACCATGGAAGGATGATGTCTCAACATTATAGGTCAAAGGTACGGGTCCTCTTTAGCATACCTTGATTAGTTCTTTGCAAGGGAAACAAGTCAAAAATTTATCGTGTGTATTCGTGAAATGACCATCAGTCTACCAAATTCGTGCAAGATTCGTCCAATTGATTTTAGCCCATAACCGTACCAATTTCCAAAAATAACCGTGCCAATTTCCGAAAATACCCAATTGAACTTTGGCTATCCATTGCCTGTTACTACATGTTGTAACTCCAACGTCAGAGTCTGCCAATTCTTGCATTTTCTAACAAAACTTACAGAAATGAAGCAATATGGGTATCCCAGGGAGACACAAACTTGAGAATATAGCGTATCTGCACGAAAATGGGGAAGTATTTTCCATCTTTCAGGAAGCCAGGTGGACAGAGTACTTCCATAGATTAAATAGATTCCATGTGGATACGACACTACAATTTTCTCTAAAATTTATCGATACTCACTCAACAGTTAAATGATTGCACATAGACGTTATAGAAGCAATTTTGGCAGAAGGGACAAGATTACCACAGATTGGGACGAGATGGTTTGGTCGGAAGGAAACCAATTCGACCGCAATACACGATTTTCTTGTAGCAGGAGAAATTGTCTAGCCAAGAGGAAGGGGAAAAGAATTGAAGTCGTTGCCAAGACCCTAGGATCAAGTAGTCTTCTTTCTAAAGAAATACATAACTTGAAGGCAGGTAATGAATCATTTAATATCTCTGACTTTATCCTATTGTCCCATTTACACCACCATATATCACTCAATATGCAATTTTATATCCTAAGATCCCTACAAATCATGGCTCGATATGTAAAAGCGTCTCGACATCCTATAGCTTCCCTAACAAATCATGGATTAATCAAATTATTAGTTTTGAGGGCCCTTGCACATCAAAATTTAACATGGGAAAAATGTGTTCCTAGGCCAAGGGTAGACCGAGTACCTGTATTGGAAATAGAAGGTATTTGGGAAGAAAGTGATGAGACGAGCTCCTCAAGTTTAGCTAGGTGGGGGGGATGGAATGTCAGCACACTAATTGGAGAATATTCAAGAGGAAGTTGTGAGAGAAGCTGCAACAACAGAAGCTGAAACTGGAGCAGTTGTAGAAACTGCGATAGTAGAAGTTGTGATAGTAGAACCTGTAACTATTGAAGATGCAAAAACAGAGGAAGGACATTATACATAGGCAATAGAAGGAGGGGAGGTATAAGTCCTGAACATTGAATCCTCCCCTAAAATCATGGGAACCATAATTCAGGATGAGGAAATTCTTTTTGAAACCGGGAAACTTAGTGAATTTTCCATCCCTGCTTCTGAAAATGTGGAATTTCCTGTATCACGTAGAAGAAGGAAAAGACCAAGTGTTAAGGGCCAGACATCTAGCCCTGCAAAGAGGAGAAGGACTAGGGCTTCTACAGCGGTAGAAGCGGTACATGTAATAGGGGAAAATGTTGAAATTCCTATTCTAAAATCCTAAGGATCTATTGTTACAGAAGAACCTGTTGCAAGTGAACCTCAAATTGAAAATTTACTTTTTGAAAATTTACAAACACTCTGAGATGAAGTGCAGAAGTTGAAAGAAGCTTGCAAAAAGAAGACGGTGCATAGTTTGATCACCTTGGTTGAAGCTGCGGACCATTTGGAGAATCTACCTTCTGTTTTGAAGGATGGTGAACATGACGAGCTACTATGCCCTGAATGTGGAGATCTGCTCAAAATTGTAGCATATAGAGTTACAATGGTGGATCTAACAATGTTAAAATTATCACAAGCAAGGAAGGGGAGAGAAGAAATACCTCCATTAGAATCGATGGAAGAAAGGAAGCTAAGGTTGAGCATAACCCCTGACCATGAATTACAAGAACAATAGGAAATACATTCCCAACAATCAAAGGACATTGAACTGATTCCATATCAGTCTCAGCAATCTGGGGACATTAATGAATTCATCCAGGATTAGTCTTGGCAGTCAAGGGATACATAAACCATTCAATAGAAATATCTGCAAGCTAAAAAGAATTGAAATAATTGTGGAACAGGAGGTTGTTACATAAGAACCAGCACTCCAAGGATATGAAATTGAAGCAATAGCTCAAACAGTATGTACTTCGATTGAATCATAGAAACTGGATGTTGTTACAAAATAAACAACATCCTCAAAATTGTTTATTGAAGCTGCAACTCAAAATGAAGTTATTAGGGATGAAACACTAAAAAGGGATGATTCTACACATGAATCGACATCCTCAAAATTGTTTGTTGAAGCTGCAACTTGAACTGAAGTTGCTGGGGTTGAAACAAATAAAAGGGATGCTACTACACAATAACCAACATCCTCAAAATTGTTTGTTGAAGATGCAACTCAAACTGAAGTTGTTGGGGCTGAAACACAGAAAAGGAATGTTGCCAGACAAGAACCAGCATCCTCAAAAAATTTTGTTGGATTTGAAACTCAAACTGAAGTTACTGGGGTTGAAACACAGGAAAAGGATGCTACTACACAAGAACCAGCATGCTCAAAATTGTTTGTTGAAGCTGCAAAACAAACTGAAGTTGCTGGGGATGAAACACAGAAAAGAGATGCTGCTACACAAGAACCAACATTCCAAAAAATTGTTTGTTGAATCAACAACACAAAGAGAAGTGCTCAGGGAAGGGCTTGAAGTAGAAATTTTGCTGTACAAAGGAAAAGGAGAGGATAAAAGAGGAAAGGAACAAGAATTGGAAAATAAGCTCTATCTATTGCAACTTGAGCTCAGTAAATGGAAAGATCATACCATCCTGATGGAGAAAGGAATGATCTCATTGTCTGAACATAGGAGGATTATCCAAGAGCTTAAGGATAAATGGGATGGATAACTATACCAATTGGACAATTTGAAGAAGGAGCTATAGGAACTGAGAAATATTAAGTTCCTAAAAGAAGAAAAAGAACAACTGGGTAAGGAGATGTACAACCTAATTCAAGAATTGTTGAGATGCAGAGCTCCATCCCCATCTTATCGAGTGTTCTTATATGAACATATGGTCCTGCTTAAAATCAGAGCACTAAAATAAGGGAGACCCTATCAACTATTTTCAGCCCCTAAATTCTTGGACACCTTCTAAGAGCAATTTTTTGGATCAAAATTTTCTATGTGAATTATTTTTGCATGAAAGAGCATGCCCTATGGATGTCCACTCCAATCCAGTTCCTTATTTGGGAGATATTCAACTAATAGAATTTACTTCATGTGTTACCAATCATATGCATTGGTGGAGTGCCATTCAGACCATACATAAGAATGAGGAGAATTCCACCCTTTTGGTTCAAAGTGATCCCCAATCTCCTACATTATTAAGAATCAGGTATATGAGACAATTACAATCTCCTTAGAAGGCTAGTCAGATGGAATCCTTCCAACTAGAAGTTGTCTCTTCTTGTTTCAAGTTGATCTATTAGCAAGAGCTCTTTGCAAGAGCTCTTTGCAAGAGAAGGAATCCAAGGTAGATGGGATGCTTCTTCTGTTTTTTTGAGAGAAAGAGTTCCATGCTGTTTTGAAAACTTCAAATATGTTCTATCTTGGTTGCCCAAATATGTTGCATGTATTCAAATTTGTGGACCTAGTTGTCTAGGACTGAGATTTAAGTTTCCTATTTTATGGTGGCCAGCAAGAAACTACCAGAGCATGTACCAGCTGACTAAACATGCAGCGAAACAGTGTTGGGATGATTTAATTGCTTACAACGGGTTCAGGAATATAGAATAGAAATTTGAACCTTCTTTCAATATTACCCATATCTACCAAAAGAGTTTTTAAATAGAATCGGATTCAGACTAGTTGGGTCCTGAAATAGCCCTTTTTTACTATACCTATCAATGCCTTTTCCCCTGTTTCACCTTACTTTTCCATACCCCAAGAAGATATCTTTCCAGGTTAAGAATCAATCTTGAAAAGTATAATCTATTATTTCTTTATTATAATAATGCTTAATATTAACTATGATTATTAACTTGATCTTTTGATTTGTGCTAATTTATGTCACTTCAATAAATATAGTTCAAATCCTTGAAGGACTACAAGTGTGGCAGCCCGCTAATCCTGAAGAAGAAAGGAATGTTTAGTGTCAGTTGTTACTTCATGAAGCTGGTTTCATGCAATTATGTAGTAGCATGAGTACCTTTCCATGCGGTCAATCAAAACTAGGTATCACTGAGACAGTCACGACATATCCCCTTCCAATGAGTTGATTATGTTCAGACCATTCGTCACTCAAAGTGACAACGGAATCCTGGATGTGAACAAATTCATTCAATTATACTTATGGTTGTAATTGTTTCTATTGTAACATGGAAGCGTGAAGATCATAGATCTTCATGGATGCTCAGAATTAGTGGATTTGGATTATGTCACCTTTGTATAAGTATGGATAAGCGATCTGAATCAGGGGTTCTTTCATTGGTTGTTAGCATTTTATTGTAAGAAGTTGTAACATAGATTATTGCAATTCTGGTTTTACTTTCCTAATACAATGAGCAACAATTGATCTGCTTACCTTTGTGTTCTAATTTGTGTTAGTTAGCAACATCTTTGTTAGGAGGCCAGGGCCTGAATTCTCACATAGATCGTCGAGTTAAGTAGATCCTTTAGTTTTGTTTATATTAATCCGGTGTGGAATTACACTAGGATTATTTACAACATGCTACAACAGTAGTTAATGATTGCAAATTCCTTTGTATTGATGCAACAATGTGGTGTGACCGTTTACTATATCAAGTAGACTATTTTTCCTGTTTAACTAATTAGACAATTAAACTACCTAACAACATCTAGGGCTATCCTTTTATGGTCTAATAAGACCCTCAAATCACTCTTTTTTTTCCTCAGGAAAAAATCATATTATATTTCGAGGAGAAATGTAATACATTCTTGAAAAAGACTCAAAACAGATACATTCGGGGACCACCTAAGATTTCAACTATTGTACACTATTTGTAACAGTGTTATAAAAGATCACAATTTCATGTCCCGTGTGTAGTACTATCATCTCAAAAACCCAAAATACAATACATAAAGTTCAACAATAGACTTGTCCTTCAGTAAACAAAATTGAGGAAATAACAGAAAGGACTAAGCTGGACTTTGTAAGGAGAAAGACTTGGTTGAAACCTCAGTCCTTGTCCCATATCCATCTTCAATAACCTGTTGAACTGTACCTGGTAAGCCTACTTTTGAAAGAGTGCCCTCCTGAACCTTAAATTTTCTATATATATTATCAAAAGAAATCATTTCAAAATAATTTGATAGGACTCTCAAATGTGTGGCCAGGTTATGTAGCCCAACCCTCTGAATCTATTGTCATAAGGACCATAGACATCAACCAATTGAAGAGTCTTATCTGGCTCAAAATTTCCAGATACCAACAAAAACATTTAGAGTTTCATTTAAAGTTGGGAAAGAGAATATTCTCCATCTATAGATAATATGCTGACCAAAGGAAATGTTATGGATATTGTGGCATACAACTCAATCAACACCTTTTGCAAAGAATGTTAACTAGAAAGAGCCATCTAGAAATAAGTGTTTATTACAATAACGCATTTTTCATTAAATTGATATTTACTCACCTTTTTCATAAGAGTTACATCACTGAGTTCTTTGGCGTAACAAAGTTTTTTCTCTTGGCATCTTCAACAAGCATAAGCAGAAATTTCACTACAAACTCACTAAGAGGCTAAAAAGAGGTAAAGTGGCCCAAGTATGGAATACAAATCAAATTCACAAAATAAAAATAGGTATGAAAATTAGGAATATGTTGGTGATACTTATAATTTATTGGTACAACTTACCTTGATTTGAGGAGCTTGACATTGCCTACTTTTGCTTTACATTTCAAAACATCTTTCAGCATACTACAAATATTTTCCTGTTGCAATAATTTCATGTTAGGACCCATCAAATAAACATTTTCTTGTTTGTGAAAATTAACAAAATGAAGCTTAAAAAAATACAGTTTGAGTAGTTTGGGCCAATAAATAAAAACAACATTAATAATGAACATTTTACGTTTGATGAAATTTTTTAATTTAACAATGTAAATTAAAATAGCATTCAAGTAAAATAATTGGTAATAAGAGATCACCCAAGGAAACATGGAGAACCACAAAACAAAGTATATAAGGCCATTGATCACATCAAAACACCATTTTTTCTTCTGAAATATCAAAAAATTTCCCAAGTCTATCTGTAACAAGTTCCAATTGATGAGTGAAATAGAAATAGTAAAATTTAAACACCACAACTATAGAAATAGATGTGGGAAGTGTATAATTCCTTACCATTCATTGAGATCATATCTATTTTGAGAACAATTTAATGTTCTCTGTTAAATAGGTCCAACCATGTGAAGGTGGAAGCTCTTATGNCAATTCATTTATTCAATATCCAAAAAAACCATTCATTCATTAAATAGCCGAAAAACAATGCACGACATTGTAATATAAAAATGAATTACTCAAAATTTCTTTAGTCACTTCTTTTTTAGTTTTCTTCTCTCTACAAAATGAACAAGAAGCACATCTTCTGGAATTTGCATTCAGTTCTTGGTGCTTCATTAACTTGTTCTGATGTCTCTCTAGTAGATTGTTTTTCACGTGGATCTTGCGTCAAGGGGTTTGAAATTGTTGCATCCTTTTTTTATAATTACAAGTATTTCATTTAAAAAAACATTACAAAGGTGTTTTTTTACCTAGTGTGGCCACTTCATGTTCTTCATTTTCCTATCTAGGCTTGACCTGTACAGTGTGACCATCTACATGCTCTGTAGTTAAAATATGGAGAAGTGCAATTAATGTTCACCAACTGCAATTATCTATACAAAACTGTAGCATATGAATAAATTAATTACCAGGAATCAAAGCATGATGTTCAACGGGTTGTTGTCAATCATCGACATTAAGGGGATCATTGCTTTCCTGCTCAAAACAGAAAAAATATTTTAAGTTAATTGTTTATAACAAATAGATTGCATGAAAATTAATAAATTTTCATTAAACTATATATATTTTATATACATGTGCACCAGATGGATCACTAGAAGACTGTGTATTCTCGGACAAGCTTTTTCGGCGTTCAACAACAGCTTCAAAGCCATGTTGCAATCCAAGCTTCGATTCTTCCTAAGTGGGCACTTCTTTGAATCAGTTGGACTGCATATTTGCATAACGTCATTAAATTTACATTTTGTGTCGCAAAAACAATTTTTAATTTAATATTTTTACGATCAACCACCATTCAGATATTAATAGGAAGTTAGTTGAACTACTGGTTGGGGAAATGTCAACTCGAAGGGGGGGTGTGAAAAATGAAATGGTGTCAACATCTGTTGTAGCAAATTTTAGGCTTGCATATTGTTCCACATCTTAGTACGATATGTGAATGTTTTTTCATTGTAATTGTTTTGGTGTCACTCTTGGTGTGGCTTTTTCAATAAAGAACCTAGTTTTCCCACGATGTAATACATTAAATGTGTATTTATAAATGTGGTGTACTTGATTTTCTCATTCATTCATCATCCATCTATGATATTATTGTTTCCATATGTCATTCTGAAATATTTGTTCTATATTCCTAATCTAATACAAGTTGATTTCTCAATGGATCTGGTTATATGTGTGAAAATTTCATATGAAGATGATTGAATGAAATTCAAAATGAATAATGCACAAACTTGGAGAAACTACTGATGGTGAAAACAAACGAAGCAAGGGGAAATTTGTGTATGGGAGTGCACTCTTTGTAACAAGTGTAACCCTAACTCCTAACCCGTAAGGACTATCAAGTACTTAACCAACCCTAAATTGTGGGAAGGCATGGGCATGCTTCTCTTACTCTCAACAACAAACATAATTCTCTAACTTGAGATGTTTTCACCTACAAGATTGTTGCAGCTGAGTTGCAGCTGACTATTTAGCTGATAGTATTCTACAGGACAATTGCAGCTGACTATTTAGGTAATAGTAATCTACATGACAGTTGCAATTGAGTTGCAACTGACAGTTTAGCTAATAGTAATCTACATGATAGTTGCAACCGAATATTTATCTAACAGTAATTTACATGATAGTTGCAGTTGAGTTGTAGTTGATAGTTTAACTAATAGTAATGTACATGACAATTGCAGCTAAGTTGCAGTTGACTGTTTGGATAACAGTAATCTATAGGACAGTTGCAACTAAATATTTAGTTTCATTTTGATGACCCTTGTGTTCATAAAATTAAAACTGATACATTATTTCAGCAATAAAACACATTTAAAGAATTATTGCTTCCACAAAGGCCACACCATCAAGATGCACCAACACTATAAACAATATTGTAGTTGAACTTCAACAATCGGTTGGTCAAGACCCACTTTATTTGTACAGATTTATTTGGTATCAGGCGTCTTCCTCCACTTAGGCTCTCCTAAAACCTTGAAATATACAGTATGTGCATATTACTGATTAAAAAAACATCACTCTGTTTATCCTAAAATCTATTATGGGTCTATTAAGACTGCAATAAAAATGTCATGTTTGGGTCTCTTCCTCCACTTAGGCTCTCCTAAAACATTGAAATCTACATTATGTGTATATTACAGACTAAAACATTATCACTACTACTCAATATGCACATATCCTGAACTTTGTGACTGCGTTAATTACCCTAAGGTAACCCTGACTCCTAACCCCTAATGAGTCTTAAGGGTAAGGGTTTCCAAAGTAACAGTAATATACACCTAACTCCTAACCCCCCTAATGTGACCTTAATGTCCATAGTGATAATAACCCCATTGAACTGTAACCCTAACTCATTATAACCCCCCTAATCCCAAATCCCCTAACATGCTCTCTGATCATTAAACACTGAAATTATGCACATGCCTTGTTATTTTGATGGCATGTTTGTTTAGTACATAAGAAACACCTCATCAGCAGTTTAGGGCATGAGGAGGAAGTTCTAGGTGAAATGATCAGTCATGCAACCATCCCCAAACCTAACTAATTCTGGGCACATTTGGGGGAATGTCAGGTGCTTAACCAACCCTAAATTGTGGGAAGGCAGGGGAGTGTTATTCTTACTCTCAACAACACACACAAATATCTAACTTCAAATTTTTTCACGTATAGGACTATTGCAGCTGATTGTTTAGCTAAAAGTAATCTACAGGACAGTTGCAGCTGAGTGTTTAGCTAACACTAATATACAGGACAATTGTAGCTAATTGTTTAGCTTATTTTTTATGACCCCCGTGTTCATAAAATTAAAACTGATACACTGGTTCAACAATAAAACACATTTAAAGACTTCTTTCTTCCGCAAAGGCCACGCCATCAAGATGCACCAACACGATTAACAATATTGTAGCTGAACTTCAACAATCTATTGGTCGAGACCCACTTTCTTTGTACATCTTTCTTTGGTGGCATGCCTCTTCCTCCACTTAGGCTCTCCTAAAACCTTGAAATCTACATTATGTTCATAATACAAATTAAAAAATTATCACTCTGTTTATCCTAAAATCTATTATGGGTCCATCAATACTGCAATAAAAATGTCATGTTTGGGCCTCTTCCTCCACTTAGTCTCTCCTAAAACATTGAAATCTACATTATGTGCATATTACAAACTAAAACGTTATCACTGCTACTTGATATGCACATATGCCGAACTCTATGACTGCATTAATTACCCTAAGGTAAACCTAACTCCTAACCCCCCTAATGTGACCTTAATGGCCATAGTGACCATAACCCCAGTGAACTGTAGCCCTAACTCCTTATAACCCCCTAATTCCAAATCCCCTAACATGCTCTCTGATCATTAAACACTGAAATTATGAACATTCCTTGTTATTTTGATGGCATGTTTGTTGAGGGAATGAGAAATACCTCATCAACAATTTGGAGCATGAGGAGGTAGTTCTAGGTGAACTGATCAGTCATGCAAACATCAAGATGCAACCATCCCCAAAACTAAGTAATTTTGTGCACATTTTGGGGACTTTCAGGTACTTAACCAACCCTAAATTATGGGAAGGTAGGGGAGTGCTACTCTTACACTCAGCAACACACACAAATCTCTAACTTTAGATATTTTTACGTATAGGACTGTTGCAGCTAACTGTTTAGCTAACAATAATATATAGGACAGTTACAGCTGACTTTTTATCTAACATTAATCTACAGGACAGTTGCAACTTACTTTTTAGCTTCATTTTGATGACCCCTACTTTCATAAAATTTAAACCAATACACTGGTTCAACAATAAAACACATTTAAAGCAATCTGAGGCATTATATGCTTCTCTATTTGACATAAGGAACAACGTAACCACCTACAAGCTATTCATTTGGAGTTTGGTAAAGATTTAGTTTAATTAAAACTTTTAGTTTAATTATAATCATGGGATTTCATGAAGGATTGTGGAAAGACTCATATTTATAGACAGAGTCGACGAGAATGAGACTATAATGGTGAAGTCAATACATTGGATGGTGATTGAATTTTTGAAGAAGTGTTGAAAGGTTTGAGTGGTGTTTGCAAATGCGTCTAGCTAAGTGCATCTATAGTTTGGATTGAAAACAATGGGAATTGAAGACGTCGTTGGAAGGAGATGAGGTTGGTGGGAAACTCAGGTTGGCATAGTAACCTGTTAGTGCTAATAGATAGGTTTTGCGAACTCATGGGTTCTCCATGGTTCTCGAACAAGATCAAATAGGTCATACTATGGAAGAATCATTATGGCTAGAGTGGAAGTAATTATGGAAGAAATAAATTTGAACAAGGGGTTATAAAGGGTGGTCATTTAAGGATGGATGACTAAATGGGAGTTCGAAGAAAGATGTTCCACTATTTCGTTGAGGAAGCTCGGGGACAATCTTATTGACTCAACTACTTTCAAGTTGGCATAATAACATGTTAGTGTAGTGAGAATATAGTTGTGTGTGTAATGCAAATATTTGATCACCAACACATCCAAAGTGCTGGTGCACACCAATTTTCCCATACAACGCTTGAGCAGGTAGATAAGCTTCAAATAATTGAAGATATACATTAGGGGTATTGAATATCCCTGCATTATCTATAGTATTGAGATGTTCCAGTTTCCCAAAACTGTTAGCTACATCACTCCCACACTCATAGTTGTAGTTTCTGAAATGGAGTGGAAAAAAGGGATAGAAATTTGTGCTTACCGAAGACATATTTGCAGTTGTCAATTTAGCACCAGTCATAGTGAAGGCTTGAAACCAATCACGGTGGGTCAATCACAAACCCATGTAGAGAATATTTCAGTAAACTTGGTGTAGTCAACTCCATGAAGGAATAACACTGAAGAAACCGACAGAGCAAAGAAGTGAAGGAACCAGCTCCACAAGGGAACTCAACCCGTGAAGGAACCGGCTCTACGAGGGAACTCAGGAAGTGAAAAATGCAATGCGTGTGATGATTTTTATATGTAAGTGAAAAATGCAACACGTGGGATGAAGATTTCTACTCGAGGTAAGTTAAAAATCAATGTACGTGTTTATTTTCATTTTTATATGTTTTGTTGTTTTGTTTTTTTTATAATTATTTATTATTTATTATTTATTATGTATTGTTTTATTTGTTTATAATCAGTTTAAATGTGTATTTTTATATGTTTTGTTTTATTGTTTCTTATTTAGTTTTTATATGTTAATTTTAGTACGTATTGTTTTATTTGTTTATTTTATATTTATGTTTATTTAATTATTTAATGACAATGATGATAATGACGATGATGATGATGATGGAGATGAAGATGGTGATGATGATGATGACGACAATGATGATGATGATGATGATGATGATGATGACAGCGATGATGACGACGATGATTATGATGATGTTACTTATGATCATTGAAAAGGTGAATTAACAATGTTTATAGGAACCTCAAGTTTCAGTCATGTTTGACAATCAAGATGATGACGATGATGATGATGAAGAAGATGAAGATGGTGATGACGATGAATATGGCGATGATGACGAAGATGATGATGATGATGCATGTGTTAGTAATATTTTTTGACAATGAATATGACGATGATGATGACAATGATTATGATGACGATGATGACGATGATGATGATGATGATGATGATGATGATGATGATGATGAAGATGACGACGATGATGATTATGATGATGTTAGTCATGATCATGACCATGCCAAATTTTAGAACAAGTTCGAATTGTTAGAGTCAATCATGTTTGAGTCTGGAAACCCTCCCACACCATTAATGCATTCGTCAAGTCTAACCATGCCAAATTTCATTCCAAGCCAAATTTACATGTACCAATAAAATTCAATTTTATTGCAATATTCAATTCTTCCTATATAGAGTAGAGAAATTATTGCATACCTCGTACACTTCAATAGACTTCGTCATCTTCTTCATCCAATTCATCATCTCTATAATCATATCCAAAGTCAACATTGTAAGGATTGTCCATATCATCACCATCATCTAAGTCATTTACGATCATCATGTCATCATCGATATCATCTTCATGGAAATTGTCTACTACATCATCTGATTCAACTAATTCTTTGACATCTTATTATGGAACACGATCATCTAACTCATGTTGATCATGATCTTCATCATCATATTCTTCTTCCATACCCTCTTCATTACCTTCCTCTAGGTTATACTTTACCGACCTTCCCCTTGGATTGTGTCTCACAACAAATGACCAACCAAATTTACCTGGAACCTCAGAGTAAAATACCTATTCACATTGGCTTAAAAGAACATAGGGCTCCGTTCCTGGCTCAAACAACCTTGTATTTACCATGGTAAATCCATTATCATGTTCAATAATAGTTCTATCGGGATCACGTTTATTCAATTGTAACCTGTACCATTTGACAACGAGCATAACTACCTTGAAGGAATTAAAGTCACATTGAAGAATATATTCTAGATACCCATAGTATCGATTTTCTGAGAGTTCTTGATGTATGTCACTTCTAGAGGAAACATTGGTCACCTCAAAGACTGCAGATATACAACAACATGATGTTTTCTTTGTTTCATCGAACTTTTTGATGTGATATCTACAACCATTGCACACCATAGCCTTATGGTGTTTTACCTACAACAATCCATACATGAAAATATTACATAATGATTCAATATTTATGATTAAGTGCATGTTTATGCCATACAGGGAAAAAATCAATGTTTACATCAATATGTAATTTGCAAAAACAAATAGAGTGGTTGATTAATATGCTTTCCTACTTATCTTTTAAACCATATGCTAAATCGATTTCCCTTTGTGTAAGATTGGTATCTCCATTGCGGTGTGCTACTTTAACCAATGAAGCCACACCTTCCCATGATATACCATGACCAGATTGTTCACATCGTTTAATCCATACCTTCATCCCGTCAATATTGTTTGCAATGTATAAATGAATTGCATCCCACTCTCGACCAACTACTTAATGACAATACAAATTAAAATTCAATAGAAATGTAAATTATCTTAAAAAAGTATACGCTCTTAGTTGATGCAATATATTGAATATAAAAATAAAATATGTATGATATATATACATAAAATTAATTATTCAAATGTATTATATTAATTAATATCCAATAGCTAATAATTACCTTTCACCTTCCTTGATCTACATTTCCCCTTCAGGTACCCCCCTTCAAAATTGTTATTGAAGTCCGAATCAAAAATGCGACGTAAATTGAGTTTTGACACTAAATTAGGAAGATATTCACTAATATACAACATGTTTTTCTATACCATATATCCATCCATCACAGAACCCTCAACACATGCTCATTGTCTAATCAAACCCTTCATAAATTTCAAGTGCCTCTCAACCATCCACATGGACCTTAAGTGCACATGTCCACACAATTCAGTCTCCTCGACTTGGTGTATGAGGTAGTGTTCTTGTGCATTGAAAAATGTTGAAGGTAGATGATTTTGCATTTCACACATTAGATGACTAATTTCTCTCCTCCAGTACTTTATATCTTCTTTATGGATTTCTTTAGATGACAACCATATACAAGTGATGCAAACCAATAATGATATTCAACAAAAAAAACAATAACTTACATAACATGGATTAGTGCACAAAAAACAAATATAAGTTCTGGGATGAATTAAACAAACACTAAGCACATGCAAAAAATTGCTAGTTACCTCATGTATTTCCCAAGATTATATATAACATGTTTGAAATTGTTGTTGAAGTTGTCCGTGAGAGAGAAAGAGGTAGAACATATTATAACAATATACAAACCACATCATTTTTTAAACAAAGAGTAAAAAAAAAAATAACAACAATATGCACTAGAATTAAAAAAACAATAATTATATGGATACCATAATAATTACCTTCATGAAGACATGCCAATCATGCGTTTTAACCCCAGCAAAATCACCTTTCTTTGTTATGATATTCTTTATGTTCGCACAAAATCCAGTGGGAAATTTGATTTTCTGCATGACTTCTTTTACAAAATTACTTTGCTGCTTCGTTAGCATCCATGGAATTTAGTTTATATTAATTTGGTCTTCGTTGTTATAAAATTGAATGACATCTTTCATTGCATGGTTGCCTTATTGAATTTCTTTGCAAAATTTGACAATTTTTTCTTTGTTTCTCCTTAGCTCCAATAGTCACCATAATGTCTCAATTACATTCTTTGTGATATGCATTGTATCAAATGGATGAGCAATTTGTAGGCGCTCATAGTAGGGAAACCTGTTGAATTGTTTCGGATAACTTTTCATTCCTCGTGGAATCCCATTAATGCCTTCATGATCACAAGGGACATCTTGAATCGTAGTTTATAAAGAAAGTATAGAAATCAATTGCCACTACAGTAAACAACACACAATAAAAAAAAATACATAACATTTCATTTACGATGATCCATACATACCAGCTTGCTAATTTCTATTATATTGCAACTTCCATAGGTGAGGTGTCATTCTCTGTGGTCTTAAAGCAGTCTCTTGCTTCCCATTGAATTTTTGTTTTGAGTTGTTTGATACATGTGATTCTTAGAGAGGAAGTTCCTATACTCATCAAACAGATTTTGAGCAATTTGATTTGATCTTAGGACCATAAACTAGACATGCAAATTTTCCTTTTGTATGAAGACCTACATAAATATATGGAATATCTATGTCAATTATAATTATATATAAAATGAATGGAATAATTATAAAAACATGCGTGGATAGTACTATATTAACTAGTGCATAAAATTAAATACAATTAAAGTGGACCTTAAAAATACAAACCAAAAAAATGGGTTAACCCTGGGGCATCGTGTATTGTCCATATAAGCATTACATGGAATTGACATTGTCTTTGTCGTATTGGTCTAGATACGTCATACATACTGATGCCATTCCATAACATTAGTAGCCCACCTATAAGAGGTTCGATATATACATTCATATATTTAACGTGGTAATTACTTGATTGATTTCAAGATATATCATTATGAGCACCATTTAGATATATAAACCATGCACAAGAGAAAAATAAAATATATATATGACATTAGGAAACAAAATACGACAAATGATCCTCCACAGTTAAATTAAAAATAATATAGCTGTCGACACAATATACCTGGAATAATCATCGACAACATTACGTACTCCCTCTTTATTGACAATGATGGAGGAATGTTACTGTTGATAACAAAAATAGGCCACACCATGTAAACGAATATCATATCTGCAAATGTATTGACACCATATGCTGCCAAAGAAATCCTAAGATTACAGGGTTCTTCTTTAAAGTGAGGCCACTTTTCCTCCATATCTCTAAATGCATAACCATCAGCAGGCATTCAAATAACACCATCTTATCTTCTATTCCTTGCATGGTAATCCATAAATTGTGCTATGTTTTTGCACCTGAACAGTCATTGCAAACATGAAATAATGGGAATATAACGAAGAACCTTGTGAGGCACCTTTTTTGTTACTTGATATGTTCGATATATACTTATATGACATTTCAGACATTCTGTTGCAAATTCATGTTGATTATAATATATAACATGGTCATCGGGGAATGCATGAATTGCTTCATAATGCATTCCAATTTCTTTCATGATGGCATGAAAATCTCAATATGTGCGTGGTAAAATATTTGATGGTGGTAACAAAAATTCAGCTATCAAGCTACATCAAATTAAAATAAAAATCGACTTAATATAATATATAAATAATATTAATGTACATGTTTCATCTGTATTAATTTGAATTATGAATTAACAATACAATTATTAGAGGAACAAAGATAACCCTTATTGCGATCATATATATGTGATAGATTATCTTACATACCTTAACATCCATGTGATTGATATGTTTGAAAGACCATTCATAACCTTCAAGTTCATTATCAACAATATAGCAGAGAGAAGATTTGTGTTGGAGCCTTCATAAAAAGGTTCAAATGCCTTCTCAAGAAGAGGTATATCGTGAACATCATCAAATTCATCAGTATTTTCATGATCATCGCCATCATCATCATCCATTCTAACATTAAATGAATTATGGATCATTTTATTTGTACCATCATCTTCAACTACGTTATCAGTATGATCATCTTCTTCAATAGGATCATTAACTTGTTCACCATTAATCATAGCTCCATGTTCCTCCAGTACTTGTTCTAAAAGCACTTCCTCTAGACGATATGCCATAGGATCTCTTTCCTTTATAATTACATGAATACATCAATATATATAAGTTAATATAAGAAATATTAAAATAATAAATACATTTACCAACGCAAAAAATATAAAAACTTTCATTAGAGGAAATTTCAACTCAAAATGGGCCTTTTAACTTTAACTCAAATTCCATGTCATCATGTGTTATCCAATGAAATTGATTTAAATTTGAAATATCGTATAGGTCTTAGACAATTTTTTAATATAAAATTGGGGATAGGTATCATAAAAAAAACTACTTTTTTTGTTTGTATTTTCGACATATCTTTCCGTGTTTTTACTCAAATTTCGATCGAGAGAGCTCATTGGATGCGGAATTAAATTCCACATCCAACGAGTACCCACTCGGCATACTTTTGATGGACCTCGCTACCCCAAAAACAAGAAATACTTGAAAAAACGAGTACCCACTCGACATACTTTTGATGAACCCCGCTACCCCAAAAACAAGAAATACCTGGAAAAACGTGATGATGACATCATCATCACTTTTTCCAGGTATTTCTTGTTTTTGGGGTAGTAGGGTTCGTCAAAAGTATGTCGAGTGGGTACTTGTTGGATGCAGAATTTAATTCCGCATCCAACAAGCTCTCCCGATCGAAATTTGAGTAAAAACACGGGGAGATATGTCGAAAATACAAACAAAAAAATAGTTTTTTTTCTTTTCTTCCTCCAAAATTAATAAATATTATTTTATTAATTTTTTTATGAGGCCCATTTTGAGTTGAAATTTCCTCTAATGATAAGCAAAAACTTACAAATGGACGATATTCATTCCCCCCCTCAGCATGTCCATGTTCCCTACAATGTTTTGTAGCTATTGTGATCAATATTATTCTCCTCTTATAGTCCCTTCATTGAATACATGGACAATAAGATTTACCATCACCCCTTATTTTCGTTGCATCCCATAGTCTAGCAAGAAATTACCGATTTTGTTCAGGATCAGGAATATTTCTATTTGACATTTGGTCACAAAAAAATATTGAATGAAGACTATCCATGATCTTAAAAAATCAAGGTCCACACATCACTATTTCTGCAAACGGTCATTTGTCGAAGAATAAAATAATTTCCGCAAAATGTCTATCGAAGAATAAAATGATATCCACAAATGGCCCATCAAAAAATAAAATAATTCCACAAACCGTTCATTGAAGAATAAAACAATTCCTCAAACTATCCGTCAAAGAATAAAACAATTCCTGAAACCGTCCGTCGAGGAATAAAATAATTTTCACAAACCAACTGTTGCTTCTATAGAAAACATGTCAAAATGTTTCTATAATTTATATATATTCAAATTCAAGACTCGTCAAATAAACGACGATAATGACCCAAGTTACCGTTGCAAAAATTTCCAAATCCGACGATGTTTAAGGTTGAAAAATTGATGCAGATAAGGGTCTAAACTCTGACGATGTTTGAAAAGTTTCGTCAAAACACCGAAAAAGTGGAAGTTCGACAATCCAATGAGGATTTGAGGTCGAAGATCTAAAAAATTCTTGTGTCAAAATCCGCCAATATTTTCAATTTGAAATTGAAATCCGATAAAACATTAGATTTCATCGAATGTCATTGGAATTTGTCATCAAATTTTAGGTTCAAATATTGTTGTGAATTCCCCCACTCCCCCTCTCTCTTCCTTCCCTATTATACCTCTTTTTTCCCTCATAACCTCTCTCTTCCTACCTCTTTATCACCACTCCCTCACTCTCTATTCCTCTCACTCACTCACTCATTCACTCTCCCCCCCCCCCTCTCTCTCTCTCTCTCACCATCTCTATCTTACCCACTCCATTTCTCTTCACCACCCCTGTCTCCACTCTCCCTCTCTTGCCCCGTCTCTCTCTTACCCACTCCATTTCTCTCCACACTCCCTCTCTTGCCCCATATCTCTCTTACTCACTCCATTTCTCTCCACCACTCTACCTATCTCCCCCTTCCCTACAATCCCCCTTCTTGTCCTCTTCACCTCTCTCTCTTCCTCCCTCTCTATCACCACCCTCTCTCTCTCTCTCTCTCTCCCATCACACACATTCTTTATCTATCCCACCTCTACCCTTCTACCCCCCTTTCTCTCTATCCCCCCTCTCTCTCCCATCCTTTCTCCCTCACTCTCTTCATCTCTCTCCATATTCCTCTCTCTCCCTACCCCTCATCTCTCCCTTTATCTCTCTCCCTCTTTTCCTCGTACAAATCTCTCTCTCTATCTATATCATACCTCAAAATTAAAATATAAAAACATTTATATAACCATATATCTTCAAACATATTAATAAAATACCTAACTGTTATGATAAAAAAATACAAACAAAAAGACACCCTGGCCATATGGAATTGATGCAGGAGGATCTTTCTCTCCATCCAAATTCAAGCTCAATGTGGATTAGGCCTAGAAAGGGTCTTCAAAAAATATGAATTGATGGTCTTTGAACCATCACATTGCAAATAACCTATATTTATGTGATTCTAGATGGATAATGATTCAATTAGGTGAGTCACTAGGTGAGTGATGAGTCGGGTAACAAAACCCTCAATTAGGGAAATGAGCTATAGGATAAGGCTTATAGTTAGATTTAATTTAGTATGTTGTTGAGAGTATTAAGGATCTGAACCAGAATGGTTCATGAATCCAATTATGTACAAATGTAAGCCTACAAGGCATATATAGATAGATAGACAGAAGACAAAGAGAGTAGGTAGAGGGATACATAGATAGAGAGGTCTATAAAGCTTGTAGTAAACAGAGAAAGGGCCGACTAAATATGTATCAGGACTAAGGAGATCAGAACACAGGTTTTGAGATTAGTTTGTATGTACAGTTTCATTAGATGAATGAAAAATCCTATTTTGGCATAATTTTGTATCTGTAAATTGCATTATGTCTGAATGTGTGAAATTGTGACTTAAATGCTTGCTTAATTTCTGTAAAAGATTGACAAGTCTGTGTATGAGTTCAGGGTTTCTGAAAGTGGGAGAAATAGAGATCAATTGATTGAGCTTCTGATCAATCGAAGGGGAGAGTTAAAAGAATAATCCGCTTTGGATTTCATGAACGATTAATGCATGTGCAAAGTTGCTATAGATTCAGGCTCTACAGAGATCGATCACTGTAAGGATCGATAAGAACTGAGATCTAAACCCATGTAGGTTTGGATAGATGAGATCAGGCGTAAGAATATCCGGCAGCTAGAAGAAGTTCCACAGAAGAATAGTGGAAGGAAGAACATTTCACAAAGGATGTCAGATCAATGATGGAGATTGGATCCGCAAATATCTAATGGCCAAAGATTAGATCCGCAAAGGAAAACAAATCAAAGGTCCATATTTTCCCTGCACAAGATCAACGATTCGGATAGAAGTTGTGGGAGAATATTTGCGGGAGTCATAATTTGGAAAATGAAAAGGTGCATCCCACATCCCGCATGCAGAAAGACCATTTTAGGAACGTAATTGTGGGAGGTCCATTTTAATTGGAAAAATCTATGCCGCATACAGCATCCCGTAAGTTGCAGAAAGGAGTTGTGGAAAGGTATTGCGGAAGGACTTAGCCAACAACTAATTTTAGAGGTTCTGCTAAATTTAGAACCTAACTATTCCTAGGGAAGCTAATTCGAATTGGTTTACTGGTTCAATTTGGTGATTTGAAAACAATACTCTTGTTCGGGGATGGCACCAGTTTTGGTATTAGAGCAGGACAAATATTTTGTGAGGTAGCTCAGTTGATCAGTTGAGCCTGTAAAGAAAGTTCTATAGGATAAAACTTATAATATCGTAGGATCAAGCTCTGGAAAATGCTTGATGTGATATTAATGGAAAGAAGGAGACTTGCAATGAAATCTTGGATGTAGCTCACTGACTGAGCTTGAGGAGAATCTTAGTTATGCACGAGGAGGGAAGAACAAGTATTCTATGTGAAAGGTAAATCAATATCTGATTTTCAATATTTATTTTAAAATTGAAGACTAATGATTGTGTGAGAATCTTAGTCAAGTAAGAGGGTATTCAGGATTGATTGTAGATAGGAGATGTGTGGTTAAAGTTGATTATTAGCCACATAGGAATGTAGAGGAATCCTTGAAAGGATTTGACAGTCTTGTGGATTGATGAAAGATTGCAAATTGAAGCAATAACAACCGGGGGATTTGTGCTCAAGGATAATTCTGTTCTTGATGAAGAGGAATATATTTTTAAGATAGAAGAGGAGATATTACAGCCAACTGTACAAGTGGAAAAGTATAAAGGTATGGATTGATTGATGTTTATATTTTGACTCTGGTTATGTGAATTTATAGCAGCAAAGAACAGAGAAGTTCTCGAGAAGAGAAAAGAGGAAGTAGTGGCAGAACCCATAAATCCAGCAGAAGTTGGATAAGAGAGGACTAGTGTATGTTCTAAAAAGTGGAGTGGAATTGCAAAAGCCAAGAAGTGAAAAGGAGATGCTCAAAAGGTTCTAGAGGAGAAGAACCATAAATACCAAAAGGACAAGCTCAAGGAGAGATAGCTTGTTGACGTATAATAGACAAGTGTGGAGACTTGTTGAGGGAGGTTTAGGGAAGCAGTCCATGAGTGGACAAGATGAAGTTCACAAAAGAGGAGATGGAGACAGAAACAATGACTACTGAAGGTCATTGTATGGGTTCAGAAAAAACCCCCAGCAGAAAAAAGAAGAAAAAAAGACAAGAAGAATGTAACAGGGAATTGCTAGAGTTAGCAAAAGAATTTTTTTTTATTTGAGAAGCATATGCAAGTTGATGAAGAAGAAAACAAGAGGTATGGTTGGGTCATGAAAAATAAGGTAAGATGGAATTCACTACAGGTGAAGCTACAACAAAAGATGTTTGTTGAATTGAAGAAAGAACTCAGAGAAGCTGAATCTGAGATAGAGGTTTCATATTGTGAACCTGAATAGGGTCCTTTGCTTGGAGAGGATGATGAAGCAAAAAAGGAGAGACTTATTGAGAGTCTCATGAATTCTTTAAAGAGTAGAGATAAAATTATGGAAGAGATGACTGCGAGGTCATATGATACCAAAAGGTCTTATATTTTTTAGACTGATGCTTTGTTTGTGATTGCAGGTTTTGTTGCAGATGATAGGCAGTCTTTTGAAACTGTCTTAAAATTTGATGAAGTCAAATATGATGAATATAGTCTCTCAAATGAAGAAAGGTCTGAAGTATTGCAGAAAAAGGAACTCATTGATGAGTTTCTTGATGAATTCAATTAAAGATGATCTGAAGATGAAGGCAGAAAAAGAAATGTGCAAAGACATTTTTATAGGGAAGAATCAGAATTGTATTCTGACTCAAGGAGAGAGTTAAAGAGTCACTTGGACTATTATGAAGTCTAAAGAAGAAGAAGATATGATTTCCAAAAGCATGATAGAAGACCATGATTCTATTTTAATAGAAGATGAAAGGATACCATATGAGGAGTGTATACAACCTATGTATCAGACCATTGGGTAAATAGGTGATGATGACATATTGATGTTGTGTTAAAACCAACACAACAGGGGGATGCCAGAGGAAATATCAACAAGGAATTCAGAGTTTCATATTTTTTAAACTGATTATTGGTGTATGACTGCAAGTATTGAAGAACACTTAAAAGATGTGTCTATGCAAGTTGTGAAGCATAGGATGAATGCTTTGGGGAAGAAAGGAAAAAGAAGAATTGGAGCATTGACAGAACAATATGTTCACTTTTGTGAAGCAGAAGATAAAGTCATCTTAGCAAAAGATGTTGCAAAAGAGGGACTAGCTGAAAGTCTCGTGAAATCTTGGGAGAGTTCAGATCCACAAAGGAATGTGCTGATAAGAAAGTAAATGGGAGATAAAAATTTCAATGTTTTTGAATTTAATGAATTGTGTGTATCTGCGAGAATAACATGTGTTGAACCTTGTAAGGTTTCCCCAAAGGTAAAAGAAGAAGAAATGGAGGAGTATCCATGTACTCTTGACATGGACCAAAGCCATAAGTTTGTTTTGGAATTGAAGGACGAGATGACATGGTTCATGGAGATAAACAAAAAAAAATACTTGCATATTTGGATAGATGTGTTGCTAGCAAAGAGGGGGAGAATTTTTTCATGACACAGGAAGGGACTATAGTGTCTCAAAGAGGTGATCAGCACCTAAATGAATTTTTTGTTGCAAAGTTGGATAATGAAGACAAAGGAAATTTTTCTAACCTCAGGAAATATGATGAAGAGTTATAAATGTTAGAATATTAGTTGATCAATATAAGGGTTGATAAACATGGTTGTTTAATGTTTGATTACAACACTGGAAAAGAGCAGACAATAGGTAAACGCACTGAATTATTTTATAATTTAGTGGATAGCAGCAGAGAGTCAAGATGACAACAGCAGTTGCAATAGAAGAAGATGTAGGTAAACCAGACAGAGGATAGATTGGATATGGAGATTGAAGAACTAAGGTTGATGATGGTGAAGATTTCCCAGAGAAGGAATCAAGAAAGAATGAATATTTACATCAAAAGAGAAAATAGACAAAACAGTGACAAAAGGAAAGTGATAGAAGAATATTGTAGAAGTAAGGCTAGTAGAGCATTGCAACATGAAATTTGGAAACCAGGAGAATTGAAGATGACAAAGACAGAAAAAAATGATGATATGGATGATCAGTTACAGAATAAAGTTTGGGATATAGGGATACTGAAGATAGAAGGTTATGACTAAGAGGTCATATTTCTTTCTTCCTAGGGAGTATGATGTAGGAGCATCCTGCTCTCCATCCAAATTCAAGTTCAATGTGGATCAGACCTTGAAAGGGTCTTCAAAAAATATAGATTAATGGTCTTTGAACCATCACATTGTAAATAACCTATGTTTATGTGATTCTAGATGGATAATGAGTCAATTAGGTGAGTCGCTAGGTGAGTGATAGCCATTGATGAGTCATGTAATAGAATCCTCAATTAGGGTAGCGAGTCATAGGATAGGGTTGATAGTTAGAGTTAATTTAGTATGTTGTTGAGGGTATTAAGGATCTAAACCAGAATGGTTCATGAATCCAATTATGTATAAATGTAAGCCTGCGAGGCATAGATGTATAGATAGAGAGAGTAGGTAGAGGATACATAGATAGAGAGGTCTATAATTCATGTAGGAAACAGAGGAAGGACCGACTAATTATGTATCAGGCCTAAGGAGATCAGAACACATGTTCTGAGATTAGTTTGTATTTATAGTTTCATTAGATGAATGAAAAATCCTATTTTGGCATAATTATGTGTGTGTAAATTGCATTCTATATGAATGTGTGAAATTGTGAGTTAAATGCTTGTTTAATTTTTGTAAAAGATTGACAAGTCTGTGTATGAGTCCAGGGTTTCTAAAAGTGGGAGAAACAAAGATCGATTAATTGAGCTTCTGAGCAATCGAAGAGGAGAGTTAAATGAATAATCCACTTTAGATTTCATGAAGGATTAATGTGTGTGAAGAGTTTTTGTAGATTCAGGGCCTATAGAGATCGATCATCGTAAGGATCGATAAGAACTGAGATCTAAACCTATGTAGGTTTGGATAGACGAGATCAAGCGTAAGAAGATCCGGCAGCTAGGAGAAGTTCTGCATAAGAATAGTGGAAGGAATAACATTCCATAAAGGAAGTCAAATCGACGATGGAGATTGGATCCACAAAGATATAACGGTCAAAAATTAGATCTGCAAAGGAAAACAAATCAAAGGTCCAGATTCTCCCCGCAGAAGATCAACACTTTGGACATAAGTTGCGAGAGAAGATTTGCGGGAGTCGTAATTTGGAAAATGAAAAGGTGCATCTCGCGTCCCACATGCAGAAATACCATTGCGGGCACGTAATTGTGGGAGGTCCATTTTAATTGGAAAAATGTATGTCGCATCCCACATCCCGCAAGTTGTCAAAAAGGAGTTGTGGAAGGACTTAGACGAACAGCTAAATTTAGAAGTTTTTCTAAATTTAGAACCTAACTATTCCTGGGGAAGCTAATTCAAATTGGTTTACTAGTTTAATTTGGTGATTTGAAAACAGTACTCTTGCTCGGATCTAGCATCAAGAATGATCCTCGTTTCCTTAACCTTAGAAACCACAATGTCATGTACCCATACCCTAAGTATCATGCAGAATTATTTAAAACTTCTTTTTACTATCTATTTCAACACAGCCACGGGTCATGTTCATCCTTGTACATTCATTCTTAGGATTAGAGACCACTCTAACAGTCGTCTTATTTTTACTAACTCTTTCAACACAACCATGGGTCATGTTCATCCTTGTACATTCATTCATAGGATTAGAGACCACTCTAACAGTTGTTTCTCCATCGACAGATCCACTTTGCAACCAGAAAAGTCATTTCCACACTGAACTGAATTTTCTGCCTTCCTCCTTCCGATGCGGACTTCGAAAATCAAAAAACCAACAAATCAATACCCTCATTTGACCACTTTCCTCCTTCTGTATTCTGCATATGCTTTCTGCACCATTGATCCTTAGGGAATCAACCTTGACTGTCCATCTTGATTTGATGCGAAAATAGGATTTTGGGAACTTCAAGTTCTGTGAACTTAATTCTTGACTTTTCTCTTTTCACATTCTGCATCTAATTTCCGCACCGTTTATCCTTGCAGAAACAACCTTGATCGTCATTTTTAATTTGATGCGGAAATTGGACTTTAGAAACTTCAAGTTTCGTTAACTTAATGCTTGACTTTTCATGTTCTGCATTTTTCATTTGCTTTCTGCACCATTGATCATTGCAGATCAACCTTGGCCATCGATCTTGATTTGATGCATAAATCATACTTTGAAAACTTCAAGTTCCGTTAACTTAATTCTTGACTTTTCGCGTTTCACATTAGTGCATCTACTTTTCACACCGTTGATCCTTGCAGAATCAACCTTAACCGTCGATCTTCATTTGATGTGGAAATTGGACTTCGGAAACTTCAAGTTCTATTAACATAATTCTCGACTTCACGCGTTCCACATTCCGCCTTTCCGCTGCAGAACTTGAGAATCAGAAACTCAACATTCTGCCTTGTTTTTTTTCTTGTTTTCTGCCTTTCACCTTCCACAACTTCTATAAACTTTTGACCTCTTTTACGGCTTCAATCGTGATTGTTGATCTGATTTATTTTATGGATCAATGTTTAACATTGTAGATTGAACGGGATTGGTTTGTCTTGGGGTTTTTGTTTTACTGTAAGTTAAATCGAATCCATAGGTTATATTAAAACCAGTAAACCTTCTTCACTCCATCGCCCCTGTATATACATTTTAAATCTAGACTACGCTAGGTTAATTATGGATTCATACCGTGAATTAAGGTTTTTCCACATGTACATAGATTACATTTGTAACATCGAAATAATATATATATAACCCATAAACCAACATTATTAGATCAATCGACAATCCAAGTTCAAAATGCAGAAATAAAGGAAGATTTACATAAATTGACACATTCAGGAAATACGTAGTAGGATATCCGATCAGTTATAACAACAAAGGATTCAATTCATTAGATACATACACCTGAAATCCAAATCATTCAAGTATTGATTTTAAAACCATTAACATATTTACAATAGTTAGACCTAAGTAATTTTACTTAGAACAAAATATTAATAGCTACAGTAATAACATTGCTAAAGTATCTGATGCAGGTATGGATGCATGATATTGGATGCGTTAAGAGAAATCAACCCTTGTATAGATCTGGTATAATATACAAAACAATAATAATGGTTCTACAGAAAATGCATACATAATACTGCCTTGAAGTATAATTGCAATTCAAAATTTCACATATACATCCTACTGTACTCGAATCATAAGAACAGAGTAGGATCCTGGCACCAAAGCTGGGAAAACAAAAGTGGATAAGCTATTCCTCCAAAGACACTCCCATAGCATCCAAAATTACTTGCTCCAGAACCCCCAAGCCTGTTCGTTGAACCACAAGAGAAAAAGATCTCAATGCGCCATCTCTTTCATTATATAGATGTTATTCCTCGTCTAATGATAGCCTCCTACTACTCATGGACATACTATTAAATGGTATTTTTCCTAGGAATTGGTCATTTATGAGCCTCTTTCTCTTTAAAAACTCAACTAGGAGTGCAAACCCGATTTTTAGGGATGTTGCCTCCTGCATCTCGAGGTCTCACTCGGTGGTCTCTGCCACTTATCATCTCCCTGATCTTATGGGCCAGCGAACGCTCTTTCAACAACTATTTCCACTTTTGTTCTCCTTGAGCATATTTTATTAGTAAGGACTTTTTTATTAAAAACGTTATATTCTTGACTTTCGTGTCAAAGAATAATAAAATAACAATAAAAGTATTTTCTAACATAAGTAATAATTATTAATTCTGGGGGTATTACATACACCTCCCCTTAAAATATAACACAATCCTCGATATTATAACTTTTGCTTTTATTCATCCATGTCAACCTCTTGGAATAATTCTGGATATGCCTCCTGGATATTACTTTCCAGCTCCGAAGTAGCTTCTTCCGGACTAAGGAGCCTCCATTGCACCTATACCTATTCGATGGTACAGTTTTGGAGTAAAAGTTCTCTCCTGTCGAGAATGTGCTTCGGTCCCACTTGGAACTCTCCCTTGGGTTTCGCCTGGATTACATTCCAATTAATCACATGCGATACATCATGAACATATCTCTTTAATATAGAAATGTGAAACACATTATGTACTTTAATATTGGGTGGTAGGGCTAACTGGTTTGCAACCAACCCCACTTCAGCTAGAATTTCAAATGGCCTACAATAGCTGGGTGCCAATTTCTTATTCTTTCCCAATATCAAGGTACTTTTCTTGGGATTTACCATTATGTATACATGATCACCCACCTAAAAATATTTAGGAGTCATTTTTAAGTCAGCATAACGTTTATGCTTGTCTTGGGCAGGCTTCAAGTTTTGTTGTACATGTTTCACGGTTAGTTCCATATCTTCTAATAAATCAGGTCCTAACATTAATCTATCAACATGGTTGCTCCATGAGATTGGATTATTACACTTACGCCCATATAAAATTTCAAATGGACTCATCTTGGCAGAGTCATGGTAGCCATTATTGTATGCAAACTTTGCCAAATGCAGATAGTATTCCCACTTAGTGGGTCTTTCCATGACATGCATCCTCAACATGTCCTCGATGACTTGGTTTGTTCATTTTGTTTGTCCATATGTTTCAGGCTGGTAGCTAAAGCTGAAGTTTATCTTGGTTTCCAACCTTGCAAACAATGATTTCCAAAAGTTTGATGTAAATGTGGCATCCCGGTCATAAATTACTATTTTTGGCACTCCATGAAGTCAAAATATTTCCTTCAGGAATATTTCTACAACATTGACAGCCTTGTAAGCCTATTTCACACGTATAAAATGAGCAGACTTGCTTAATTTATCACTACAACCATAATTGAATCATGTTGTTTTTGAGTCAATGGAAAACCCGTGATAAGATCCAAATATATTACCTCCCATTTCAATTCAGGAATTGGTAAGGTTTGTAACAAACCTACTAGATGTTGATGTTCTTCCTTCACATGTTGACATTCCAAACATTTAGACATGTAATCCACTAAATATACCTTCATTTTTTGTCCAAAAGAATTGCTTCCTGAGGGATGATATTGTCTTTTGGTAACCAGGGTTCCCTTCATAACGAGGTCTGTGCATCACATTTGAATTAAACCATTTTATATCTGCAATATCAGGCATGTATATCAGCGAGAATATGCTAAACAACCCAAATAGATATTTGCATAAGCAACTCATTCTAACTCCACAAGTATCTTGCTTTGATTTAATACAACAAAGGCACCCCAAAGACCTTCCTCAAGCGCAAATTTATCATCTCAATTGGTGTTTTGTTTCTTGCAGGCCACCATACATCGTTTTTCTACTATGTATCTCCTAACATGGTTCATACATCAAACTATAAGTACATAGTTAATCAAATCAAATTATGAATTTACAGTTTTGTCTCCTACAGAATTAGATTTTTGCAATCCCAAGGCCATCCTCTTATTGTTTGGATCTGGTAAGTGGGAGCACTTACCCCCAATCATTTACACTTTCTTCCAAGATGGACAACCACATATAACACATCATCTTAGCACAATTCTATATTAGTCAAACCATTAATATAAAAGTATCAAAATTACAAATCTAGGATTTTAGAAATCTATTTTGTTTAGTTTTCACCGCCATGAGGTCCTTCTCAGACGTTTGGCCCTTGCACATGGTATATTCTTGTCTTTATTTTATTTAACATAACCGTACTTCCATTTCTTTAGTCAATTCTACCTACAATATGTAACTTCCAAACATCCAAGCAATTTGGTGGGCCTCTATATATACAATCCTTTCATCATAGGATTTACACTAATCTCTGAAGTGATCTTCAAAATTACAATACTAAGTAATTCAAACCATATCAGTTACTACCATTTCTAGGACACTATATGGTTATCTTATATGCATCATTAAAAATAAACAAGCATTTTACCTTATTTATGTAACTAAAACAAACATTCCATACCCATGATTAAGCAATCTTGTTCATCATGCCTTCATACTAGACCATCGCACACTCATTGCACCCTTCACCACATACTATGTTTAGGTTTTTATTAACTAAATTTTCTATGTTCACCCTTCTTTCTCACTACTTCATGTAGCTTACTGGTTTGATTTCAGCGAAAGGATACTCTGATCTTGATGCCTGGATTCCCTATATACAACCTTTCTTGTGACTAATACGCAATTTAGTCATGTTTTATATTTGGAAGAACCTCTAAATCTAACCAACCCGGCTAGTATTCCTTCAGATCTTGATGAAGAGCGAACTTCAAATTGGAGGTGAGCCATTTTTCATAACAATTTTGCGTCCAAACTACACTATTAACCAGCTCGCTAGTTGAATCCGTAGAATCGTTAAGGACCGTTAGATCTTGATCCACCCAGATCGATGATGGACTTCAATTACTATAGACCGGATTACATTAAAATTTCGCATCCATTCATTTTTTTGAATAGCATACAACTTTAACCGGCGAAATCACTGACAGATGTAGATATTCTTCAACAATCAACCTCATCCATTGATCTCAATATCCTTAATGTTGGTTACTTTCCAATTCTGAATCTCGAATCACCTTTTATCTTTCGTGCTCTTCCTTCTAGTGGAATGTTCCAGGGCTGTTGGATTTATCTCTAGTCAGAATGAATGGTGGACTTCTAGGTCCACCTTCCACAATTTAATCTCTGTGCACTTTAGTTCAGCGGGATTCCCACCAATGATTGGATCATCCCATTCACCAGATCTCAACCATAGATCTACCCACACAGGTTAAGTTGTCTTCAGACATTCCAAAGTTTTATCTTACTTTTGACTCTCATTTGTGGAATCTATCCTCGAGCGTAGATCCGTCTGAGTCACAGATATTTAACTAAGGTGATTCACAGTTGAATTTATCAGAGGAATTATTAGTTTCATTCACAGTCTCCCTTTGTCGATTGATTAGAGAATCGATCAACTGATCTATGCCAAGCTTTTCTTTGTCTAATTCTGAACTCTATTCTAGCATTTGGAAAAGTTATTTTCCCATGCATGACTAGGCTTGCAGATCTCCTTATAAACCCTTGAAGGTAGGGAGATCTGGAATGGTTTATCGAGAGAGGGCTCCATCTGTTGGGTGCAGGGTCAACATTTCTAACATAATTTAACCCTACTATATACTTTTTCAACCAATCCATGCCAATCACCATATACACATACATTTGCCTGTTTACCAAGGTTAATATCAACATCATATACATGAATCAGAATCTAACATCATTAGTTTTCATGATTCACAAAGGATCCAGTATTCCTATTTGTCCTATTCACCAATAGGTAAACTTATTAACTCAAAGGAATAAATTTACTTACAGTGCATATACCTTTTATAAGTATTTTTCTTGCAAGTTCCTTTCTGGTTTCTCTTGGATGTCTAAGCAAAACACACCAAGTGTTAATAGTACTCTTAGTACTAAACCAAGCTACCCAACAACAAGATAATTAAAGGTAAAACATTCAAATTATTCAATATGGTCTTGTATTTCCTCTTCACATTCATCAAACAAGATCAGTTACCTTTTTTTTAGCTCTAGTGGCTGGTTGAACTAACCAATGTTTCGTATGCTTTACCTTGGTGAGTTGGCAGAGCTCCCTCATCGTTGGGGTGTTGCAAGTCATGTGGCTCCTGGATCACTTAATATAGTAGCGGTGGGATTATAAATAATACATTCCCACTAGTTTATTTTCAACAAGGTATTAGATAAATATACATGAAGTTCATTTTCAATAAAGCTACCTGAGCCATGCTTAATCTGTTACACGACTAGTACTTACTTTTCAACAATGATATAAGAAATACCCCTAAGTTACTACTATTACCCCTTCAATACTGCCATCAGATACCTTTCTAGTGGAGATCACAAGGGAAGCTATTTTCACTGATCACCTAAAATACTTCGTTTACTACAACATGCAAAGCTAAGTTACATGCAACAATTCCCATCTAACTGAGAATCCATAAGGGCCATACAACATATGACTTTTCAACTTATTTCAGAGCATATTTCTTCTCAGAACTCATTCAAGAAGCCACTAATCATCAACTAAAATTATTCATGCAACATTCCTCATGCATACCTGCTCATTAATCCATAGTACCTTAATCAATTTCAGTCCTATAATAATCATGTAATGTCCACCAGAGACAACCCTTCATGAATCACTTACCATACGAGCATCCTCGTTAGTACATCCACTAGAATGCATTGATCAGAACCCATCAATTTGAATACACAACTAGAGTACATTAACCAGGATTTATCAAGCCAAAGATGATTGTCATTTTAGTGTGCTTCAATGAAACTAGATGTCCCCAAGAGGTGACAGGGTTAAACTTGTGGCTCTGTGTTTTGCAGAACAACTTGTATGTATACTAAACAATCCAAGAAAAATTTGTAATGGTTAGAATAAAGTTTATTTGATTCAGTGGAACTCGATGTTCCCAAAAGGTAGTTGGGTTGAAACCTGTGGCTCTGATACCATATGTAACATACCTCAAAATTAAAATATAAAAAAAAATCTATAACCATATATATTCATACATATTAATAAAATATCTAACTGTTATGAGAAAAAATACAAACAAAAAGACACCCTAGCCATATGGAATGATCCTCATTTCCTTAACCTTAGAAACCACAATGTCATGTACCCATACCCTGAGTATCATACAGAATAATTTAAAACATCCCTTTACTATCTCTTTCAACATAGTCATGGGTCATGTTCATCCTTGTACATTCATTCTTGGGATTAGAGACCACTGTAATAGTCGTATTGCCATCGATAGATCCACTCTGCAACTAGAAAAGTCATTTCTGCACTTAACTGACTTTTTTTCCTTCCGCCTTCCGGTGCAAACTTCGAAAAACGAAAAACGAACAAATAAATACCTTCATTTGACCACTTTCCTCCTTCTGCGTATGCTTTCTGCATCGTTGATCCTTGCAGAATCAAGCTTGACCGTTGATCTTGATTTGATGCAGAAAATCAGATTTCAGAAACTTCAAGTTCCATTAAATTAATTCTTTACTTTCTTCGTTCTGCATTCTACATCTACTTTTTGCACCGTTGATCCTTGCGGAAACAACCTTGACCATCAACCTTAATTTGGTTCAGAAATCTGACTTCGAAAACTTCAAGTTCTGTTAACTTAATTCTTGAATTTCCATGTTTTGCATTCTGCATCTTCTTTCCGCATCGTTGATCCTTGCGGAATCAACATTGACATCCAATCTTGATTTGATGCAGAAATCAAACTTCAAAAACTTCAAGTTTTGTTAACTTAATTCTTGACTTTCTGTGTTTCGCATTCTGCATCTTCTTTCTGCATCGTTGATCCTTGCGGAATCGACCTTGACCATCGATCTTGATTTGGTGCAAAAATTGGACTTCGAAAACTTCAAGTTCTGTTAACTTGATTCTCAACTTTTCGTGTTCCGCATTTTGCCTTTCCGCTGCGAAACTCGGGAATCAGAAATTCAACAATCTGCCTTGTTTTTTTCCTTGTTTTCTGCCTTCCACCTTTCACGACTTCTATAAACCATTGATCCATTTTGTGGCTTCAATCCTGATTGTTGATCTGATTTCTTTTATGGATCAACGTTTAACTGTGCGGATCAACGTTTAACACTGTGGATTCAACAAGTTTTGGTTTGTCTTGGTTTTTTTTTACTGTAACTTAAACCGAATCTGGAGGTTAGCTTAAAACTAGTAACCCTTCCTTACTCCATCGTCCCTATACATAAATTTTAAATCTAGACTATGCTAGGTTAATTATGGATTCTTACCGTGAATTAAGGATTTTACCCACGCACATAGATTGCATTCATAACATCGAGATAATATAGATCTAAACCATAAACCAACATTATTAGATCAATCGACAATCCAAGTTTGAAATGCAGAAATAAAGGAAGATTTACATAAATTGACACATTCAGGAAATACGTAGTAGGATATCCGATTAGTTACAACAACAGAGGATTCAATTTTTTAGATAAACACCTCAATTCCAAATCATTCAAGTATTGATTCTAAAACCATTAACAAATTTAAAACAGTCAGAACTAAGTAATTTTACTTAGAACAAAATATTAATTGCTACAGTAATAACATTAATAAAGTATTTGATGCAAGTATGGATTCCTAATCTTGGATGGGTTAAGATAAATCATCCCTTGTACAGGTCTAGTATAATATACAAAACATGAATAATGGTTCTACAGAAGATGCATACATAATATTGCCTGGAAGTATAATTGCAATTCAACATTTTACATATACATCCTATTGCACTATAATCATAATAACAAAGTAGGAACCTAGAACCAAAGCTGAGAAAAGAAAAGTGGAGAAGTTGTTCCTCCCAACAAACTCCCAGAGTAGCCAAAATTACTTGCTCCAGAACCCCCGAGCCTGTTTGCTGAACCACAAGAGAAAAATATCTTAATGCGCTATCTCTTTCATTATACAGATGTTAATCCCCAACCAATGCTAGCCTCCTGTTGCTCGTGGACATACTATTAAATAGTATTTTTCCTAGGCCTTGGTCATTTATGAGCCTCCCGCTCTTTAGAAACTCAACTAGGAGTGCAGACTTGATTTTTGGGGATGATACCTCCTATATCTTGAGTTCTCACTCGGTGGTCTCTGCCACTTGTCATTTCCCTCTTGTGGGTCAGTGAACACTCTTTCAACATTTATTTTCACTTTTTTTCTCCTTTAACATCTTTTATTAATAAGGAATGTTTTATTGTAAAACATTATATTCATGAATTTCCTGTCAAAGAATAATAAAATAATAATCAAAGTATTTTCTAGCAAAATTAATAATTATTAATTCAAGGGGTATTACACACACACTCTCTCTCTCTACCCCACTCCCCCCCCCCCCCCGCCTGCCTCTCACTCTCTCTTTCCCTTACCTATTATTCACTCTTGTTGCCTCTTGATGTCTCTCTCTTCCTCCTTCTCTGTCACCACGCCCACACTTTCTATCCCTCTCACTCACTCACTCACAATGAATTAAGTTGTAAGATCCAATGTGATTAATTGTTTCATTGGAATATCCATGAAATTTTAAGGATCAACTAAATTGGTGTCTCGAATCCCAACTTGAAATATTATTATTATAGTCATCTTTCCTCCCTAACCTGTTTCCAGCTTCCCATTCCTATCCATTCCTCTGTTGGAATATCCTAGAGCATCAACTATATTGACCTAACCTCATATATAACCTGTAAGTGGGAATCTCGACCAAAGTGACCTAACTTCCCAGCATGAAACCAGTAGTTGTCATCACACAACTTTGGGATCGTAAATCGCACAACCATCCCACAAATCTAGGTTTTGGAGGATATATAGTGGGAAATGCCTCCACCCTTCCTAATGGAGCTAGGATTAACACTTCATTAGTAATCGCATTGTACTGCTATTATGGTTCGTAGATTTGCATCATTACATTTGACTAGTTTGGGCAACCTAGTTTCTTGCATACACCTGCACTAGCCCACACATCACAACAAATGCCTAGCTATCACTTAACCTCTCTAACCTACGAGTTAGTCTTATCCAAAACATAAGATCATACATATTATGTCATTGGTTGTATGTCATTCACCAATTTATCAACCATCAATTAATATAAAAAGTTAACATATTTATCATGAGCATTACATAAATAAGATAAATTGTAACTTAAAACATAACTAATGCATATAAGTAGATTCATAATTCACACACATAATTTACTCAATAAAGCTAGTTTAATAATTAATAAGCAAGAAAACAAAATGTATATCAATATTGTTTAACAATCCCATCAAAATGTAGAGAGTTGCACTTCTAATGCCTTGAGTTGGTTTTAATGTTTTCTGAATCAATTACATGAAATACTACCTACATTTTAATGTTTATAAAATTAATTTATCATTGTAGTATCCAAATAGCATTGGAAGATTGGAAAAATCAAGGTTATCCAATACCATAAACAAACAAGAGGTTCCTAATACACCATAAACAAATGTTTATAACAAACCAATATTTATTAATGTAAAAAGGGAAATATAATTACAAATGGGAAAAATAATCATAAAGACACTTACAATGCAACCAACATGCAATTTATTTTAAATTTAGTTATTATTTATTTAATTTATTTTAGAGTTATTAATGCAAAAAATGAAAAATATATATTTATAAGTGAGAAAGAAAATCACAAAGATACTTACAATGCAATCAACATATATTTTATTTTAAATTTAGTTATTATTTCAATTGGGTTTTAATGCCAATTTTGATGATAAAAATAGATGCAGCACTCATAAAAACCTATAAACACTCAAAATTCCATACCTTCACTTTTATAACTTGAATTTTGGAAAATTCTAACCAAATTTATTCAAAATTTTTGCTAAAAAAAAATACATATTACTACTAAAATTGTCAAATTTTCAGACTACACTCATCTTTGTTATACACCTTCTTAACACAATTAAATCAAATAATTATTTGTGTTTGTTTGAATCTTAAAATGTTTTAACACAGTTAAATCAAATAATTATGTTATACACCTTCTTAACACAATAAAATCAAATAATTATTTGTATTTGTTTGAATCTTAAAATGTTTTAACACAGTTAAATCAAATAATTAATTGTGTTTGTTTGAATCTTAAAATGTTTTAAAAAATCTACCGCCTTAATATGAAACTTGTGAATCATTTTTCAACATGAAGCAATAACAAAATAATTTTAATATTCTCACGTAATAAAATGGAAAAAACATGGTGTATAAACAAAACAAAGACCATAACTCCAAAACTAATGAGCCCTTGCCATGAAAAACACCAGCACCGACAATAAATTGGAATTATGTGTATGGTGAAAAAGTGGAATTAGGTTGAAGCTAGCCGGACAATAAAGTGGAATTAGGTTGGAACTAACACCAACAATAAAGTGGAATTAGGTTGCAGTGGTTTTGAAGTCAACATAATTTTTATTTTTTTTTCATATAAAATGAAATGGGAGGGAAACTCATGTGACAACTATATATATTATATACATTAACTCTAACCACTTGATTATAAGACTCACGCCGCCGAGGCTACCTGCCATTGAAACAGTCATTGTGCCTCTGGCTTGTCAGTTGCCACATGTGCGCAAAAAGCAAAAACATATATATATACACAAAAAGCTCTACGATATTGACAGAGAATATTGAAGCTTGACCTTGTGTTTGATTTGGAACGAATATTTAATTAGTAATGGAATCGTTCTGAGCGATAACTCGGAAATAATCATTCATGCATGCGGGATGGTAGGTTTTACGTCCCCATGATCATCGATAATCGAACCACCGTCTTGACGCTCAGCGATACATGGATCAGTGAAAATGGAATAGAACCAAAGATCAGTACCGGACAATTAAATATCTGTATTGACTTACTAATACTTTAATCATGCAACCTCCGTCATACTTCAGTGGAGTAGTTGAACGGTGAACAATTCCAACGACTGATTCTTCCGTTCATCCATTCAACTACGAACGCGTTGGACTGCCTCTCTCTGCACACATGCTACTCATATAAATAACATTCCAGTCTCACACATGCAATCCAATCCCATACATCTAGCTCTTGTTCTTCTTTCTTTAAGCTTCATAGATTTCATATATAGAAAGACTAACTTTCAAAATCATGACTAATTCTATTTCGCGCCGCCTCACTCTATTGCAGCTACTTTGTTCTCTGCAGGTATTCTTCATATCGTTCTCATTAGCCTATCCTCAACCTCATCCGATTGTCAATAATTTGATTCCACATTTTTATGCCAAGTCATGTCCCATGGCCGAGAAAATAGTGGAATCAGTGGTACAGAAGGTCGTCATGAAGGAAGCTCGAATGGCAGCATCATTACTCAGGCTTCATTTCCATGACTGCTTTGTCAAGGTGATCTTCTTTGTTTTCTTGATTCAGATTTACCTAATCGCTACTGGAATTGACTACTCGTGAATCCCTAACAATAAAATGTTGTATGTATATGTGTGTACGATAGGGTTGCGATGCATCTTTGCTACTGGATGACAGTGGGAGCATTGTGAGCGAGAAGAGATCAAACCCCAACAGAAACTCTGCCAGAGGATTTGAAGTCATTGATGAGATAAAGAGTGAACTGGAGAAGGCGTGCCCTAAAACTGTATCCTGTGCAGATATTCTTGCTATTTCAGCTCGTGACTCAGTTGTCGTGGTAATATATACTAATCTCTTAGACTTGTCAATATGTCATTCACTCAAAGAATATATATATTTGCTTGTAATGGTTTCTGAGACAAGACTATACGGCCAAATCTAACTGCCTAGTCAATAATGTTGTTTATGGATGAATAAAAAACAGAGTGGAGGTCTGGGCTGGGAAGTTTTAATGGGGAGGAGAGACTCGACGAGTGCAAGTTTGAGTGGGTCGAACAACAATATTCCAGCGCCCAACTCAACTCTCCAGACTCTCACTACCAAGTTTAAATTACAGGGTCTGGATGAGGTAGACTTGGTGGCTCTCTCAGGTATATAAATATTGCATTTAATTGCACCCTCATAATTTGTAGTTCATTCAATTCGTTTTGCAGCATTCATGAATATTAGGTATTGAAATTGAAAGCAAATGCTTATTACGCAGGGAGTCACACCATCGGCCAATCTCGATGCACAAGTTTCAGGCAGAGGCTTTACAACCAAAGTGGAAATGGGCAGCCAGACTTCACCCTAGACAAGTTATACTATACTCAGCTAAAATCCGTTTGTCCGAAATCCGGAGGAGATAATAACTTGTCCCCATTGGATTTGGTGAGTCCTACCAAGTTCGACAACTACTACTTCAAGAACTTGCTGAGCGGGCATGGACTGTTGAACACAGACGAAGAATTGTTTGCCAAGGGCCAAGGGAAGACAATGGAATTAGTGAAAGCTTATGCAGCAAATGAAGAGCTCTTTCTCAAACAGTTTGCAGTATCGATGGTGAAGATGGGGAATATAAAGCCTCTAACCGGCTCCGAGGGAGTGATCAGGGTCAACTGTCGTGCTATTACCAGTTGATCAGTTGAATACAATCAATAAATTTCCATCCTTTGCATTGCATTGCGTGACACCCCTTCGTAGCTTCCATCGAAATGCAATATTACCAGATACTCCTTCCCTTCGCATTTGCATCCAGTTGCTACAGCTTGAATAAAATTGATGGCCGCCTGTCAATTATTAAATTTCTAATTGGGTTAGACAATAGAAGGAAACTCCAATGTCCACGTCAAATTGCCATGTAAGAAGTATTTCTAAATAATCGAATCAGAGAGGCAAATGAACATTTTTGAATAAGAAAGCATAATTGATTCCCTGTTTTATCTTAATCTCCACACATCGAGTTTTTAATACGAACCGGAAAATGGAGCTTGGAATTTCTTCCAGCTGGTTTGATGTTCTAATATAAAATTTCACATCAATATTGTAGATATCCATACGTTTCAAACACTACTAAAATGCCTCGTATGCTACCTGGCAGAACCATGCATCTAAATGGTTCAAATTTCGATGAACAATTTTCATCGCAAATCTTAAATATGCATACTTTGGCAGTGGTATATAAATACGAACTGATCTATATCTATGGAGCTTCACAACTTTTAACACCCATCCCCAAAATACCGCGTTGTACAGCCAAATAATGTCGATTTTGCATTAATCTATATATTTCTGGTGGCTCACAAGTTTTAAAGTGTGCAAATGTTCAGCGTGTGGTATGGTAAAGTGTGCAAATGTGGAGCCACCAAGCAGAGCCGTTGTGTGGAATTGCTTTATTTGATGTGCTGATTTTGACAGAAAAAGCAAGTCATCATGCCACCGAGGAAGTCCATGCTTACTTTGATTGTTGTGGACACCATGGTGATGGGAGAATGCTTCTCAATTTGTGCCCTATCTAATCTTATTTTATTCCGATGGCTCCCTCTGCATATAGGCCAAGTTCTCTAGGATTCCTCTATCCTCTTTCTTTTTTTCCTCTTTTTCTTCTTCTTTCTAGTCTACCTTATTTCTTGATGGTTCTCCATTGCTTTCCTTCGTCTTGTCATCTTTTATTCTTCTTCGATTTCAAATTTTATATTTATTCCATGTCATAATTACGATTATAATTGTCATCATAGTCAACTTCATAGATCATACTATTCATATCTTCAAAGCTCACATCAACACTTATTTCATCCTATAATTCAATTTTGTTGCTCCCAAATTTAATTTACTATATGTTTAATTCTTTATATTTTCATTATGTTAAATGTAATTTACTATATGTTTAATTCTTTCTCTCTTCATTTTGTTAATCACCATTTTTGACACCTTATTCAAATTCATTTTCTTTAAGTTCAATATTATTGTAAATTTCTATAATCCCAAATAAATAAATAATCAAATAAAACAAAAAAGTTCTTTATATTTACCTTGTGAGTGTTACATTGGTTCCTAACCTCGAAAGACCCAAAAAATTGAGCCCCCGACCATATTACGTCTTGGTCCCAGAAGATCTAGCCATTGAGCTACCCCTCAAGGATAATATTTTTATTGGATTACTGCATTTGCAATCCCTGAAGTTGCATTTTCTCATATGTCTCCTATTGAAGCTATGGAAACCTTAACATCCTCTTCGAGTGCTAAGGCTATCCATATCTTCTTGTCCATATCATCTTTACAAACACCCTTCATATCCTTCTATTGCAGTTATGGAAACCTCAACATCCCCTTCCACTGCTACTAAAGCAATTTCCATATCTTCATGTCCATCATCTTTACAAACACCTTTCTCTTGGTTATAGGAGTTGTCTTCACTTTCACATTGAATTTTGACAATGGAAGCATTGTGATGTCCACCCTTAACTTCCATAGCCTATGGGACTCTTTTGAATTTATGTTGTTCCATGTCTCTTCTGCAACATTTAGTTCTATTAAATAGATTTCTCAACTTCAAATGTGGTAAGAACATATTTATTGTCCTCATTTCTTACAACCATATGTTGGTTGTCTTCTCCTTTCATCAATTTCTATATCAATTGTATCTATTTGTTAATTTAAATCATTTTTCTTTTTAAAATGTCTTCTTCATATTGGGAGCATATTAAGATTTTGCACTTAATATATACATGCATAGATAAAAAAAATATTTCAACTTATTTATGGAGGTACATATGATTAAAAAAAGCGACACCTTGAGTTTTAGGAAATATCTTATTTCTTTGAGTACTAAATAGAAACATTGGCCAAGAAAAGAAATTAGAGAGTTTCATCTCACTTTGCCTTGATTTAAAGTAGGAGATGTTCCATGAATTTTGAAGAAGTTGATCTGCCTGTAGTGAAGGATTTTATATTGAATTTTATATTGAGTGTGAAGGAACCTTATTTATAAAACTTGATCTATGCAATTGATTCACCATAAAAACATATTTTCTAGGATTGAAATCACATGACAATATTAAAACTTCTAAGGGTATGTATGTCGATTGCATGCTTATTTTTCTACAGTAAAAGTAATATGTTGTGCACTCATAGTTTTGTGCCAATTTATTTTTTATATGTTTATTTTATCACGCCATTATACTTTACTCATGTGTATTATGTTAATTGTGTATTATGTTAACCATGGCTTCCTAAGAGCTATACTACATTTGATGAGTCATGTTGTTGGCAAAGTTTTAAATTTATTTATCTCTTACTTACAAATCCTTATTTACAATATTATCCTTTGTATTTATTTTTTTGTTATTTAAAATCAAGATTTTAGCTGAGGTACTCTTTCATCAAATATCTTAGTATTTTAATTGTTTTTAATTAAACAATAGCGAAAGTAATATATTGTGTATTTGTATTTCTATATAAATTGGGTCAAATATTGTTGTACATCCATTTTCTACAAAAATGCCTCACATCGAGTTAGCATGGGTCATTACAACTACAAATCTATTGAAATTGAAGTAGTATGGTTGAAGAATACACCATTACCATAGATCGTGTAAGTTGTCATGGATCGTGCAAACTTCCTAACAACCATGCCATTAATTTTGTATTGGAAATTAGTTACACATTTAATATGATATTGTTTATATATGTGGAATCTAAAGAAAATTTGTCAATACTATTAGCTATATACCCACATTCATTTGATTTTAATTTAAACATTAGTACTTTATTTTATTTTGAAACTAACTTTGAGAAACTTTGATTCTCAAGCATGTTGTATTAAATGTTATAAAATAAATGGTTAAGACAATACTTTATAAAATATGACTGTTGTCTCTAAGGTATGAGACCAAACATTTTACATATTTTGAGAAGAGCATAACTCAAGTTGTCTTAATACAAATTTTACCATTGTCATGAGATTCAGATGTTTGCAACAAAAATTGTGTCGGTTGAAGTTTAATTTACTTTTTCTATGGTCCATTTAGTATTCTATAACATGAGGACAAGGTCCACTCTAGTGAAACAATGCTTATTTCCTTAGTGGTGTTTATGTGTTACATGTTAAGTGAGTAATTAATATGTATATATTTTTTAATTAATTTTTGTTATAGTTATATAGATGAGTACCGTGTAGTTATTGTATGACATATGGTTGGATTATACAAATATTCTTTAAAGGAAAAGTATTTTTAAATTTAATGGAGTATTTTGAATAAATTATATATGAGGATCTTTAGAATAGTTTACAATTTCATTGTTTATTGTAGCTTGGATTTTATATAACTATAGGCAGTTGAGAATTTAAATCATGTATAAGTAATGCACAATTTCTTGTAAGTATTTACATCCCTCGGTTGACATAACAAATGCACAAGCAATTTAACAACTATTGCTAGTGCTAGTAGGGTGATTATTTAACATGTTATTTGTGTCATCATTGCTATGGAGGTGCTAAAGGTTCAAAAAAAAAATTTGCACTACTTTACAGAAGATACATGGTAGGGGGATCAACTAGGGGAATTGTTCACATCCCCCACCCCCTGTTGGATACCATATGTAATGCCATGTACATTATTATTACATTATATAAGATACATGAATCAAACTAGATATCCCAAAGGATGGTTTGTGGTGCATTAAGAAGCACTCAAGCTACTAAAACATTTCCAAGAAAGCAGTAACAAGATAAATATCAAGGACTAAATACAACTCATTCAAACCATTCGAAAGACACCATTTAACCTAGTGGTAGAAATTGTCACCTCAACAACAAAACATGAATTTATATCCCTTGCTACATTATTAGTAGATATTGATGAACTAATTAGTGGCCAAACATTACCAGGATCTCAAAAATAATCCAATTGAGGTACCTAACATCTCGATGGGATTCATCCCCTCCAAACTATCAATATCAAAAGGAACAAAAAATCTTGATAATCCTCTATACAACATGGCCGACAAGGAAAGTGAAGGTTCCACCCAACAAGAGACTCTCAAATTTGAGTTCCCAATTAGAATCCTTCTAAAACGAGGCAGATAAAGAACATTCCTCCTTCAAATATATTGAACTTTAATGGCCCTATTTGTGAGGATCCAAACACATTACTCTTTGAATTTGATGTGCTCTATCAAAGCTATGGTTATTCTTTAGGTGCTCGAAATATATAAAATAATTCTAGTCACCCTCATGAATGCAGTGATATGTTGGTTCATAGGGATTGGAGGGAATTCCACTAGAACATAGGAGGGAATAATGCATGATTTTTTGAAGAAACACCAAAACAACTACAAAGCATAAGATTAGAGAAAGAGAAAATTTCACAATGTCCCAAAAAGATAATGAAAATATAGATATTATGTGGAGATATTTTTGTATATATTACATCAATAAAAAAATAAAATAGGTTGGGCTTACAACTCTAAGAAACATCATTTTAACACGAACTTGAGATGACTTCATTTATCTACATAAATTGATGGGACTTGGTGATGTTTCCCAAATTAGTTATGAATAAATATTAACCTCTACAAATGTTATTCAAGGAGTAATGAAAACACTAGAAAATCTCCGAGGATATCCCATCTTTAATTAAATAATCTGCAAGGGGTGGAAATGCTCACACTGAAATTGGAAATGTATTGTAATATTTCAAGACTAATTGATGCAGGGGAATCGTGGCATCCCAACAATGTGATGAGTTGGTCACATGATGTGGCATATTTTTGTTTGTTTTGATGAGTCATAGTTTGTTAGCACAAGTAGGAATGATGGCGGGTCATGACTCCCTACGTGGAGATCAAGCCGTGGTTTGTTTTGTTGAGACAAGGATGTTTTCATCATGCTTTGTAGTGTTTGTTTTCTGTTGTAGGACCACTCGGTGGGGGAAGTAATAGTTTAGCTTAAATAGGGAGATTAGAGAAGTAGAGGGGGTTCTTCTCTTCAGCGTAAGAATTCCAATTTGCAGAGAGGAGATCAGACCTGCGTCTGGTTCTACTTGTAAATATTTTAAGAACATTGAAGAAGGTGAGCCGAGGTTTGTGTGTTTGTCTATTTCTTAATAGAAGGATTAACTATGTGTTGGTAGAGTTATTAGCCTCTATGCATTTACTCTTTGAACTGTGAATCTGTGAAGAGTCGATTTCAGCGATTTTTTGAACATCTGTGCATTTCTATGAAATTATTGATTTAAGTGTTAAAGTGTTGCTTGAATGGATGAAATATGTCGTAGATGCATGCATAGAAGTGTTAGGCTAATGAATCTTAGATATTGCAGAATGGATTGATCGATTCTATGATCAATCAATGTTGCATGCAGATTTTGTTCCTTAACAAGTTTTTTGCAGAGAATGAACTGTGGAGATTGAGTTTGCAGAGGAAGATCTAATGGTACAGGAGAGATCTGCAACGAAAGTTGTGAGGGCGATAATGGATCTACAAAGATCTGTGAGATCCTCATCTAAGAGTATATCGATAGTCATGGAGAAGGCCGCAAAGATCTGATAGTTGGGAAAATTGTGGAAAAAAAGTTTGCAGGGGAGAAAATTTGGAAAGTTGACATCCTGCATCTTGCATCCTACATCATGCAAGCCGCTTATGGAAAGCCTGCTGTTGAAACAGAGGTGTGGGAAAGCCTGTTGCGGAAACTCTGTTGTAGAAATAGAGTTGCGGAAAGGCAGATGTGGAAGGAGAATTACGGGGAGGTTTTTTAGAGCATAATTTGGCTGAGGGATAAATTTGATAATCCTTCTAAGTGTAGGAGCCACCAGATCCTGGAGGTGCTAGTTGGCTTGGCTGTGGTTGATCCCACTTGTACCACTAATATTCTTATCTACCTGAGTTGTCAGCTGGACACACTCCAAGAAATGAAAAAACATGATGATACAACATTGACCTTATCAATTCATGTTCCAAATGTCAAAAGAAGCACCTCCTCAGTGACTTCCTATTGGAAAAAAAAAGTAGAAACTAATGGCATTTATGAACAAAACTATGCAATAAGTAGCCACCCTTCATTTTTTCAGATGAAATCAATGTACTTAGAATCCAATGAGAGGACCAAAAAAATATTATTTATTTCTAAAAAATGACCATGGAAACCTTGACTACCATGTGTGGTACACAAACCATCTTCTAGTATCATAATTTTTTTGGTTAAAACTTACAATTTTCCAAAGAATTGGTATCCAAACATACCATAATAGTGACGAGAACCCTATAAACCCCAAAACCAGCCTTGAAAATAATGATGGCCTCCCTTTGGAAATATGTCACAAAATCCAACCCAACAATTATACCCTTAGCGATAGCACTAACAACAAAAATTACATATAACTTGAAATAATCATCCATAAAGACCTTCTCAACTTCCTACTCAACCCACTCCTAACATAAACAACAAAGTAACTCAAATTGTATACAATGTGGAGCTACCCAGTTACCCCACACATTTTATCCCCCTTATGGATCATCAATACATCCATTTATGATCAAGGAGAGTTGTTAATAATAAGAATACCTAATCACATTAGAACAAGATGACGAATAAGTTCATAACTCTATAGAAAATAATTTTATCGATCATGTTGATCATCCTCCCATAGTAATACAACCCAATTCCCTAGGATTTCAAACCAACCACAACCATCTAGTGCTGCATGACTTACCCCATATCAAATAGGTTGAGTTTGGATAGACCACTAACTCAACATAAGTTTGAATTCCTTGGAGAATCATTGTAAGGATCATATTACCATTTTTTAACATTAACTATTACTTTTTGTATTAAATAAAAAAAATTGTTACCAAATTGTTCAACCTGAATATACATCTTTATAGAGTTTGATAAGAGCATTAAACATATTTATTTTCAAAAACAAAATTCCAAGTTCATGACAATCATAAACTATTATCCTCTTATTTCTACTATTTATTTTTCAAAAGTAAATCATACAGTATTGTCATAGAAGCAAAGCACATTTATATTTCATTCAAAATTTTGTCATGGTCATTACCTGGCCACTATGGCACTTCCTCCATATGTCCAACTACTAAGGATATGTATGAAGTGTGTGCATGCTACTATTCCTTGTGTACATGTTCCACTAAATTGTCTTCCCTTACATTTCTATGATCAAAACTAAAAGAACCAACTGATCCCTCAAGGGCTAGATCCTTTCACTTATATGCTAATATTAGATATTGTCCTCACTCGATATATTTTACCTTGTCTTCCAAAACATGAATTTTCTGAATTGGTTCTTCATTTTTTTCTTTCAAACATTCCAACTAAATGTCTTCCATTGCTAGTTTTTTCTTCATCATGTTTAACTATGCTTTTGTCACCTCATTTTTTCCTTTTAGAAACTAATAAATCATGATCATAATTGACCTCTCATTTTTTCCTCCAATTCTCCATGTTCAAGATATATTTCACAACTACCTCCTGCATCTCATCATGTAGACGTTCCATTATTTTAACAGATTGCTCCCTAGTCTTGGTTGAGCTCTCCATTCTAGGACAAATGATATTAGCTCAACTTTTGAAACTACCACCTAACTTCAAGTGAAAATAATGTTATTTACATTAAGAGAATCCTTCCTATAAGGATCGTATCCATGATTATGAATCATTGTGTCCAATGCTCTTGCCACATGGTGGAATATGGCATAGAGCTCACTGCTCCATGAAAATGATTCATCACTATAGTTTGAAATATAATTAAGACTGACCTATGGTAAATTACCTTGATAACTAATTTAGTGGATGATGGAGAGGGTTATCTCCCACCCCCGCCCATTTTTTTTTCCAAATCTCCTTGCTCAAGGTTACAGTCTTGGTTTGCTTGTTGATCAACCCTCTTGTTTAAGGCATAAAGGACATCATAATTTTTTTCTTCCACAAAACCAATGATCAACTGATGGATTCTCCATATTAGATGGTTGGAGCTCCCATCCTTTGGAGTTTATTTTAGAGCTAGATGGTGCATCATTATCATTGAGTCACCAACCAAAATCAAATTATTAATTCTCCTTCCTTGTGCTTGCTTCAATCACTACTAAGGCACCAAGGCTTGATTTCTAGTTGATATTCCCAATCCCCAAGCATAGGGTTTTTTTTTTCCTCCGAGGTCAAAGATTGTCTCTACACCTGACAACCATGGATTGTTCTTGGAATATCCATCAAAGAATATGATATGATGATTTTGAAAATTTATCCGGTCTTTCAATTTCTACTTATCTATTCTCAATATCTAGTTTGTATTTCCTTTTTATACATGCTTTACTATTTCTCTACCTATATTATATTTTGCAATTTAGTAATAAGTTGTTTAGCCACATTATTTCCTCTATTTCTAGTTTATCTATTTTTTGTTTATCCTAACCTTTAGCCTTAATGGCTTCATTCATCATCACCTATGCTTGAGCTGCTACAACTCCTATGGGATTTTTTTTTTTTTTTTGAAAATGAGTTCATTTCTTACTAACCAAATTTTCCAGAGAATAAAGTGTCAGATATCTTTCCACACCTGTTTCATCAAAGGTTTATTAATAAATTTTCTTGGATAATTTTTGTGCCATGCTAAAATGGATTCTTTGCAATTTGTTGCGATAGATAGATTGATATTTATCCCTAAAAATACCATTCTCCACACTTCTACAAAAATTTCACATTTCATGAATAAATGCTTCGTATTCTATTCCTCATGTTTACATAACTAACATTGGGGAGGCCCAAGCAATACCCTTCTTCATAAATTTTCAACACTCAAAGTCCTATCAAAAATCATAATCCAACTAAACAATTTAATTTTGGGTAACGCATCACTTTTCTAGATAGAATTCCAAATTGGATTTATAGGGAGAACATAACAAGTTTTATTTTTCATTCCATATCCATATTTAGCAGTATAGTTTCGACACTTGATTCCTCAAATCCAATTATTAGAGGAAGAGATTATATGTGTGTGTGTTTCTCCATTGAGGGATTGAACTAGTGACTACCATTGTTGATTTAGTTCTTCAGAAAGGTTTAGTATCATCCATTTTATCCAAATTCTAGTTGTATCCCACCCAAGATTTAGGCAAAAGTGCAAACACTATTTTTTTTCATCCATATTTGCAATTGACTAAAATGAATATTCTCACTTAGCATCGTCAAATCCATAATATATTCCTCCCATATTCTGATCTTTTCCTCATTTCTTAGAAGCCGTATAACCTTTCCTTTTAGAATTCCTACATATGCTTTACACGGGATCTACCTCGCTGAACATGGCTCATTACTTAACTATTGATTAAAAATATTGTCTCTAGTTGATTGAGTGTATCTCTTGTGTAGAGCTAACTTCCATCGGGTTTCTTCTCTAGTGGAGAGACATCATAGAATTTTCACACCCATTTCTTTATTCAATAAGTTAGTATCTTGTATTGTTAGTACTCCATATTCCATAGGAGCCATAACTGTTTTCCAAATTAACTAAATGGTATTTTTTGGATTTCTCTTTTCCTCCTTACCATAATAATTTTTGTTTTAGCATGTTTATTTGAGTAGAGATCCATGCCAGTGTTAGCAAAATGAACATATATTACAATGCAAAAAATTCCCAGTTGTTTATATATATAATTTAGATCTTACAATTGTATTTCAAAAAATATATAAAAAGTACAAGGAAAGGTATCACTGAGCCTCCCTTGGGGAGAAACACTCGGGCATCAAAATATAGTGAAGATAGATGAAGTTTGCATTGAGTCTATCGGTGGGATAAACACCCTGGCCTATAAAAGAAAATAACTAAGTTTAATATTTTTATGTCTATGTTATTTTCCTTTCTATGGCACCATTCACTAGGAATGATCATTACTAAAAGAATTCCTAGAACGACCATTTTAAACAACTTCACTCCAGATTTACATAATCAAGAAAACATAAAAATTAAGTCTAACCAAACAAAAAGATGTTGATCTACTTGAGTGATAGTGGGGATTCTTATCATCCATTTCTAGGCAGTGTATCTACTAAATAGGCTCTTATCTGACATCACGATGATGGCTACTTTTTGGTGCATCTAGTTTTCTAGACTCAGGTAGAGGCTCAATTGTTCTTTCCACATTCTCCTCATTTCTTTGTTATGGATTCACATTATTTTCTCCTGCCCTCTCCCTTGGTGCATCTTCTTTAGCCTCTAGTTCCACCACCACCACTAAGAGTGACGAAGGGAGGTTGAACAATTTGGAAATATCAACACACCAATCAATTACAACTTGTACTCTATGTGATAGCTCCTAAATTCGAGTCTTCATATCCTCATCTAGGTTCCTTATTTCATTGCAGATATCCATCAAGGTGTCGGTCATGGAGGTGAGGTGAGGAGATATTCTCATCTCCCCATCATCTCTATGTTTCCTATGACTAGAGAAACCCCTTTGGATTTGCATCTAGTGATGATCTCTTATCATTGTAACACAACCATCACTCTTGATGTACATGCCATTTTTTTGTACAGAGGATTCTGAGTGATAACAAGAAAGTTCTACTGAATAATGTATGAGTGACCATTTAAATCATGCTCATAATTCCCAAGTGGCCTTTTGGCCATCAACTCACCCACTCCCTCCACCATTATTATGACATCAATGTTGCATGTGAAATTATACTAGAATTACCTCAAGAGGGGTGTACATTTAATGCACCTCCCCACCTTGCTTTGTTGATTGTATTGTCTCCCTCACATCGTCATTCATGCAATGGATTTATTTGGAAGCCACCCCATCCATGAGAGAGAGGTCCTTCTCTAGTAGATATTGGAAAGAAAGATGAAGAGGTTTTGACACTTCTAGGGACAAAAGGTGACTTAAGTATTCTTCAGGGTTCATATTGAAGATCCATTGCTGTGTTGGCCATTAGATCATCCACATTGTTGGTTGAATGCTTAACATGGAAAGGGATGATCATGAGTCGGGGTTAGGTCATGTCCACCATTGTAACCAATAGATTCCCTAGCTACCACTTGGAGGCAAACTTAGAGGGTGGTGTTCCATTTTGTAACCAGATGAGCATGTTGATTGTGATGTGGGAGTTACTATCCATAACAAGCTTGAATAATTTGTGTTGAATAACTAGTTGAATCCCACTGTACACTTCCCAAACTTAGAAGCATTGAATATTTCTACTTTGATTCCACCTACATAAGTGCAAAGGAATTCACCCTGTGAGTTATGGAATACCCCCCCGCCCTCCCCCCATATCTTTCATATCCTAGATTTCCTTTAGAACCCTTTCAAAATTTAATTTGATGAAGCTTGTTTCTATGACACTCCACAAAGACACTCTATGTTGCTAAATATGGTTGAGACTGAGATTGGTAAAGTTTTTTGGAGGACCATCTATCCACTTCCTTAGGATTAATTTCTCCACGAGATCAAAATCGAAGTCTATTTCAGTCCATTGAGCATGAAGAATCATTTCCATGATGTTCCTTTTGATTTTGTCCAATATCGTTTTGTTGAAATATTGTAACTTCGAAGAATATTCTATATGTATCTTTTGTGGTCCCCGATGGTCCTACCGGGAGAACCACTTGTATTACTTTGTACCCCGATGCTTCTAATCGAAAGAACTAATAAGAGTCATGAGGTAGTCCCCTCTAATTGTAAAGGTGGGTCATTAGCACCCCAGTGTGGTTACTTGAGGCTACATGTGTAACTCAAGCCTACATGATATAACTCGAGCCTACATGTCGAATGAGTTAGTTAAAGTGAACGGATGAATATAAATAGAGGTGTGGTGCTCCTCATTTGACACACACACTCTCACTTGTGTAGCGCATTAGTGGAGAAGAGAAGTAGCTGGAGAAGGAGGAGGATCAGGCTTTGATCTCCTTGTTGGTTTTATCTTTTATCTTTTATCTTTTGCGGGCATCTATATTGAGGAAGATTTTGTTGGGTTTTTCCATTTAGGGTTTTCCCAGGATAAATCTTTGTGTTCCTGTTGTATGGTAGTGCTTGTCTATCTTTCAGCGATCCTGTTTATATGCTTTTGTTATGAAAATGAAATGAAGTACTGATGTCTTAGATAAGCATATGAAAATTTAAAATGGTATCAGATCCACCCTGAAAGAAGACATTGTGCAACTAAAGAATCTATGGCTTCTTATTTTTTTGGGTCTCTATCCATGATCAATCAACAAAAGAAGGCTAGACTGACTCTCCATTGAAGGGCACATCTTTCTGTCGAAGTGGAATTCGATTCCAAGCATTTTCAGTTTTGGTGTGAAAAATTAGGGCTTTCTACAGAAGAAGAATTTTTGAGTGAGCCCAGCATAGGATTGTTCTCCTCATCAAAATCAAAGTTTAGAGACCTAGATCAAGAAATTTGGTTGGGTGAACATCCAGGAAAGTCAAACCCTAGTTTGACCCCGATCTGGAAAAACCCTAAATACTAAAACAGCTAAGTTTTGGTACATTCACCATATCCTGATATTAGCGAAGGATCAGGAGTTGAAAATTTCAAAGGCTGAATATAAAATACTAATTTACACTGTGTCTGAAATTTCGTCTCAGATTCACTATATTCTGGGAGATATGATCCCTCCATGTTAGGGTTTCGGCCTCTTCCAGAATTCATCCCTAAACAAGACACCTGGGGAGAATTGATGTAGCATGGGATATAGAGGTCCAGAAGATTTTCCAAAAATATAACGGCCTGTAATTTCTTTGGTCCAATTTTCAGAACCTGAAGATGAACCAATGACACGTGGCATGCCATACAACTTCACTGTTCTGAATAGTCCTGTAATAGGTCACCTTGGGAAAATGATCATAAATCCCAATTGGTGAAAGCAATTCTGATGAAACCTATGCTATTGGATCATAGACATGATAGGTTACCTCAGTGAAAAATTGCAGTCACATAGGAGTAGTAACTTCAGAGATATCACAGAAACAGTAACAGGAATTTCTGCATAAGAAATTGGAAAACTAGGGCTTCCTGTTCAGGAAGTTTCCCTCCACTGTTTTCAGAAAAGGAGTACATTGGACAGCTCCATTTGAAGAGATATATATTTCTATCCAATAAGATATGAAATATTCCAAGTTTTGAAAATTAGGGTTTCTCTAACAAACCCTAGATCAGCCAGCTCTGGAAGCAGGACAGACACCTCAAATCGGTAAGATCTAATCTTTTGCTATTTGCATTTGAGGTTCTCATTTCAAAGTGATATATCACATCAGCTTGATGAAAAGCTTGGTAAAGTTGACAACTTCCAATCATGGAAGTATTTGATCTCTCTGAAGAAAATGAATTGGACACCTACATGAGTAGAGAGGTTCCAGTTCCATACGAAGATGAGGCTCAAAGCGTTACACAAGAAGAACTTGATCAAGGCCAAGAAGATCATTGTTGATTCAATCACAGATCAACTTATACCACAAGTGTCTTCCCTAAAGACATTGAAGATGTTTGATTCCTTGATCAAGCTATTTGAAGATAAGAACTTAAATCAGAAGATGGCTTTCAGAAAACAGTTGAAGAATGAGAAGAAGAAGATGGGAGTAATTGAAGATCAAGCTCTCACCATTCAAAGAAGATCCCTCAAGCAATGAGGAATATGAAAAACTCAATTCTTGAAGAACCTCTTATTCATCTTATCATTTGGATAAGAAATGATGATTTCATGAATGAAGAAGATGATAAAGCAGAATGATCAAGATGGAGTCTACCCACGAAACAAATAAAAGATAAGTATTCGATTGCCATTTCATGATATTGTTTTGTTATACATTTGATTGTATTCAGTTGATGTGTTATGCATGATAGATTGTTTACATTAATACTACTAATATGCATGTGATGGGTAAGTAGCTCATGGCACTATACAACTCTCCAGTGCTACTTATCAAACCTCTTTGCTGACATATTGGATTAGTGCACAATCTTAATGATGTCATAGTAGAGACAGAAGGCATATAGAAAGTTTCTGTGAGATATGGATGAATGTTGTATTGGCTAAATAGTTGCATGATGCATAAGAATTTGTCGTTATGCATATGTTTTATGAAATAGTTCTAACGATGCAACTGGTGCATTTGAATTGTAGGAAAGGTCCTGTACAACCTCCTACAAGAAAAGAAGGATGAGACTTGTTCCAAAGAACAAGTGATGACAATTCAATAAACATGAATCTGAGGCTCCCAAGGTCAGAGACACCATGACAGAAGAAAGAGCTTCAGAGAGCGGTAGATCCACCTCAAAGGATGAAGACCACCATGGGTACGAGAGATAACTCAAGATGAAGAAAAGAATGCTATGATCAAAGAATAACAGTTGATCATGGGGAATTATGTATATGATATGATTTCAAGACATAAAGGGAAGTACGTAGTATCCTCCATATGGATCTACAAGAACAAGTGTACAAAGAAAGGTTCGTGATTTGCCTCAGATTGAATAGACTATGACATGACATAATCTATTGACCAGTATATATCAAGCATAGAACCACTTGTATAGAATGAAGAAGGAAGATAATACTCCACTTCAGGGGGAGTGACTACAAAAGATATCTGAGTTCGACATGGTATGACATGATGGACAACTTCTTGATGGATCGAGACTTTACCAAGAGTAAAGTGGGTTCCAACCTTCAAAGTTGAATGCAGAAGACTAGGATATGTTGATGATCTAACAAGATGAACTCATGGAAGATGTTATGATGAAAGAATACTAGAATGATGTATGGGATATAGTTCCAAAACCAGAAGGAAAGAGTATTGTATCCTCCAAATGGATATACAAAATAGAGCATGCAGCTGACTGAAGTATCAAGAAGTATAAAGCAATATTTGTGGCCAGAGGTTTCTTTCAGAAAGAGGGAATTAATTCTGAAGAGACACTTAATCCAGGAAGCAAGGTACACTTCCTTCAGAACTATCAGGGTAGTTTATTCCATGGTGAAGTAAAGACAAGCCTTCCTTAATGGTATGATTGAGAAAGAGTTTTACATCGAATAGTCACGAGGATTTGAAGTTGAAGCCAGATGGATTCACGTATGCAAGTTGAAGAAGGCCCTCTATGGTCTTAAACAAGCTCCCAGAGCTTGGTATGGAAGAATAGATAGTTTCTTGTTGAGCATGGGATTTACCAAGAGTAAAGCTGATCCTAACCTTTATCTCAAGGTTGTAGAAGATGAACTTGTCATCCTGTTATTATATGTGGATGACTTATCCTTGACAGGAAATGAGAAACAGGTCATGTAAAGCAAGAAGAAACTAGCAGAAGAATTTGAGATGAAATACCTTGGGTTAATGCATTATTTCATAGGTCTGGAAGTATGGAAAAGTTCAGAAGAAATATTTCTCAACCAGAGAAAGTATGCGGTAGAGACATTGAAGAGATTCAATATGTTGGAATGCAAAGTCATGGCCACACCCATGGACTCCAACCTGAAGCTGTTAGCTGATGACTCATCAGAATTAGTGGATATGACTCATTACAAATGGATCATTGGGTCATTGATGTACTTAACAAATACCAGACCAGACATTTGTTTTGCTGTGAACACCTTAAGTCAATTTATCTTGTTCAACCAAGACAGGTTCACCAAGTAACTGCAAAACATGTGATGAGATATTTGAAAGGGACTATAGACTTTGGTTTATATTATGATGGTAGCCATGAGTATAGATTGTATGGCTACACAGATGCAGATTGGGATGGAAGTATCTCAGACATGAAAAGCACATTAGGTATATGCTTTTGTTTGGGGTCTGCTATGAGTTCATGGTTTAGCAGGAAACAGTCCAGTGTTTCTCGTATCATGGCTGAAGCAAAATACATAGTAGATTTCTCTGCTAAGTTGTGAAGCCATATGGCTTCAAAAGCTAATATCAGGTCTCTTTGAACTGAAGATGGATACTACATTGATTCTATGTGATAATGAGAGTTGTGATAACAGAGAACCCCGTGTTCTATCGTAACACATAGAAATCCAGTATTTCTACATTCAAGATAAAGATGCAGATGATGATGTTTCAGTATTTACATACTGTAGATACAGATGATGGTGATTCAGTATTTCTATACTGAATATAGAGATGATGATGTTTCATTATTCCCATACTGAAGATATAGATGATGTTTCAGTATTTAGATACTATAGATGCAGATGATGGTGACCTGATGATGCTTTCAGTATTCACATACTGGAGATACAGATGGTGATAGTTCAATATTCACATACTGAAGATGTAGATGAAGATGGTTTAGATGATGATGCGCTAACAAAGCCTCTGTCTTGGGTAAAGTTCGAACACTTTCGAGACAAGCTTGGTATGGTTCAGAAAGAACTTCCCCGAAAGGGGGAGTAGTGATGTTGCAATGGGATTGTATCATCCTTGGACACTTGCCCTAAAGTGATCCGGAGACCTCGGTATTTGAGAATGAAGAGGGATTGTATCATCCTGGGACATATGTCTAGAAGTGATCCAGAGACCTCGGTCTTCGAGAATGAAGTGGGATTGTATCATCCCTGGGCACTTGCCCAAAAGTGATCCAAAGACCTCGATCTTTGAGAATGAAGAGGGATTGTATCATCCTGGGACATATGTCCAGAAGTGATCTGGTGAATTCGGTCATCGAGAATGTGGCAGGATTGTATCATCCTTGAACTTCGGTTCAGAATGGATCTGGTGTAACTTCGGTCATCAAGAATGTGGTAGGATTGTATCATCCTTGAACTTTGGTTCAGAATGGATCCGGTGTAACTTCGGTCATCAAGAATGTGGCAGGATTGTATCATCCTTGAAATTCAGTTCGGAATGGATCCGGTGTAACTTCGGTCATCGAGAAGGTGGAAGGATTGTATCATCCTTGAACTTCGGTTCAGAACGGATCCGATGACTTCGGTACTCGAGAACGTGTGTTGATCCCATAATTCGAATAGGAAGGATTGTCTGAGTTCCATATCTGTGTTGATCCCGTAATTCTGAAAGGAAGGATGATTAGGTACTCCGTAAAGACCTAAATCCCGTAATTCTGAAAGGAAGGATCATTGAATTAATCCCATAATTCCAATAGGAAGGATTGTCTGAGTTCCACAGATGTGTTGATCCCGTAATTCCAATAGGAAGGATTGTCTGAGTTCCACAGATGTGTTGATCCCGTAATTCCAATAGGAAGGATTGTCTGAGTTCCACAAATGTGTTGATCCCGTAATTCTGAAAGGAAGGATTTTTAGTAACTCCGTAAAGACCTAAATCCCGTAATTTCGAAAGGAAGGATCGTTAGTAACTCCGTAAAGACCTAAATCCCATAATTCCGAAAGGAAGGATCATTGGTAACTCCGTAAAGACCTAAATCCCGTAATTCCAAAAGGAAGGATCATGTTGATGTTTTTATGATGATGATGATGTTCTCTGATCGAAAGATCAGAAGTTGCTGATGATGATGATGTTCTCTGATTGAAAGATCAGAATATGATGATGATGTTGTTACTAATGATGATGATGTTCTCTGATCGAAAGATCAGAATATGATGATGATGATGATGTTTCTCTTATCGAAAGATCAGAAGTTGCTGCTAATGATGATGTTCTCTGATTGAAAGATTAGAATATGATGATGATGTTGTTGTTGATGATGATGATCTCTGATCGAAAGATCAGAATATGATGATGATGATGTTTCTCTGATTGAAAGATCAGAAGTTGCTAATGATGATGTACTGATCAAAAGATCAGAATATGATGATGAGTTGATGTTAGAGTATGATGATGTTTGGTTGATGATGGTTCTAATCGAAAGATCAGAGGCTGATGATAATGATGAGTCTGATTGAAAGATTAGAGTATGATGATGATGTTGTTGCTGATCAAAAGGCCAAAGTGCTGAAGAAGATGTTGCTGATCTAAAGGTCAAAGTGTTGAAGATGATGTTGCTGATCGAAAGGTCAAAGTGCTGAAGATGTTGCTGATCGAAAGGTCAAAGTGCTGAAGATGTTGCTGATCGAAAGGTCAAAGTGCTGAAGATGTTGCTGCTGATTGAAGAGTCAAGATGCTGTTGATCAAAGCGATCAAAGTACCGATGATGCTGAAGACTGAATATTGAAGATGAAGACTACATGATGTTGAAAAGCTTCCAATGATTTATAGATGTGTTACCCTATTGATGTTGATGATGTCCTCTATCTCTCTCCTACTATTGTTGTTGTTGATGTTGTAGAATACCCTTCTCGTTAAGGGGGAGTGTTGAAATATTGTAACTTCAAAGAATATTCTATATGTATCTTTTGTGGTCCCCAATGGTCCTACCGGGAGAACCACTTGTATTAATTTGTACCCCGATGCTTCTAATCAGAAGAACTAATAAGAGTCATGAGGTAGTCCCCTCTAATTGTAAAGGTGGGTCATTAGCACCCCAGTGTGGTTACTTGAGCCTACATGTGTAACTCGAGCCTACATGATTTAACTCAAGCCTACGTGTCGAATGAGTTAGTTAAAGTGAATGGATGAATATAAATAGAGGTGTGGTGCTCCTCATTTGACACACACACACTCTCACTTGTGTAGCACATTAGTGGAGAAGAGAAGTAGCTGGAGAAGGAGGAGGATTAGGCTTTGATCTCCTTACTAGTTTTATCTTTTATCTTTTATATTTTTGGGGCATCTATATTGAGGAAGCTTTTGCTGGGTTTTTCCCTTTAGGGTTTTCCCAGGATAAATCTTTGTGTTCCTGTTGTATGGTTGTGCTTGTCTATCTTTCAGTGATCCTGTTTATATGCTTTTGTTATGGAAATGAAATGAAATACTGATGTCTTAGCTAAGCATACGAAAATTTAACACGTTTTCCTTGTGAGTTGGGAATCTTTGAAAATTATCTTGTTCTTCTCCTTCCAAACTTCCGACATGATGAATCCAATGATGGTTTTCCATATTTTATTGAGAATGGTGTTCTTATCAAATTTAGTGCACTATGTATGTAAAGTTCCAATAACATTTTTCCTTTGTTTATCCATTTTCCACATGGTAGAGACAACTTGGTCCCAAATATGAGAGCTAAAGGTGTAGTTTTCCAAAAGATAATTGATTGTTTCTGATTCATTTAGACAAAAATGACATGTTGATTTTCCATGAAATCCTTTTCTCTACAATTTTTCCCATGTTAGTAGTCTTACTCAACCTACTAACAACATGAAAACATAATCTTAGTCCAATATCTCGAGTACAAAATCCTTTCCCACAAGACCTCCTTATTTAGGAGATGATATTTTATTCTTAGTGCATAGGCTTCTTTTACTATGAAGTTGCTTGTTGATGAATAACACAATCCTAATATGTCTGTACCATGCTTAATTTAGAGCCATCATATTCATATCTCCTCAGTACAAGGTTGTATGTCCACATTCTATGGGATATCTATTTCCCTATTCACTTCTTTACATTGCTTCCATACTATTTTCTGTGAGTGGTTTCCAATAGTGCGAGACTGCATAGTCATGATGATTGTTGATGTATTGTAGGATATATTGTAGGCTCTCACTTTTTCATAGGGGAGGAAACGTTTGTCATGAATCCATAAAAAATCAAGCTAAGTGTCCATCCTTGATTTCCCAAAAGTAGTGGTCTCTTATCAGTCTCTAGTTTTTCCATGTTGCATTCTAGATCAAGGAACCTAGTTGTTGAGATTTCCATCTAACAATATTGTTATTGTCCTAATTTAGTGCATACTTTTCTCTGGAGAGTCTCACCCACATGTTGTTTGATCTTTTAAACTAACACCACTAGACTTTCACACTTAGGACCCGGTTCATTCTTTGTAAATTTTGTATAGTCTTTAGTACAACTTTTTGGTTGACAAGGGAAGATAAAGGTAGATTACAATTTCTTACAGGACTACATTGCACATAATTATTCAACTAAGAAAGTCGAGGGTGCAAAAATTCCAGGAGGATAATCTTTTTCCAACAAAGTTTGGAGGTCCTCCCATGAGTTTTTTCGAAGGGTAATATCAATTAGAGGAATATTGAGTTATTTGGATAGAATGGTTCTCCTAGTAAAACCATAATTCTAGAGATATGACGTTGAATGGATAAAGGGATATTGAAGAAGAAGATATGCAATTTGACATTATTGATTGAAGTTCTAGAATCCGCACTAAAATAATTAAGGATGGATTGAAGAGTGGTTTATTCTCTTACTGAGGGGACTCCCAGAAGGAGAGTATTGTCAATGAATTGTCTATGAGAGGGATAGGGTTTAAATCGATGTAAAGGAATTCTAGTGAGAGAATGATATTGAATTGAAGCTTTGATTCTTTGACTCAAATCTTCTACCATCAGGATAAATAAGAATGGTGATAGTCAGTCTCCCTGTTGGATTCCCCTTTAGGGGGGAATTTTCAGTAGGGGATCCATTAAGAAGGATTAAAAATAAAGTAAAGGATGTAAGAGCCATAACCCACTTGATCCAACTGTTATCAAATTTGAAATCCATAAGAGTAGCCCACATATATTTCCAACTTAGTTTTTTAAAATATTTTGAGAGATCTAGTTTTATTATCATAGCTTTTGAGGGTTCTTGTAATTCATAGAGAGTGAATCACTTAATGCACTAGGATTACATTGTCCATGATCTATCTACCCTCCACGTATCTTGTTTTCTCAAGAGAAATAAGGTGGGGAAGGAGAGGCCTTGGTAGCAGTGCAATTTCCTTGGTTATAACCTTGCAAATGTCATTACACATGGCTAACTGTATGAAGTTATTTGGATCACCCACCTTGTTTTCCTTGGGGATGAGGGAAATAAAAGTAGAATTTAAGGCATAGAGAACCCCCAATGTGTGTCTCGAGTCCTCAACCAACTACCATAGTTATTCCCTGACCATAGAACAACAATGCTAGAAGAAATCTATTGTGAATCCATAAGGCCCATGCAATTTCCCTAAAGACATTTTCTTTCATCGCTAAATCAACTTGATCCTAGTTTATGGTTATCATCGGAGCTTCATTTTTATCCCTTGTGACTAACGGAAGTATGTGGCTCATTATTTTCATAATGGATTGTTCACATTCCTTTTTTGGCTCAATCATGAGGTTGTTGAAGAAGTGCACCAATACTTTTTCTATGTCCTTTCGCTCAGTGACCATCTTCCACTGATAGGTTCTTAATTTTTTAATCGTATTGATGTGTCTTTGTTGAATCATACATTGGTAAAAAAAAATGGGATTTTTTCCACCCTCTATGAGCCATTGTATTCTTGAGTTTTGACACCAGAGGACTTCCTCTGGCTACATGCACTCTGCAATTTGTTTTTCCAAATCTTACTCTTATTTATGAGCTCCTTTGTACTCTCCTACATAATGATTTCTACTTAAAAGTGCTTCACTTGGGATTCTAAGAACCTATGAGCTTGGAAAATATTTCCAAAGATTGTTTTGTTTCAGTGCTTAAGTTTTTGCTTAAAGCGCTTGAGTTTATGCTAAAACCTGTACATTAGGGAGCCATAGTGTACCGTTGATTCCTCCCACCAAGTGTTGACAGTGTCTTTGAAATCTTTGTTTAGAGTAAAAAATTCTCAAATCTGAAAGGTTTATGTAGAGGGGGGACTCCAATCCATGGTAAGGCTTATAAGCTAACGATCTGATCCACTAAAAGGGAGAAATGTGTCATCCATGGCTATACCCGACATAAAGAAAGTGTTGATTGCTCCAATAAAATATGTCTATCCAATAGGAAATTTGTTGGTAGCTTGAGTGTTGATTGCTCCAATAAAATATCCCATTGGTACTTTATAGGTCAACCAAGTGATTATCTTGGATGGTATCAATGAATTCCAAGCGATATAGATCCAGTCTTTGAACCCCTCCTTGCTTTTCCCTGGTAGATGGGATCATATTGTAGCCTCCTCTAGTGATCCAATGCTACTCCTTAACCACCTCCTTTATGAATCTTATATTCTATGGAAAATTGAGTTTCTTGGGGAGAATTTTGGGTCCATACACATTGGTCACTACTCTTTTGATATTAGATTTTGGTGTTTTGAAGGTGATTGAAATATTCCAGTGCATAGAGAAGGTGTTAAGGATATATATCATATTTGGATTCCAAATAATTGCCACCCCTCCTACTAAACCATTGACATATTTGATGATATCTTCTCCTATGAACCAACATCTATTAGTATATTATTGGCTTCCTCACCAATACATTTGCTTTCTTAAAGAAGAAAAATGTTTGGTTGTTCCTCTGCTATATATTTTCTCAAGAGAGTTTACTTACTATTATCATTGTTGCCTCTTAGTTTTGAATATTGTATCTTCATTGATTCATATTTTGGGTAGGGTTCGAGAAAAGGTGCATGTCAGCACCTCCATTTGTCCAGAGTTGACCATAATGTGTCCAAATTATTCTATCAGTTGCTAAGTGGAATTCCTACCCTTATTGTTGTCATTCTTGGTGCCTTTCTTGATAGTATTGGTTTTCCCTTGAGCTATCCCCAATTTTGATTTGGATCGAGCTACTTCCCTAGCCCTATATCTGAGAAAAAAATTATGGACCTTCTCTAGATACTCCATTGGGACCATTTGGTAGTCCCTCTTGTGACATGCTTCTATAATGTTTTCAATATTTAGACCTACCAGCTCATTTTAGTCAAAATTTTGTTCTAGATCGACCCCATTATCCATAGCTACATCTTCTTGCTTTAGGGTTGTTGTTTCTTTGGCCTTAGCCTTGTTGATCTCCTCTAATATCGACTCTGATTGCATATTATTTGTAGGCCCTTATTTCGATGGATCCTCCTATGATATCTCTTTTTCATTACTTCTCTCCCTTCCCTCTATTGTTAAAGGTGTTGGATCTATCGGTAGGCCCTCAAACTTGTTCCTCAATGAAAAGGTATTCCTTGCATTGCCATGTTCTAATTTATGGTTTGTTCTTTTTCTCCACTTAACAGGCATAAATTTATCCCTGTTTTTCTTCCTTCCACTTCCATTGATTTAGGAGTACTGTTTTGAGTGGGAAATTGCTAAAGAGATGTGCATGAACATGGAATTTTTGACATATAAATGTTAAGTGTTAATATTCAATAGTATAGATCTAGTTCACACCATGCCTAGTGAGGCATATTTCTCTTGGGATGGATTGTGATATGTTGAGGTACACACAAATGTGGGCATATGAGGCGTATCATCCCACTTTAGTTTCTTATAATATTTTAACAAAATTCAATAGGGTGTTTCCTATCCCCTCCAAGGTTTCAATTAGCCAAAATTCTAGAAGAAAAGAGTATAGGCGGATCCATATCTTAGCATATGTGAATCCTCTTTGTCATGGCTAATTTTTTTGATCTAGCCACAAAGGAATAACCCTGTAGAGTTGTAGAAATAAGGTCCATTCTCAAAGATACGGTTCCTATCCTCAAAATTGTGAAATGAAGTTATAAAAAACCCCTTGGATCCCAGACGCATGTCGTAATTTCCTTTTTGTTTTCACCACATCTCTATCCAACAAAAAAGGTATCTGTCAGATTCCATAGCCCTAAAAAAATTCCAATCAATGCATGGTCCCTCATGTACTGAATGTAACACTTATATCTCTCTATTTATTACTTCATATTTGGGAGTTTCAAGAGTCTGAGGAATGCACTTCCATGGTTCCCATGCTCAAGCCACCTTTGGATGTAAGGTGGATGTCATATGGTCAAGTCACTTGCTCTTACCCTTACTAGTTTCGATGCAGTTTGGTATTGTTGTATCGATAGATTCATGTTGTCTCCATTGATTTTTGTTTCATCCAAATCAGAAATAGTTCTATGCTCAACCTCCTCACAAAAAAAAATGGGGGAATGCTATCCTTTCCCCACTTTGTCCACAATGGTTTTGGACCATGTGTTTCCTAACAGCTGAGTTCATGGTAGATTTCGATAAAAACTTAGCATCACGTCCCTCGATTAAACCCTATATCTCCAATAGTTTTTGAAACATCACTTAAAAAAATAATTTCAACTAAAGAAACCAAGTTATCTAATATTTTCTAAAGGTAAGGATGATTACTCGTTACTCCAAAATAAAAACTCAAATAGAAAAAATTGTAGACCTACTTTCCAGTAATATCTTATCATCTAGCAATAACTTTGGCAAATCGAATGGGTTAGAATCAATAGAAAAGCATGATAAAATATGGGAACAACAGGACTATATCCCAACCTAACTGATCCCTAACTTTAAATACTAAGGCCCCCAACCCCACAACCCTCAAACAATCATGTTTATTGTAGTATACAAAATGAAAATCTTCGATACTCATAGGTCTCCAAAACAATCATCCAAATCACTCACAACCATTATATAAATCACTTATAGGATTTCATTCTATGCAATTTGTAGTTAGTACATCAAACAATCCTTAGAACCATTAAGCACATAAATTTGACTATCATCCAAACCCCTCACACTTCTCCTATTATCCTAACAAGATTAAATGAGATCTGATCCTTCCACTTGTCCTCTTTAATCCCCACATAATAATATAATACATGTTTTTTCCCAATGGGAAAAACATATAACTTTATCCAAGAGGTGCAAAGGAACACCAATCATAGGAACAATAGATGGAAATGAAAAGAAAGCATGACCAATCTCCTTTAAATTAAAGTTTCTCACAAGTATGAATAATATGCCAAATAAAAACCAACGATGAAATTATAAGCATGTGGGTTGCATAACCTCTCACACCCAATATAAATGTATAGATATCAACATACTTAGTTGAAAATGTATTTTTACATTCAATGAATCATAACGGTTTGAACCTATACTTGCAATAAGTATATGGAAATACATTAATATTTTTTATGATTTTTAAGTACATAAATAATAATCCTCTGTGTACCTTATAATTAAATGTCTACACAACTATTATAATATATTCTTATGGACCATATAGTTTATAAAGAGAGACCGTGAAATATTGTCTAGTGTGTTATTTTGTCTATACCCCTTATTGCTTAAAACTCCATTTAATATTATATTTAATAATAGTCAAAATTGATGAATGACTTTAAGCATATGAAAGTAGATATGAAAACCTAAATGTGTTGAGGATTAGTACCACGATAGTATTAAATATACCATGCTCATGATGCTATTAATTTTTTAACTTTGAGACTTGTTTTAAGAAAATATTAGCACCCACCTTACAACTAAAGGTTTACACTTAACTATTATAGTATAGTCTTATGAACCATAAAGTTTAAAAAGTTAGCCCGTGAAATATTTTCAAGTGCATTATTTTTTATTTATGTACAACTCATTGCTTAAATTTTAATTTACTATTACATTTAACAAGAATCAAAGTTCATAAATGAATTTAAACATATGGTAATTAGATATCAAATCTATAAATGTGTTTAGGAGTACCTACTCACTAACATAGTATTAAATAGACCCTACTCACGAGTTTGTCCAGCTTGGTCATAAGCCCAACTATATGGGTCATGCTCATAATATTACTTTTTTCCCTTTTGTTGGAGTTTGTTCAAAGAGTCAAGAGCCCAACTAATGCTAGACCGTGCTCATGATGTTATTTTTTGTCTTTTTGTTGTAGTTCGTCAAAATAGTAAAAACTCCAACTAAAAAAACCATGTTCAAATTGTTATTTGTTCTCCTTTTGTTGAAGTTTGTCTAAATAGTTAAAAAAACCAACTAATAGCTTGTTAGTATATTTTTCTTTATAGATCCCATATATTCTTCCTCAAATTGGGAAGCTTCATTCCTAGGCACTAAATCGACCCTATACTAAAGACCAATTATACCAATTATTCTTTGGTTTCAGGTATTTTATTGTTTTTTAGCCATCACTTTGTTTGAATTGGTGGAAATCCTTATTATAGATGCTCTCCATGTGAGCCATGGAGTAGACGAGGCAAGACATTTTTTAACCTTTGTTCACTATTGTTCTGTCTGAGAGGAAAATGTCAGGCACAACCTCTAATAGTTGTAACACAAATAATGGATATAGTTGTATAGATTTTGACAACATGGCCTGCAAATACTTCATCTCTAGTAGTTCTTCCAAAATAAATGGGGTCGTTAGTTTACCTTTTCTTCCCATTCTGATGATTACAAAAGTGGCGCTCAAGCCTTCAGAATGCATGCCTTGGTTCATCTTAATCTTTGATTGGTCAAGAAGAGGGAAAACATCATGAAATCGACACCGATGGTTATTTGCAGAATTAGCAAAAAATAGAAGCAATGGTGAGTTTTGATTTGTGGAATAACTAAATCCCCCCATTGCTGAACAAAAATAAGGATTTGATTTATCTTGTAATAGATTGTTCTTAATCTAAAAATCTGGTTGAGATAAAAAATAAAGATTAATGAAAATAAAAAAACTCTTACAAATATATGGATGTAAATAAATAGAAAAAGCATGCAATGACATCAATGAAATTAAATGTGAAACATAATTAAATTTAATTGGTTAATAACAAAAAATAAAATTCATCCACCGAGAAATTATGAATGACATTGTGAGCAACTAAAGAAAGATGATAGAAAATTTAGAAGTAGGTATTGTGAATCTCACAAGCCATGGTGAAACCCTCCTCAAAAGTCCCAAGAACTGGACTTTTGGGGGCGGTTTTTAACCCCCCCCCCCTGAAAGTTCAATTATCAGTACTTTTGTTTGGGGGGGGAGGATGGTTAACCACTTATACTATGAAATGAGAACTTTGTACCAATAATAAGAACTCTAGCCATAAAAACAATGATTTTTGCATAAAAAACACCAAAAACACACCCAAAATATAAAAGTGTTGATACTAGTATACACATTTTAATTTTTGGGGTAAAAAATAGAGTCACGGCCTAAACATCCCATACTGTTGTTTACAAAAACTTTAAAATCAACCCCTAAGTTGGAAAAATATTTTTCCTTCAAAAGATAGATTACAACTTTTTTGAAACTAACATATTATACAAAAAACAAAATCATAAATAATTCTCTAGCCATAGAAAATCAAAAAAATTATGATGTGATTCATAATGAAATCATATATTATACTATACAAGAACAAATGATTCATATAATTTTATCCCAAAAATATCTAATTTTAGTCTAAATAAATAAATAAATAAATAAAAAGAATGAATTTTTTTTTAGAAAGTAAGTAAAAAACAAAAGAAATAATGTAAAAAAACCTATGTTTTTAAACTTTAAAAAAAAAAACTGTAAAAGTAATTTTTAAAAAACAAATGTTTTAAGAAAACAAAATAAAACAAAAAAATAAATAATAAAAATAATAAAATAAAAGACCACACCTTACCTTACCTTATCCATACGTATCCCCTACTTACTCCCCGCTACCCCCTCCCACTCAACCCTCCCCCCACCCCTCCACGAATCATAGTATATAATAGTGGGAAGTAGGTAGGGGATAATGGGGAGTAGGTAGGGGATACATAGGGATTAAAGTAAGGTAAGGTGTGGTCAGTGGTGGAGTGGTAGCGCGATGGTGGAGCTGGTGTGTAAAAGGGGTAGGGATGGGTGGCATGATTCTCATAATCGTGCCACTATTCCATACCCCCTTTTACACACCACCTTTTTTTTTACTAGGGGAATCGACAACTAGGGTGGGCTGGTACTCGCGCACGGGGACTTCACTTAGTGAACCTCACACATAGCACGTACGATCGTGGGATATTAAAGAATACCCTTAATTTCTAGAGATATTGACCCAAACTCTTTTTGTTGAAACCCCCTCCCAATACTCAAAACCTCCTCCACACCCCTTTTTATACCTCAATCCTTATAAACCACCCTACCCACCCCCACCTTAAACCCCTCATCCCCCCAATACCTGCAATATATTGGTTCAATTTTTGATAGTTTTAAAACCCACAATATGAACTAACGTGATAGGATATTGGTCAACAAGTGAAGACCCCATGTACTCGCGTGACACGGGGTCCATGGATCCATTCCCACTACCACAATACACCTAGATTCTCCACACCATCCCACAAGCCATGAGACATAGGTAAACCTAGGTGGAATTTGAACTTGTGACCTCCTTTACAACAAGTGACTTCATATCAAGCAATGCCAATGAGCCACACACGTGCAGGCTTACACACCACCTTTGTTAATGTTTTCCTTATTTCCTTTTTTGTTTTTTTTGTTTTTTTCGTTGTTTTGTTTATTTTAATTGTTTTTTATCTTTTTGTTTTGTTTATTTTATTTCTTGTTTTGTTTTGTTTATTTTTGTTTCTTAAAACATTAAGTTTAAAAAATCATTTTTATACTTTTGTTTTTAATTTTTGTAAAACATTAGTTTTTTTACATTATTTTTGTTTGTTTGTTTTGTTTTTTAATACTTTATACATATTTTTGTTATAGGAAAAAGACTAATATTCGTAGCTCTAGCAGTGATTCATTTCTCAATGATATTGAAAACATACATCTTGCAACTTGGATAAAACATGAGACTTATGAATTTGTTTTAATAAATGAATATAATGAAGGAAAATATAGTCAGATGTTGACTTATAATGTTGTGGTTAAAAAAATAACATATGAAGAAAGGGATTTGAAAGGAGCGGCTGTAAATATCTATCAAAAGCCACAAGCATTGATTAATTATCTCATAGATACATTTTCAAGAGAAGGTGATTGGGTCTTAGTTTTTTTCTCGGGTTTAGGTAAAAATTCTGATATTACAAATTAAAGCATATTTCAAGTTTTAATTTTTTTTTATTCTTCATTTATTTTTTAAGTATGCTTCTTTATGTTATTTGACTAAAATATTTTTTGTTTTTGTTTTTGATGATTAGGTATAACAATAGCATGCTCCTTAAAGAAAGGAAGAAATTACATATCTATTGATAATGATCCACTGCAATGCAATTACATCAAGCAAAGAATTAATGTTATTCAATTTCTTCCAGATGAATTGCAAGAAGTTGGTTTGAAGAAAGGAGAGTTTAGTGAAACACTTGTGGTGAAGATGTCAAAAGAGCCTCAACCCCCATTAGAAAGGAGGTTTGGAAAGTAGCACTTTGGGCATATTGCAAACATAGAAGACCTAATGGAAGAGGACATTAGTGTCCTTGAATAAATCTAAGCTCCATAAAATTCAAATTTAGATGAAGAATTTGGCCTGCATATATCATTTTTATAAAAAATATCTCTGAAAATCCATTGAAAATGGTTTTAAATGTTTTTCTTTTCTAGATTTTTTTACAATTTTGTCAATAAAATGTCTTATTTTAAAGAAAAAAATGTAAAATGTATATGTTTTTCAATATAACTTGCTTCTAAATGTATGGTATTTTGTTAAATTTATTAAAAACACATTTGAAAATAGAAATTAAATATATTTTACAACAAATATGATTCAAAGGCCAAAACAATGCTTCAAAATGAAAATGTGTCATACTGGTATCAACCCTTTTCTAAACAGAGGTAAAAATAGCTATTAAAATTAGGAGACATAAAAATGATAACTGTGTCAATTTCTCATTTCATAGTATAAGTGGTTGGTTGGAAAGACCCCCCTTAAAGGTCCTTTTCAAGGAGGTTTTATAACCCCCCCTCTCCCCGTCCAAAAAAACTCATGAGAATTGGACTTTTGGGGGAAATTTTTTTAAAGTCATCCCCAAAATTCATGAGAATTTGGGATTTTAGGGGTGGTTCTTATAAATCCTCCCTCAAAAGTCCAATTGTCATGACCTTTGTTGGGGGGGGAGGGGGCAGAGGGGGGGTTGAAAGACTCCCCCTAAAGGTCCTTTCCAAGGAGGTTTAAAAAAAAACCTTAAAAGTCACAAGAATTTTTATTTCTGGGGGCAGTGGTTATAAATATGCCCTCAAATGTCTAATTTTCACAACTTTTTTGTGGGGGGTTTGAAACACCCCCCCTAAAAGTCGTTTTCAAGGCGTTTTTTTTAAAAACCCCCTTAAAAGTCATGAGAATTTGGAATTTTGGGGGTGGTTGTTATGAATCCTCCCTTGAAATTCCAATTTTCAAGATATTGTTTTTTTTTGGGGGGGGGCAGGGGGTGTTGAAAGGTCCCCTTTAAAGGTCCTTTGCAACATGGTTTTTGAAAAAACTGTTTAAAATTCATGATAATTAGATTGTTAGGGCCAAATGTTTTAAAGCCACCCCAAAAGTCCAATTGTGATGAATTTGTTTTGGGTGGGTTGAAATTCTTCCCCCCCCCCCCCCCCCCCCCCCCCCCCCCCCCCCCGCCAATAAAATTCCTTTTTAAGGTGGTTTTTAAACCTCCCCCGCCCCCAAAAAAAAAAAATTGTCACAAGAATTGGATTTTTTGGGGGCGATTGTGTAAAGACTGCCCCCAAAAAATAAATTCTCAAGACGTTTTGGGGGTAGTGTCTTTAACTCAAACGAATTTTATCTTGAGTCATTAATGCTTGTTGATTATCCTTGGTTTAGTTAGGGTTTTTCTTGGTTTTCAATGGGGCTAGGGTTTTGGATATATAGTTTATTTAGTAGCTCTATGATAAGGATATATTATGTACAACTTCATCTTATTCATATTGATGATTTTTTCATTGATCTCGATTCAATACTTATATAATTTGTCAATTTTATTTTCAACCATCTATGTTTTTCATGGTATATAATTTCCATCTATATGTCTTGTGTATTTGACATAAGTTAACGGAAATTATGTTGATTGATTAACATCATTATAATTAAATAAGATAATGATTAATTTTATGTTGTATTTAATTTTGTCAATCAAGAGTTTTAAAATATGGTTTATGCAAGATAAGATTCCCTAGAGGGATCAAATTTATCAAAACACTTTGGCATCATTTCTTGTGGATTTCCTAGAAGTTTGGATTTGTTAAGGATTGAAATATATTCATTCACTTGTGATGTTGTTTTATATTATATTTCATAGAATCCTTAAGGATTAAAATTCATATGGTTAAGATCTGAGAAACCTATAGTTAAAGGGTGACGAAAAGTTTTTGTTTCTTTAAAATCCATTTGAAAATTGAAATTTAAAATTTCTACATTACTCACATGACAAATTCCTTATGTAGGGATTGTGGGTTTCCCTTGGGTTCCATATGTCCCCAACAATTTCATAGAGAAACCATATGGCCTTAGACATGAGCTATTCTCCTTATACCATGGATTAGGAATTATGATACTATCTACGAATTGTTATACCTTAAAAAATATTTCCCTTGGATGAAAAATATTCTCCATGCAAGGATTAGTTGTGGATTTGATCCTTATGCATGGCCCTTCAACCTTAAAAACTAATGTTATGATCTAATACCTACAATTTCAGCCATGTACCATGGTTTATGTTTGAAGAACCATCCATGGTATTCTAAACATCAAAATGACCATGATATATTTCTCACATGTAATATGTTTACTATGTGGATATTGTGTCATGTTCTTTGTCCCTGTACATATCCCATCATCCATGTATAGAAAAACTATCACTTAATACCCTCCCTTTCATTCCTAGAGAATGGCTTAGACCTTGACAACTATTCATGGTTGTTAAACTCAAAATCACCAATATATCTTAGTTGTATACTAAATATTCCTTATTTAAGGTTCTTGTGTAGGAATTAGGCACCAAGTATGACCCATAAGTCCCATAGACAAAAAAATTGTATTTTAAAACCCAACTTTTCAACCTATAACAAGGAATGGACCTTAAGAATCATGTAAATCCCATGAATGCATTAGGTCATTAGTATCACCTTATATTATAATGAATAAGTTACCACATCATGATAAATTCCTTTAGGTGGAATGGCCACACCATCCTCCATCTCTTGTATTGGCACTTAATGTCAATCATTCTCACCGAATTTCAACACCATCACAAAAAACCTCAAGATCATGTAAGGTGTTGTTGATGGTGATTTCATAGAATTTGGAGCAAAAGGGATTACCAAGAGTTGTATTCACTCATTTCCAATTTTATGAGTATCATATAGTGCTTATCATTCCCAAGTGTTCATCAAGGGCACCCATCAACTGTCAAATGTGATTACATAGTGTCAAGTTGCAGAGAGAATCTTGCTCTCAGTTGGATACAAGAATGTCAATGGGGTGTTGAGAGATTCATGGAATATTGTCCTCCATTGAGTAGAAAGAAGAGACAAAGGGTGATGATATTTTTTTCAAAAGGATCAAGAAGTATCATCACAAAGTTTATTTATTCACATTAACATGGTTTCCTATTTTCTTAGAGTTTCCAAACCCTAGTCACATTCATTACAGAAGGAAACGGTAAGACAACTCTAGTGTTATGTTCTAATCCTACATGTCCATCATAGGGTGTGACTCCTTAATCTCTATGTCTTCAACTCTTGCACCAACACTAGAATCAAGACCATCATGGAATATCAAAATTAAAATAACCAATTTGTGCTATGACTAAGGAACCACACTGAGCTTGATACTCATCAATCTCATTTCTCCATGATCATATCATATATTTGTATATGATAAGTTTAAGACTCCAATAGCATAGAAGGTGGTATATAAATATACATGTCATCTATTAGGGTAGAAATACCTATCCTGACACCAAGGTCCATCATAATTATCATTTTCCCTAGTTGTGGTGATAGTGACTATGCTTCTATTGTTTCCCCAAGCTTGTACCTTATGGGCCTTTCACCCTTGGGTGCAATTTTATGCCCATCATAGGGTATGACTCCTCAAAATATATGTCTTCAACTCTTACATCAGCACTAGCATTAAGACCATCATGGAATATCAAAGATAAAATAACCAATTTGTATTCTGACCAAGGAACAACAACAAGCTCAATAATCATCAATCTCATTTCTCCATGATCATACCCGATCTTTATTTCCCATAAGATTAAGGCTCCAATAACATAGAAAGTGGTATCTCCATCTACATGTCATCTACTAGGGTAGAAATCTCTATCCTGACACTAAGGGCCATCATAATTATTAGTTGTGGTGATAGTGACTAGGTTTCTACCATTTATCCAATCGTGTACCTTATGGTCCTTTCACCCTTGGGAGTAAGTTTGTGTGGAAACAAGTACCTTAACACATCTATGGAGTAACAGAAAGGGTGAAGAAAATATAGAGATATGACCATTGACTAATGTAATTGAGATATCACCTCTTAAAACCAACATGAAGAGCACCCTAGGATACAACAAAGGAAATCACCTCTAGGGAGCAATGTGCCAACTAGTTATACTTAACCCAGCTAAAGACCTAGTCCTCAAAAATATTAACAAGGGTTCCCTGAAATATTTTTTCTTCTTCTTAGTTTCCCATATAAAATATCACTCTCGTGAAGAGGAATTAGTTCCAATGTCACCACAACATAATTCCTCAACTTATTTGGATAACTCATAAACCTAGGGGAGAGCCCCTAATGGAGCAAAGACGTATGCAGACACCAACGTACACGCCTACAAATACCCTTCTACAAGTCTTATGGCTAATCTCAATGCATAGGGGATGGTTCTTGATGCATGATTTAAAATATGCTTATCCTAATAACCATAAAATTATAATCCAAGTATGCTTATTATAATGACTTAAAATATGCTTCTAAGCCTCTCAAAATCTCCACATTTTTGGGAAGCTAGGATTTGAATACGAATGGATCTCTAAGAATTCGTATTCTGGAAGTTTAATAAAGGGAGAGGCTTGCAAAATGCTTCCAGTGGGGCTATGGTTGATTTTACATAGTTGTGGTTGTTAACTGCAGTCTGAACGTTTTCCAATAGCATTTCCATCGATGCAAATGGTGGAGACCTCATTCTTCATGCACTCAATTGTGATGAGTTTGGGAAACCGGAGAGGTTCCATGCTTTGAAATAAGGAAAAGGTAGCTACAATTCCTCTATTATCCTTATTATTATATGTGATGTGGTTATTCACTATATGGTGACCTGAGTGCTCAAATCATGAGAGAGTGGAGGGCTTATCATGTCAAATTCTATTGGCCTAGATACCACTCACAAAAACCAAACTGTGTGCAGCAAGTGTGGATTCATTCGAAGTGGGAAGGGTAACATAATTTGCAATCTTTGTTTTTGGGTTTCACCGGGAATAAAAATTCAAATACAATATTTTTCTCCAAATTTTTAATATTTGCCCCTTGCCCAGTTTCATGATTGTTATGTAACTTGTTGATATTAAAATGATATTGGTAGCAGTATTCACAAAATCTTTCATTGGCATATATTATACAATTGTCACACTGCATAATTGCAAATGGCACCTGCATTAAACTATTAATATCTAGGAATATATGTGTTGCACACAGAAATAATTCATAGGTAATACTAACACATGTTATGCTCCCTTACATACAAAGCTAAACTTGGATAAGATTTTAGTAGTCCTAAATAAAGCCAAGACCATACATGGGTAATGGACTATACACTATGAGGATACTCGATAAATGATTTGAGTTTATTTTAATTTTTTACAATAGATAAGTTGATTTTGGTTTTAAATATGTGAGGCCAAAATAAATTTTATGGTGATTAGGATAAGCATACTTGGATTAAAACTTATGGTTCTTGATGCATGACTTAAAATCGGTAGTGAGTGGATTTTAGGAGAAAAACATGGAAAGGATTGAGGATAAAAAGTGGAAAGCTTTCCCAACTCATCCTAGCGTAACTTCCTAATCCTAACTAGGAGAAAAGCAATATGAATATGGCATATCTTAGAAAAGATGGATTAAATAAGGATAAAGAAGGAAGTGGGATCTACCAGTAAAGCATGAGAAAAAAGAAAGAAATAGGGTGCTATACTAGTTTATGATGGTCAAAAGAGGAAAAATGTGGTCCATGACTCAAGACTATGCACTAGGAAGCCTAAATACATGGAACACCTTACTAAACACTTAGGAACTTCAATGAAACTATTAGATAATGTATCCGCCACAACCATGATGGAGTAATTCTTTTTTTTGTTGTTGTTGTTAATAAGCAGAGGACTTCATATTACTGATGGTACAAAAAGTTACAAAAAAATTACATTTAGGCTTAGCCAGCTATGGGGATGCTGGGCCTAGTGAAGCTTTGCTACTGAAAATATTCCTCGACCACCTTAAGCTACCTATTCTATATTCTATAGAGAAGGAGAGCCAAAACCATTGAGCATGTAGGTAGATCTCATGAGAACCAAAACTAAACCAAACTACCAAATATAAGCAGGGTATTTACAACAAAACCATCGGGACTGAGAAGCCCGAGTTCACTAAAAAAGAAGTAAAAACTAGAGAATGACACCATATCTCGGTACCCAATCAAAATTCATCCAAAGCTGGACATGGCCTCTCCACCTCCCTAAGGCATTGGGTTCGCTAGTGATTGAGGAGGTGTTGCGGGGTATTCTCCAATTTTTCCCTGCAAATCAATAGCCGGTGACTCCAGCATGTGGAAGCCAGCAGTAGCCTCTTGCTGGCCTTACCTAATGCTCATCAACGCTTCTTTGATACCTCTGGCCAATTGGAGGTTGGCTTGAATTTCCCTTTCCAGTAGGATACGCCCCATCCAAAATGAGCTCGTTATGAGCGGTCTGCCCTAGTGAGTCTTGTACTCATCAATTAGCTCCATCTCCTTGATATCTATTAGTGCTTCCACCCTCGCCGGAGTCTCTGCCATGTATTGGGATCCCCAATTGAACAACAGAGGGGCTGGGCCTTTCTCAGCCGAGGAGGAACCTCTGGCTGAACCCGCCATCAGGGAAGTGCTAACACTTTGGTCACTTCTACGCCTCCCTTGGTGAGACCTACTAAAATGCGAAACTCTGATCTAGATTACTTCAGGAAGACAGATAGGGGTCTAAAAAATATTGGCGTAGGTTGTCTTCTCCCCTTCCTCTTATCTATAAATAGTTGGCTTGATGTACTTTCCGGTAGAGCTATGAATTCTCTGCTTTCTCCCCTATTTCCAATTCGGGCCATGGGAAAGAGCCGTCTTGCAGTGATTAATTCTCCTGTACCTTCCCCCATCCCCTGAAATGTGCGAGAGATTATCCATTGGATCCATATTTAATGGTCATTTGGTGCTCCTCTGGATGATGAGATCATAAGCAGTACCCATGATTGAATTCTCACCACCAATTAACCATCCAAAACCGTCCTTCAGAGATGCACGCCTCACGTAGATTTGAGCTGGAACTGTCTTTAAAGACATGAACCTGAGCCCTGATTTTCTAGTGCTACAGTCTCTAGCCTTCCATCTTCATCATCTCGTTCATTCACATGCTCGGCAACTCTACTGCCTCTACCATCTGATCGTGTGAGATTAATGCCAAGTGGAGGAGCTATCACCTCAACATCCCTCCATCATGACCGTAAGGAATGGATGCCAACATCTGCATGTCATGTCACATGGCTTTCCATCAAGGATCCCAAACGAGTGGAACTACTGTGTGTCGAGGGGAAGATTGCATTAGATGAGGTGTGAGGTCTAAAGATCGTCCACCTGACATGTCTCAGGGAGAGAACCTAGTCAGTCCCACCAACTTATCCATCTGCAGCCTCTTCACACTTCTCCCATAATTTCCTATTCAATTTTTTCGAGCTGATTTCATAATGGAAGGAACATGCCTTTCCCACCCCTTCGTTCGCAAGGATGCCCGCCACCTTATTCCTAGACCTTTTGATGTGAGAGAAGCTTAGCACAAGAGTGTTACTGAGTCTTTCCCTGAGCGTCGAGAGCTGTCCTTCCCACCTCCAGTTGCGAGAAACCTAGTTTATGGTCACCCCATGCATGATTCTCTGAGTGAGGTTGGTGATACATTGAGTCTCCCTTGACTATCAGTGGTGTTCTCTGGTTTTGAATAGCCCATGTGACACCATTTATCAATCCATCCAGCTCTACCAGATTATTAGTACTTGAACCGAGGCTTCCCCAATAGAGACTAAGAAATATACCATGGGAGTCCCTAATTACTCCCCCATAGCTAGCAGGGCCGTGATTTCCTTTGGCGACCCCATCAAAATTCAATTTGAAAGCGCCAAATGGAGGTTTCTGCCAGAATTCCGCACTAATTGTTTGTTGGGCCGAATTGCAAAGCCGCGAATTATTCCGAGGTATTTGCTTTATTCCCCAATTCTGAAGAATTTGTTTTTCTGTAGAGTCTGCTTCAAGGTCTTCTGCCGACCAAGGTGTGAGTGTTATGGTTTCCTTAATGTGAGCTCCCAGAATCTCCCACAATTCTTCCGTTCTGCATTTCCTGTTTTCAAAAAAAAATTGGTTACGGGTTTTCCATATTCCCCAAACCACAAATCCTGGGTACAATTCCCAGATTCTGTTCAGAATTTTGTTTTTGAATCTATTTTTGGGTCATTCAGCTATTGTAATATTTGGTCTTCCTTCTTTCCTGGTGTTGTTTTTGAATAGCCTACTTCCTTTGTCCCAAATCTCAGAGGCTACCAGGCATTCATCAAGCAAGTGATTTATAGTTTCATTTCTTTTTTTGCATAAACTGCATCACGAAGGGCCCGCTAGACCATGTTTTTGAATATTATCCTAGGTAAGGATCCTTCTTTTTATAACCAGCCAACAAAAAGCGGCTATTGTGGGCCACCAATTCCCTCCCCAGATTTTTGTCCATTTCTCTTCTTTTTCGTGTCTGTGATTTTCGTTCATAATTCCTATAGCCTCCTTAATTTTGAACCTTCCTGGGTTGGAGTACCCCCATCTAATTTTATCCTGCCCTTCATTCCAAGGTATCCTTCTAGAGCCTAGGTCGTTATAGAAGTTGTCAAGATCTTCCGATGGTGTTAGACTTTGCCACCATTCTTTGCTTTTCCACATCCTAAAAACCCTGTCCGAAGAGTCCAGGTCCCAAAATTCCTTCACGGACTGAAGCTGGTGGAGTTGGGAATGAGTTATCATAATCGGGATATCCACTCAGGTCTCTATGCTCGACTCCTGGTTCCATGCCTCACTGACAAATCTAGCCAAATTCCCATCTCTGACCTCCCAAAAGCTATGTTTTTGGATGAGATCTCTATTTTCCTGGGCCACTTTCCAAATGCTGGACCCTGGTAAGTTCTCACCATATCTTATGAGCATTTTTTTTGTCCACTGTTGGGTGTATTTAGCATGCCATAGCTTCTCCCATGATTCATCTTCATAAGTTATCCATTTCCACCAAATTTTCGCTCTCATGGCTTTGTTGGAATCTAAAGGGTGACAAAGTCCTAGGACGCCCTCATTTTTGGGCGTGCATACTGTTTTCCAATAAACTAGTGCCCACTTTCTGTGACAATCATCCCCGCCCCAAAGAAAGTTCCTTTATAAGTTCCTTCTTTTCTTTATCACTGATTTTGAGACTACCGGGACCAAGAAAAGGTACAATGGCATCACCTGCAGGATAGATTTCACCAAAATGAGTCTGCTGGGGAAATTTAGGGCTTTGAAAGGCCATATCCTGAGTTTCTATTTGAGTTTGTCCAGAAGGTCCTTCCACGAGATCTGTTTTATGGTCGACTCTGCCAGCCGAGCTCCTAAGTATTTGGAAGGAAGCCCGCCCTCCGAGAAGCCTAGAATTCTTAAAATATTCCTTCTCTTTATTTTTGGAGTATTAAAGAAGTACACCTAAGATTTGGTCTTGTTGATTTCTAAGCCACTTGCCTCCAAGAAGGTATCCAGCCCCTCCTTGATTCCATGGTCCTCTGGGACCATTGATGGTCCCATGAGCATGGTGTCATCAACAAACTATTGGTGAGCTTGCGGTTCTACATCTTCCGTGATAATCAAACCTTTAATCTTGTTTTCCATTCAGAGGTTCTTGAGCATTCTTCCAAGACCTTCAGTAGCTATGATGAACATAAAGGGGGATAACGGGTCACCTTGTCTGATACCTCAAGTGCTTTGGAAGGGCGGAGCGGGAGATCCATTAACCAAGATAGAGAATAAAGCTGAGGAAACTAGGTTCATAACCCATAAGGTCCATTGATCTAAGAATCCGAACGCCTTTAGCATACCTACTAAGAAATCCCAATTTAGTTTATCATAATCCTTAGACAAGTCTAATTTAAGAAGCATACCTGGGATTTTCCCGATTTTCACTGAGTGGATAGTTTCATGAATGAGGATGATACCATCCAAAATATGTCTACCTTCCACAAAGCCTGCTTGTTCCGGGGAAATAATAAGGGGCAGCAGCAGGAAAAGGCGATTAGCAATGGTTTTGGAAATAATTTTGTAAATTACATTGCAAAGAGCTATTGGTCTTAGCTTCCCTGGGTCTTCCGTTCCCATCTCTTTGGGTATGAGCGTCAGGAAAGTCGCATTTAGTGCTTTCAGGATAGTGCCTGATTTTCTCGAGTCCTCCATGATTGCCCACACCTCCTCTTTCAACCAATCCCAGCAAGCATGGAAAAAATTTGTAGTGAATCCATCTAGGCCTGGTGCTTTATATTTTGCCATTTGCTTGACCGCTTCCTCGACTTCCTCCATCTCAATAGGTTTCATTAAGAGAAGATTGTGTTCTTCCATAATAACCTGAGGAATATGCCTTATTACTTCTCTTTGGGAGGCTGATCTGTCTTTGTCGAGTTCCTCTAGTAAGGTAGAGAAAAACAAATTCACTATCCTTTCTAGCTCTTCCTGTATTTCCACAACATGGCCTTATTTCATTTGCAGTCTTATCAGTCGGTTGCTTTTCCTATGATGTATAGCCGATTTGTGAAAGAAACTAGTGTTTCATTCTCCTTCCTGAAGCCATTTAACTATGGCTTTCTGACTCCAATATAACTCCTCTTGTTGTTCTCGTTGGCTGAGTTCCTGAATCATCATTCATTCCTTCTCTCTGATCTCAGGAGAGAAATCAAACTACATGCCCTGATTTTGGACCTATTTGATTTTATAGTCAAACTCCTTTTTCGCCTGGAAAATATTGCCAAATGTTTCTTTTTTCTATTTTTTGATGCTAGATTTAAGGATTTTTAACTTTTGCTGGAATTGGTACATCTTAGTTCCTCTGATGATTGGAATTTCTTCCCACCATTCCTTCAATTTTTCTTAGAATTCTGGCTAAAGCAACCAAAACTTCTCAAATCTAAAGAGTCTGCGTAGGTTATGGCCCAAATTTTCCCATTCTAGCTTGATAGGCCAGTGGTCAGGGCCGGCAGAGGGAAGTACAGACACTTTCAATTCTCCCCCGTTCATTATAACTGACTCAAAAAGCGATCAAGCCTGCATGCTATGCCTCAATCACCTGTTCTTTTATTGTTCCAAGTAAAATTGTCATTAGTAGTTCTGACATCAACCAGGTTGAGGTTATCAATCACTTCATTGAACATTTCAGATATAGGGTTTATTTGACAGATCCCTCCTTTCGTTTCCTCCAGACTTCTGATCAAGTTGAAGTCTCCTCCTATAATCCAAGTTTTTTCTTCCAACAGGGAATGTAGCATCCCTAAAGAGTCTAGAAATTGCACTTTCTGTTCCTCCCTAGGAGGACCATACACATTGGTTAGGAAACCCTTGATGTTCATCCCTATGATGTGAAAAGCAGCTGATAGGGAGTGCTGAGTTGCCGCGAAGTTGTAGAGGTGGACCTCCCTTGGGTTCCATAAAATACCAATTATTCCCACTGCTTTAATAGCATCCACAGCTACCACCTCACATCCTTTCCAAGTTTTTCATCCTATACTTCTTAAGTCTGACAAGTCTTCAGGGTACTTTTACAACCTCTAAAGTTCCAGGATGTGATCAACATTGGTAACCTATTTATTAGTAGGGGATAGGGCTGCATCTATGGTTGGATACTGCCCAGAAGCCACCAATTGGGCTCCAATCATTTGGATTCTTTGTACATTACTATGTCTACCTCAGGTTTCTTTCTTAGCTTTTTTCTTTCCTTCTGGGTCTTTTAGTAATTCAGCCGAGACCCCCAGATATTTCATTGCTTTTGCTTTAATTATCGCTTTTTCCAACAAGGTGATTTGTTGCGGGACAATACTCTCCGGTGCCTTATCTGAGCAGGCTGACTCTAGCCCTACCAGATCTAAACCTCCTAAATCCATATCTTCATCTCCTGTCCTCTGAGTATTACTAGTATATTCTTTTAATGTTTTATTTTCTTCTTGGAATTGGCTCCTGGGGTTAGGATCTTCTCCTTCGGAAGGTTTGAGCGTATCATGCGAATCTCTAACTTTAGATTCATCCACTTCTTTGGCTTCTCGGGTTGAGACTGGATACTAGTTAAAATGACAATATTCCTTACTTCTTGAGGTTCTTGAATTATTTCATACCTGTTTTGAATTTGGATCTTCTTGACGGTTTCAGGTCCCTTGGATTTCTTGGCTACTTTCTTCTTGTTTTGAACCTTACTTAATCCCCCCACTTCTTGATTTTATTGTTCTCTTGTTCGCCCTAGTCTCTTGTTATGTGGGAAGTTTCTAAATAGATGGCCGTGTTCATAGCATCTTCTACATCTGAACGGGAGCTATTCATAATCTATTGCTTGGAACCAGTCTTCGTCTTCCCATGTCAGATCTATTCCATCAGGGAGATCTTTTGAGATGTCAAGGTAGATACAGATCCTGGCATAATAAGTGTATCTTCTTTTCCTGGTCTGTTCTGAAACTTTAACAAAGTTCCCCAGCAGATTCCCAATCTCGATCAGGATGTCTTCTTCCCAGTACTCTGTAGGGAGAGAGTACATTTTGATCCATACCGATGCAATTGTAAGGTTCTCATTGTCTAGGTTAAATCTTTCTCTCCATGGTCTCAAGAATAGACCCGCTGAGTTATAGAAGTATGGTCCACTTTTCAAGATTATATTTATGTCCTCCTCATTAAAGAAGATTATAGTGAATAATCCTTTTGCTCCTAGTTGTAGGTTGTAGTGGCCCTGAGGTTTCCATGTGGTATTAATCCACCATGTCAGGGTCTTCTTCAAGGGCCAGATCCCTACGAATTTCCCTATGAGAGCTCACAACTTCATGTAATTTATGTCTTCTCTGATTCTTGTTGATTTAATTTGTAACTTGGGAATAATATTTGATTTCGGCAGACATTGTCCATTTCTTCTATTCCCTTCCTTTTCCAGGATTTCTTTGAATGTTCCACTTGTGCCTTCCCCTAGTTCCCCCAATTGGGAGTTAGATATTGACCTTTTTCCCTTTTCCTTCTCAACTTCCATATCCACACTCTGAACAGGGGAGAGAGTCCCCCCATTCGTGGGATCACCCATCCAAGGACCAGAATAGCTCGTATTTGGACCAGACCAGTGATTCTGACCTAGCTTTCTAGTATTCTCTTGTTGAAACCACCATGAATTCTTCCCTCCTTACAGAATGCCTTGATCACCACCCTTGGCTCCGGCTTCGAGAGGTAGGGAATAATTCTTTCTTGAAGTAATTAATCATCTAGTGATAAAATCCATATTTATCACTTCTCATTTGCATTCCAAATTACACAAAGGCTATAATAAATATGCTAATATTGATGTTCAATCTTTACTTGCTAGTATTTCATACATTTAGAAATATACTTCACAATATATTTCTTCATTCTTGATCAAAAGTATCTCTTCCTTTCCATAGCAATTTATTTTTGGTATCTTGGATGGCCATAATATGAAATTTTATGGATTTCCTCTATAATAATTCTTCTCAAATCTATAGCATTAGGAATATACATTCTATTTTTATAAGCAAGACATCCATCACCCTCCAAATGATAACCTGAATGCATGTTTTCCAATTTCTCTTATTGTAATTTATCCTTTAACTTCACATAGTGTTCATGTCCAATAAGGGATTCAAAAATCCTTTCCCTTAATTATGTTTGGAAAACCCTAATGGTTTCCACATGCATTTTTTTTTTATTGAGTGCATCAACCACTTTATTTTCCTTCCCTTTTATTGTGTCGAGGTATTTAATCATTTTTTGTTACAAATAAGCTAACACAAATGTTGACAAAGATTATGTATATGAAAGAAGCATAGATCCCCATAGTTGTGCTACATCTAGAAAGGAAAGTGCAACACATTGGGAAAAGAAGAAGAATAGGAAGGGAGTTTAAAATGAAATTGGAATTGAGAGGATGGCAGATGAAGGACACCATCTTAGATCTGGGATCTAATGTGAACAATGAGCCAAAAAAATCTTGGGAAGCCTAAATTGGTGTGGTCCCTAATTCAACAGAGGTTGGTTAAACAATATAGGGTATATCCATTAGGTGGACTAGAGTACATTGAATTTGATGCCGATGGAAATAATACAAGGGTAGAATTTGAAGTGAGTGATATTCTAGATGGGACGATTCATTGTCCAACATTGTTGGGTATCGACTAAGCCTATGAGAATAATACAATTCTGAACTTAAAGTAAAGGAATGCATCCTTTGAGTTAGAATAATGAGAATGATCCCCCCCTAGACAAAAAGGAGGGAGAAAGATACTCAAAGTGAATAATAGATGTTATGGAGGATGATGACATAGAAAATATATAATATTATGGAGAGAAAGGAAGGCTATGTGAATCATATAGTTGATAGGGATATCAGCTGGCACAGTATCCCTTCCTTTGATATAGAATCAAAAGAAGAAATGGAGAAATGGTAAATTAGATTATATGGAGATTCTAGTCGAATATGTGCAAGGATTATTAAATCCAAGCACTAGATAGGAACAAATTTGTGTGGTCCTACATATTTTAATGGTACAAGAGTAGTATAATAATTAGTAAAATAAATGGAAGAAAAAGTACCATAACAGATGAGGTTTCAAGTGATAAATGAAGTGTTAAAGGGGACTCATGTGTAATGGTGGCATTCACATAAGTAGAACTTATATATCTTAGAGAAAGTAGTGTAGAACATTAATGTGAGAAAGAATTGCAATATTGTTATAAAGGAACTTATGATCCGAGAGAGAACTTATGGTTCTATGAGAAGAGGTGGAAGGAATGAAATGTTCCTATAGAACAATGGGCTCTTCTGGTCATCCATAAATTGCATACATTACCAAGGATTTTCTATGTACGAGTAGAATTAAGAATACAAACGATTGATTGGAAAGAGATGGGAAACCAATTTTGTGATGTTTTTAGTTTTTCATCAAATAAAATAGGATTGAAGGATATGTTACGTAAGATAAAAAAATATAATATTTTCTTAAAAATATCATGATCTTTCACATAAAGGGGTATGTATGACACATTGAAAAATGGTACAATTGAATCAATAAGTTCACTATTCAAAGATTGATGAAGAAGGACGTGAAAAAGAATAGGACCCTAAGAATATAAGCATTCAGGAAATGAAAGGAGAACATGCATTGCAAAATATTGGATTAAGACAGACTACACAAAAGTATTTGTAGCCTCTAAAACTAAGAAGTATAACAATAAAACTAAGAAGTATAACATTGATACATGAGAACAACCAAAGACAGTTGTAATAAGAGACTATTGGGATCAGGAAAAGATAACATATGTTGTGTATCTATTCAAGGAATATGAATATATACTTCCTAAAATATTTTTTTGAGATGAAAGGAATTGTAGGTTCACTAAGGGAGATGAAAATTTAGTTGAAACTTTACTCAAATATTGTGAAGAAGAGACCATATAGATTAAATTCAAAGTTATACAAAGAAAAAGTGTGTTAGGAGCTGGACAAAATACTGGAAGTGGGGATCATTGTGCTAGTTAAAGAATATAATTAGATTAGTCCATGCTAGTCCAAGATAAGAAAATTGGTAGAATATGGATTTGTGTAAATCTGAGGGATGTGAACACAGCATGCATACATGACCCATTCCCCATTCCATTTATAGATGAAGTGATATAAAATATAGGAGGAAGGGAAGAATACTCCTTAACAAATGGATTTTCGGGTTTCCGCTAGGTACAAATAGCATAAGTATATAGAAAAAAAGACATGTTCACCATAAAATGGTGGTCTTTTTCATATATGGTGATGAAATTCAATTTGAAGAATGCACCGACGGTGTTTTCCAGGATTGTAGTTACAATGTTTAAGGAGTTTATGCATAAGTTCCTATAATCATATCTTAACGATTGGATGGTATTCAACCTTCTTAAAGACCATTTCCAGTTATTGACATTGATGTCATATCGATGTAGACAACTCCAAATCTCTCTAAACTTGAAGAAGTGTGTGTTTTGTATGCCTATGGAAAAAAATTTAGGACATGTTGTTTGTAAGGAAGACCCTGTTGGTTGATCCAACAAATATTATTTTCATAGTTAATTGGCATACTCCTGCATCAATGAAGATACTATATGCAACATTGGGTCACAGAGGATATTATAGAAAATTCATAAGGAATTATGCACAAATTATTGCACCACTAGAGAAGTTGTTGAAGAAAGAAAGTAAGTATGAGTGGACATTTGATTATTAGGATGCAATTGATATGTTTAAAGAAAACTAGTTACTCTACTAATTCTTATTTTCCCATATTGGTTGAATATTTTTGGTGTGCATGTGGATTCTTCATCAATAGCATTGGGAATCAAGTTGGAGCATCCTGGAAAGAGAAGTATTGATCACTCGATTTCATTTACAAGAAAGATATTCTTAGATGTAGAGAGGAATCACACTATTATAGAACGGGAAGGTCTAGCAATGGTGTATGTGCTATAAAAATTTTGGCATTATTTATTGGGAATTTTTTTCAAATTCTTTACTAACCACTCTACTTTAAAATATCTAGTTAGTAATCCAATTTTGGGGAGAAGGATTTTTCACTCATTGTTACTATTTTAAGAATTTGAGTTTAAAGTGGTCTTTAAACAAGGTAAGCATAATGTGGGATTTGATCACTTATCAAGGGTGGATTTTGGTGAGATACCAACAATTCCAATGACAAGGAAAGCATCGTATGATTATATAGTGGCACAATGAAGACAACTAGTAACAAGGAGTGCATATTATCAGTTGATTGTTGGTCAATTGTATATATTAGGAGCTAATGGTATACTATGTAGTTGTATGATTGAGTACGAATGTAACATATTACTGTATGAAGGATATGAGGGTGTTGTAGGTGGACACAATGTTGGAAAGGCTACTGCAAGAAAAGTACATTGTGCAAGGTTATAGTGGCCCTCGTTATTCCAAGAATCAAAAGAATACTATAAGCATTATGATGTGTGTCAGCGCATAGAGAATCCATTAGATAGAGATTAGTTACCATTATTTCTAGTTAATATGATATAACCATTCAAAAAATGGTAAATCAATTTTCTGGCACCTATTAACCCACCATCAAAGAGAAAAATCTCCATGTATATAATCACATCAATTAAGTATTTAACATGATGGGAAAAAGTAGTGTCGCTAAAGGAATATACAACATATACTACTGCATGACTCATTTTTTAGAACATTGATACAAGGTTCGGTTGTCCCAAATTTATAATGAATGATTAACGATCTCATTTTATGAATGTAACTATTAGAGATTTGACATAGGAATTCATGATATATCACCAGAAAAGTACATCTTATCGTCCCTAAGCAGATGGAATAGTGGGGGATTTTAACAAAGTATTGGAACATGCATTGACAAAGGTCTGCAATGTAGAGTGTGATGAATAGGATCAAAGGATACCGATAATATTGTGGTCTTGTCAGACAACTTGTAAAAGGTTTACTAAGTTAACACATTTTTTTGTTGGTTTATGGTAAGAAAGTAGTGATTCCTGTGGAATTTTTTATTCATATCTTGTGTATTGTATTGGCTATGAATATGAATGATGATGTATCACTTATTAATAGATAAAATGAATTAATGCAAGGTTCATCCAATAAGTGGAGAAGCATAGAAAAAAGGCATGGTACATTCAAAATATCATAAAAAAAGAATAGGAAAATGGATCATTGGTAATGTTGTATGATAATAAATATATCAAACATCATGGCAAATTATGCATGGGATGGATGGGACCATTTCTAATCACATATATTACTAAATTAGGTGTAGTTAAGTTACAAAAATTATGGAGAGATGTGTTAAAGTGTTGGATTCTTATTTAGATTGAGAGAGAGGGTGAATCAGTATAAAGCACAAATTACACAATTTTCACTAAACAAATTATACTTGAAAACTTTTTCTTCCAAAACAGTAAAGGGAAAAAGTGCACTAGGAATCTGCAAAGAATATATACATATATATATATATATATATATACACACATATACACACACACACANCCAACTCGGAGACTACAAGCACCAAGATGTAAGGACTCCTATCCATTGTATAAGCACCAACTTGCTTTAGGCACATGCCTGAATGGATATCAGTCTTAGTTGTAGTTAGGAAACAACCTGATTGAAGAATGGAAACTCCTGTTTGTGTTCTTCAACAATGACTCCCTTTTTGTATTCTCTAGCACCAAATGGAAGGAAGCACCAACTCTCTTTCCTTGCCCCTTCCTACCAACCTGAATTTAATAAATTTGTAAAATAACTTTGAAGTGCATCTTCTGAAATATACGCCTACATACTCTGAAATATGCATCTCAATAACTTGTGATATGTGATTGCATCTCCTACAATATCAATACTTTGGCACTTTTGCATTCTATGATCTACATCCTTTGCAATCTATACATAAACACCTTAACACTTATGTGATCTACATAATTCATTATGTATTCTCTTTGCACATCTTTTCATAGTGCATCCTTCTAGTTTATGTAATGTATGTTTCAATTCTTCATCGATTTGTGCAATTGGATACATGCTATATAAACTTCTTCTATATCAACAAGTCATTGATAACCTAGAATTAGAAGCTTGTGAAATCAAAATATCACATATTCTTCATCTTCAAGATTAATTCAATACTTCCATCTCTTGCATATTTAAACTCTTTCTTGCTCAAGAGATGCATCCACAAGTTGCAATTCCTTTCATTAGTGGCACCCCAACTCTCTTAATTCTTGGTCAAGCTAACCACCACATTCCATATTTTGTTGTCGCAATCCTTATTGATAAATTTGTCTTGTGGGGTTTTGTGCTCTTGAATATAATGACTTGGGGGTATCTGCACACATGAGTCCCATGCCTTGGTGGGATTCACGTACTTCATAAAATTCCTTATTCTTCTATATATACTTCTTCAAACTGGATTTGTGTATATAGAGAGGCACTGTCTAATGGATCTTACATATTTCTAATACTTTCATATATTACTCCTACATATTTATTCAAACTGGATGTTTACTCAGCATTATCAATTGTAACAATAAACTTCAAAATTTATGCTTCTTGGCATTTATCAACATTTTTCTTGTTTGACTTCATGCTTGTTTTTTGGTTGACATCAATGAAAAAACAAAAGTCCAACAATATCCCCCTTTGGCATTGATTTCAACACCAATTGAAACTGATCTCCCCCTATATATGAGCTCTTATTCTATGTGCAAAATACCACCCCTATGTTGATTCCATTTTCAATTTGCATATACATAATTCTTTCCTCCTTGGCACTCAGTTTCTATTCAGAATTTCATCTTTCTCCATCCCCCCCCCCCCCCCCCCCCCCCCCC